>CM035115.1:41472407-42072407 GCA_020205555.1 Panax stipuleanatus | reverse complement strand
CTTTTGGAAAATTCACGTACCTTATTTCTGATATAAGACTCTTATATAGATATTAGGTTGACCCTCCTAATCCAATTAGAATAGGGTTTTATTTAATTAATTAATTAAACACTTTTAATTAATTTATATCCTAATCTTATTAGGATCGAGAGAGAGTACTGATATTATATTAATTTCTAAACTCCTTTAAAATTAAAATAATAATAACAATAATAATATTAATAAGACTCCTCTTATTAATTTATATTTAATATTTCTAAAATATTAAATAATAAACATTAAACTATTTAATTTATTCTATCACCATAGATTAAATTAATTACACTTAATGCATTATTACTATCATACCATTTTCTTCTTAAATAATTCTTCTTCCTTTTATGGTGTGACCCTTTAGGTTCTCCATATTAAACCGGTTGTGAATAAATCAATTAGAACAATTCTAATCTTATTTAAATAAATAAATTAAATTAGTAATCTATTTAAATAAATAACATTTATTCTACAATAGGGATAAGTCTCCCTAGCGATCAACGACTTTCCAGATAATATAGATTTCAACATTAATCATAAAAAGAACCTATGAGTTAATAGTTACCGTACAATTCAATCCTTCCACCATACAATGTCCCAATTAAATATAAGATATGGATTTACTGTCAAGTCTTAATTTATTTAATCATATGTATTTCGATTAGAAAATGCACAACTCCAAATAATGCAAATTAGAACCTCTTTCTAATTTCATTCCACCTTGGCCAAGGATTTCTGGGTTGTCATTTAACGAATCACATAGGACATATCTCCTCTTTTACTAGAGGTGGTAGATTCTTTATTGATCATTCATTATCTCCATATGTAACTCATTATACCCAAGCCTACCCTATATATGCCTTCAAAGGCCTTAAGGAATAAGTTAAAGTATAATTTGTTACATACAAGATACTATGATCATCTGAAGTCCAAGGATCACTTGTACTACTATCACATTAGGAATTCCTATTGACAGGAGAGTAAAACTCCATTAGGTATTCCATAGCGAGTCACGTTCAGTGAACTTATTCTCCAATAAGCACCTATATACTTGCTTTAGTGTCTCCACACAAATGACCATGAGATCAGTCATCCTTATCCAATAAGCAAGCAATATATGTATAAATCTATCCGAATTTACTAATCCCCATTTTAGTAATCCCATAATTGGGAACTATTTTTGTTTTTAAGCTTTCTAAGAATTTAGATCTCGTTAGCATGATCTCATTATGAATCTAAAAGCATTGCTTAAAACTATGGGTTATTTACATATTATAAAAACAGCACCATGTAGATAATGAAATGCCTTAAATTAATATTTTATTAATAAATAAATAAAATTGTTTACAAAGTATGTGCTTTATCATTATACATGATTGGCTTGTATGCGCACTACTATCACTGTCCATATGCTTAGGGGTTCAAAAATATACATATGATTATGAGTCACGAACTCACCATAAGCATGAGTTTTAAGAACTCGTACCTAATCTTAATATCATCTAATCTAATCTTAATTATTTCTAACTATCAAATATAAATATGAGAAAAGAATCACCTTCTCGCCATATATATATCGATAGCGCGACACCAATATTCCAATGATTATCCATGCGATAACCAATTGTAAGCATAAAACCCCTGCCCATATACAAATGTTTGTACAACTCAGCCACCATATGAGTCCTCAGTTGAAATCCCACTTAACTCTATCTTACTCATAACTTTATTTTTGGTCGATACAATTTCTGTATCTCATCATTTATAACTCCTCATGAGTTTATCTCGTACTATATCATAGTACATTTCTCATTATAGCATCAAACTATAACTATTCAATCATTACATACCATCTATCTTTTACAATTTAAAAAGATCATGCTGTGATCTTATTCTATAATCATCTCCATTATGATTCTTTTCTTATCTATTTATCGTTTTATTTTAAAAACTTCTTATTTTTACCTTTCATCATGTTATATCATGATTTTATTTATGCCTTTAATCTTATAGACTTTTTTTATTCATCATTATTCGTCATCTTGATTATTGGAGTTAGGTAACTCCTGATTCTTATCTTTATATCTCTTCAAGATTCTTCTTTGAATCTTCTTGTTTATTTATCAATTCTTCCTTTAAGAACTTTCTAACTTCATTCATATTGCTCAATATTTAATTCGAGTTTACTCCTCTTCATCTCACCTTTTTCTTATAACATTTCTAGGACTTAACTCATCCTATATATCTACGTACGTAAAAAGAATCACCTTTTAATCATACGTAACTTAAACTTCACTTCTAATTCTTATAAGCTAAGGTCATAGCCTAAGGTACTCTTACCTAAGGTGTATAACCTATTGGCTCTGATACGAACTGTAACGACCCCAAAATTTGTACAATTCGACTAAGGTACTCTTACCTAAGGAATAACTTACTCACTAACTTGTCAGTTGAATACAATATGTGATATTATATACATATATCATATATACATTAGTTCTATTACATATTCCTATCAAAAGAAAAAGAAGAGAGAAACTTAGAGAAGTTGAGAGAAATTTAGAGAGAACTTTGAAAGAGAGTTGAAGAGCTCAAGGGTTGTAGAAATCAAAAGAGAGTTCTTCATCATCACAATCTAGCAGGGTAATCTCTTCAACCCAAAACTTAAATTACGTTCTTATATTTTTATGAAAAAACTATTCAAGTCCTCTGTGATTGAAGAAATTTATAATTGGTGGGTATATGAGGATATATATGTTAGTATATATATATTGTCAACATTGGAAAATTTAAGAACCCCGTAGGTCGGTTCATAACCCGGTTTTTCTCAAATCGATCTTCCTAAGTTCTCTCTACCCCCACTCTTTTTATTTAGGAAAAAGGTTTTGAAGGGTTTTTTAGGAAAGAGGCCAACATGTGTTTATGTCGACGATTTGAACGTTTAGAGTCGCCAGTTGGTAGATTCAGAAATGGTTTTACCAACTAAACCGAGTTTGATTTGAAAAGAGGCCCAATTGTTGGACACTGTGGAAACATGATCTTTGAAATCGGAGATTTGAGTTTCTGGGGTTTGGTTAAGTGTGCCCAATTTTGTCCTTGTAAAACCAAGGAGACTTCTTCGTCTTTCTTTTTATGGACCCTCCGGGGATTACTCTCGTAATTTTTGGATTGGATATGTTCGGCGATAGCTTCGAGGCATAAAATGTGTGCAAGTATACACGGTCAACAAGTAATAAATGTGATAGGTAGAGATCGTTCCCATGGAGAAAAGAGGTTAGGCTTAAACTATCATGCAACAGTTCTATAATTATCTTCGTTGCTTGAACGAGTATCAAAGGGTGCTTTAATAACTAGACTAATTTTAACATAAAATTAACTAATTAAAAGACAAGGTGTTCAAATTGGAGAAATATGGGATCCTAACTTCACCTATTGCATCGTCTAGATAACCAACACCTCATGTCAAGCATAAATAATCACATAGGAATGCTAGCCGGGAGCACGAATGTGAGACAAGGCTATTTGTCAATAATCCAAGCCCATATCATATAATATCCACAAAAGAGATAGAAATCACATAAACACCAACAAAACCTAAATCACTATATGTCTATGTGATTTACAAGCTTTATTAGTTTAAGTGCAAGCCCCCAATAGACTACATATGGCAATACGGTATATTTCTATCCGGATTACGAATCACAAAACTCATCGAATGCAAGTTTCACGAACATAAGCCAGCATGGCAAAATCTAAGTTTACACTTCCTCTTTCAATTCCATATAAACTATTACAGTAGATGTTGATCAAGCATCTAAACATACAATACAAACATGCTAGGCAATCCATACATTTTCACTCATACATTTCAAAGAGGTATAAAACCCCAGACTAAGCAATAAGATCCATTAGAATCCTATAATGGTAGTTAGTTCATCTCTGAACCACCAACCATTATGGGATTTAAGCCAAGCATTGAAAGCAAATAATGAAAGTAAGAGAGTAGAGATAATGGAGAATGAAAATCTTGTGGTTCCACTTCCAATAGAATGCTAGCAAGCTCAAGTTTAGACCACAACAAGCTCCAAAGTGAGCCCTAGAAATGGAAAATGCTACTAGAACTAGAAGAGAAGAAGAGTTAAGCTCTCAAGCTCTGTAGCTCTCTAACCCTAGAAATGTAAGAACTTGTAATAAATGTTAAGTCTGAAAAATAAAAATTGATATTTTCGTTTAACACAACACAAAACCTTATAAGCATTACATTCAACAAACTAAAAATCAAAAATCAAAAATCTTTGACCGGCGCGGCCGCGCGGTCTTCCTTTGCACACCCGGCGCGGGCGCGCTGATACCTAGAGCAGGTCTCTGGACTGCACTTAGGCGCGGGCGCATGCTCCTCCTTTAAATTCTTGGGGCGGCCGAGCGTGCTGATAAAATTTGCTAATGCAATCTGGTTTTTGTTGTGATTCTTTGTGCTTCCTTAATGGTTCTTGTTCCTTCACTTTTGCTGCTTCAAGACCTTTGGGAGCTGTCGTTTACACTCCTAAATTTACCTTTCTTTCTCTTTACGAATTCAAACAATTAGCACAGTAGTAAGTAAGGATCGATCCCACAGAGAGTGATTTGTTTTATATTTATCCTATGATTTCTAATTAAAGGGGGGTTTTGAATTGATTAAACTAAATTAACAAGAATAAAGTAATAAGAATTAACAATTAATAAAAAGCTTCAGTTCTTCAGTTCAGTATCACCTTTTCATAATTATGGAGTAATCAAGTTTAACATTATTTATCCTTCAATGAAATTAATAGCCCTAGGTAACAACAAGCTCTGCTACCCGAAACTCCCCTTAGATTGTCACTCAATGAAACAAGCTCTTCACAAGATTCTAACTATTGTATAACCTAGAACAAGCTCTCTAGATTTAATATAACAGCAGCATTAAGAACTAGGAAATTAGACTATTCCAAGCAACAAACACATAAGCTCGGATTATTTAACTTGTTTTCTGATAATCATAGCAATACTCAAAAGCTTGTCCACAATCAGGTATTACTAATTGCTACTTGTGATTAAGAACAATATCAATTACACGTAATACTATTCCTTGATCTAGCATATGACACTAATTCACTAATTTAATCCTGCAGAATCACGTTAGTAAATTGAATAGCATACAAAAAATTAAAGTAGATTATCAGAATAAATCTCATGCAAGAAGGAATAAATAAAATAAACTTGATCAAACCATTAATTATGAATAAGGTTCAACATCCCTTCTGAACTGAATTGAAAGAATTAGTTCATGCCTCCAAATAAACCTAAATCTAATATGAAAGAAAAATAAGAAGATTAAAATACAAGAGAATGGATCCCCCAATATGTTCCTATCAATCCCTATTTATAACCATTAAAATGCAGCCCTAAACATGCCTTAGTATTGAAGCAAATCCACTTCGAAAAAGGACATGTTGCTCATTATTTTTCCGCCTACCCGCTGGGGCGGAACTTCCCTCGTTTAATTTCCCGCTGGGGCAAAATATACTACTGCCCAGCCTTTGTTGCTTTTTGCTCCAGCCGGCTCCTCAATTAAATTGCATGTTCGTGCAATTAATTATTTTGCATGCTGATTTCGTGGCCCAATATTCACTAAACCCCCGGCCCACTTGCTAAATATATATGCTGAATACTTAGTTGTCATGCTACCTTACAAATCCGTGACTTGCTCTTCAATCTTCCTTGCATGCTACTTGGTGAGTGGTGACTAATCAAAGCCCACTTTATTACATAATTTATATGGTTGCCGCCCACATACTTTAATGTCATGATGCCCACCAACTAGGAACACGTGGCCCACATCTTGTTGTGAATTTGATTTAACTTTCTTGTATGCATGAGCAACTCCAATTTCGGAATACAAGCCTTTGTATTACGTGGCCCACTAGGAATTCTTCCTTTACAAAGCTGCTTATCAAATTGTGAACTAGCATACTGTGAGCTGCTAATCGCTTGTAATTTTCATGAATGATGAATCACCCAATTACCGAATTGAGTTTAAAAGCCCCACAAACTTATTCCTTTTTGCATCCTTGGCTCAATTGTACCTAAAATATAAATATAAGATAAATGAATGTACTTAAGTACAAAAGATATATAAAAGATTAAGTATTAAAGGAATAAAATATAACATATTTTATTCTCATCAAATTCCCCCACACTTATCTTTTGCTCGTCCTCGGGCAAAATAAAGATAAATTATAACACAAAAAACTCAACTAAACAAATATGCCAAACTTGAGCCATGAATTAATACGAATTTCAACCTTGACCTCAAAGATTCAAAACAATAACTCTTAGAAAACTTCAAAACAATGTATCATCTGAAACCTAACTTTACTTATCAACCTTACTTTATTCTCAATCCCTTGTGTGTGTGTGTATCCACCCGTATAAAACTAATCAGACAACAGAAAAATTTATAAAATTGACGCCTTAATGGAGAAAGAGAAACTCCACCACTTGTTTTCCCACCAATCTCAGTTAACACCATCCGATAATCATTAAAAGATCAAAAGGCTTTTCTTTCTGTCTTATTTTTTTTTCCTTTCTTTTTTTCTTTGGTAAGTGCATTTTATGCTCCATCTTACCAGCGAGTGCGTTTTACGCTCCATCTCGCATGTCACGTGTTTATGAGTGAGTGCGTTTTACGCTCCATCTCATCCCACCACATGAATCATTTCTTTTCTCTTTTAATTTTTTTTTATTTCTTTCAATCTTGCAAACTTTTGCCTAAATCATTTCCCTTTTCTTAAACAATACCTCATATCAACTTCAAGTGGTGATCAAACAATTGAGAGAGTTCAAAATTTCTTCCCTAGACATTTAATCAGATAAATTTCTTCAAGTCAAAACTAGGTCGAACAAATGGGTATGTGCTTAATAGTGAAGGGTCTCAAATAAAGTAGTGATCAACAAAGAAAATCATATTCAGATTACCCAATGTCTATCAGTCTTCTCAGAAATTATCACAAAGAAATCAAATTTTTATCATTGGTCAAGAATCAAAATCCAAATTAACTCAATACTGCTCAAGTAAGACATCCTAACACTACCCGTTTTCGTAGGCAACACGATTGCACTTAGCATGTGCAACAAGCCTTTAAACCCCAAGTGGACGAGTTTTGTCTCGTGAGGGTTTGCAGTGAATATACCCACAAAATTCAAAATAAAAATATAACAAAAAAAAATAAAAAATCTTGAAAAATATCTAAATGCTTCCCCCCACACTTAAAACTTACATTGTCCCCAATGTAACTAAAATGCAAAGAAAAGTAGAGAGATACTCCCCTATGGGTTGCCTCCCATGCAGCGCCTTTGTTTATTGTCATTGGCTTGACATCTTTCCTCTCGTTCTATGTAATTGGACTTGTGAACTTTAAGTGGACTGGTAACAGTTTCATTCTTAAATGAGGAACATTGTGTATTCCTGGTCCTGTTCCTTTCCAGCCACCAAATCCTCCTTGTATAATTGTATTCGATCAAAATATTCCTGCACTGAATAATTCACAACATCAATAGCAAAAACAGATTTAACATTACTAAGATACCTTTTAGACTCATCGGCGTAGAACTGAAACTTTGTACTGTCTACTTCCATAGTAAAGGTACAATGGTGTGTATCAATCATTTCTTCTGTTAGTTGTATTGATGGAAATGAATCCACGTCTTTCTTGTCGAGATCTGCAGAATTTATCAAATTATTTTTCTCTTCCTCTTGTTCCTTCTCCTCATCAAATTCCAGATTACAGTCCGTTCCTGGAGTAAGCCCTGAATCCTCCTGCTCCTCTTCGTCAAATCTCTCAACAAACTGAGGAGGTAACTCCCCGAAGCCTTGAGATTCCAATCTCCCTATTGTGGTTGCAAGCTGACCAACTTGATCCCTCAGATCTTGAACAGAAGTTCTTATCTCCTGCTGGAACTGCTGTGTCTGACTCATGAACTGTAGTGTTCGGCTCATGAATGCCTTGAACATATCCTCCATAGATGTCCCAGAATTGACAGGTGCTTCTTGGTTTTCTGTGTGGTACTGAGGTTGAGTCTGCTGAAGATCTTGCTGCATACTTGAAAGGACAGGTTGCATTGGTGGTCTAGTACCTTCATAGCTCAAGCCGGGATGATCTCTCCATCCGGAATTGTGAGTTTCTGCCCAAGGATCACATTGATGTGGATTTTGTCCGAAGAATGCCCCCACAGCATTAACTTGATGAACAATTACATCCTCTTGCACTATGGGACAATCATTTGTTGTATGCCCTGATTTTGAGTAAATTCCACATACTTTTGCAACCGATACGTTTTCTGTTGTTAATTGTTGCACCACAGCAGTTAAGTTAGAAATCTGTTGTGCCAATTCACTCGTGCTTACCTCACTTACCCTTTGTGGAGCATGATCGTATTGTTGTGAGTTAGCGGCCATGTTTGCAATCAAATTTCTTGCAGCCTCCGGTGTCTTGTCTACTAATGCTCCTCCACTAGCCGCATCGATCATACTTCTTTCCGTTGGTATCAGTCCCTCGTAGAAGTACTGAATCAAGTGTTGCTCATCAATCCCGTGAGGTGGACAGCTGGAACACAACTTCTTAAACCTTTCCCAATACTCGTAGAGAGTTTCTTCATTGAACTGCCTGATTCCACATATCTCCTTCCTTGTATCGGCAACTCTTGATGCAGGAAAATACCTCTCCAAGAATAGCCTTTGCATATCAGTCCATGATCGTATTGATCCTGAAGGAAGATAGTATAACCAGTCTTTAGCTAAATCTGCTAATGAGAAAGGAAAAAGTATAAGCTTGATCTGCTCCTCTGGCACTCCTTGTGATTTCATCGTGGAACACACCACATGGAACTCCTTTAGATGCGTATATGGATTTTCACCTGTAAGACCACGAAAAATAGGCAAAAAGCGAATTAGTCCATAGTTAGGTTCAAAAGCAACATCTAAGGTAGGATATTCAATACACAAGGATGGTTGATCAAGGTCTGGAGTAGCCAGTTCTTTTAAAGTCCGATTGTTGTTCGGCACAACCATCTTTTCTTTTTTAAGTGTTGGAACAAGAGTTTCTTTTGTATCTGCAATTTTCTCTATCTCTTGATCAAAATTTAAGTTAACAGAGTGAGAGGATTGAGTCATAAAACAAAAAGAAAAAGAAAAAGAAAATAATAAAAATAAATGAAAACAAAGAATAAACAAAAATAAATAGCACTCCCCGGCAACGGCGCCAAAATTTGGGAGCTGTCGTTTACACTCCTAAATTTACCTCACTTTCTCTTTACGAATTCAAACAATTAGCACAGTAGTAAGTAAGGATCGATCCCACAGAGAGTGATTTGTTTTATATTTATCCTATGATTTCTAATTAAAGGGGGGTTTTGAATTGATTAAACTAAATTAACAAGAATAAAGTAATAAGAATTAACAATTAATAAAAAGCTTCAGTTCTTCAGTTCAGTATCACCTTTTCATAATTATGGAGTAATCAAGTTTAACATTATTTATCCTTCAATGAAATTAATAGCCCTAGGTAACAACAAGCTCTGCTACCCGAAACTCCCCTTAGATTGTCACTCAATGAAACAAGCTCTTCACAAGATTCTAACTATTGTATAACCTAGAACAAGCTCTCTAGATTTAATATAACAGCAGCATTAAGAACTAGGAAATTAGACTATTCCAAGCAACAAACACATAAGCTCGGATTATTTAACTTGTTTTCTGATAATCATAGCAATACTAAAAAGCTTGTCCACAATCAGGTATTACTAATTGCTACTTGTGATTAAGAACAATATCAATTACACGTAATACTATTCCTTGATCTAGCATATGACACTAATTCACTAATTTAATCCTGCAGAATCACGTTAGTAAATTGAATAGCATACAAAAAATTAAAGTAGATTATCAGAATAAATCTCATGCAAGAAGGAATAAATAAAATAAACTTGATCAAACCATTAATTATGAATAAGGTTCAACATCCCTTCTGAACTGAATTGAAAGAATTAGTTCATGCCTCCAAATAAACCTAAATCTAATATGAAAGAAAAATAAGAAGATTAAAATACAAGAGAATGGATCCCCCAATATGTTCCTATCAATCCCTATTTATAACCATTAAAATGCAGCCCTAAACATGCCTTAGTATTGAAGCAAATCCACTTCGAAAAAGGACATGTTGCTCATTATTTTTCCGCCTACCCGCTGGGGCGGAACTTCCCTCGTTTAATTTCCCGCTGGGGCAAAATATACTACTGCCCAGCCTTTGTTGCTTTTTGCTCCAGCCGGCTCCTCAATTAAATTGCATGTTCGTGCAATTAATTATTTTGCATGCTGATTTCGTGGCCCAATATTCACTAAACCCCCGGCCCACTTGCTAAATATATATGCTGAATACTTAGTTGTCATGCTACCTTACAAATCCGTGACTTGCTCTTCAATCTTCCTTGCATGCTACTTGGTGAGTGGTGACTAATCAAAGCCCACTTTATTACATAATTTATATGGTTGCCGCCCACATACTTTAATGTCATGATGCCCACCAACTAGGAACACGTGGCCCACATCTTGTTGTGAATTTGATTTAACTTTCTTGTATGCATGAGCAACTCCAATTTCGGAATATAAGCCTTTGTATTACGTGGCCCACTAGGAATTCTTCCTTTGCAAAGCTGCTTATCAAATTGTGAACTAGCATACTGTGAGCTGCTAATCGCTTGTAATTTTCATGAATGATGAATCACCCAATTACCGAATTGAGTTTAAAAGCCCCACAAACTTATTCCTTTTTGCATCCTTGGCTCAATTGTACCTAAAATATAAATATAAGATAAATGAATGTACTTAAGTACAAAAGATATATAAAAGATTAAGTATTAAAGGAATAAAATATAACATATTTTATTCTCATCAAATTCCCCCACACTTATCTTTTGCTCGTCCTCGGGCAAAATAAAGATAAATTATAACACAAAAAACTCAACTAAACAAATATGCCAAACTTGAGCCATGAATTAATACGAATTTCAACCTTGACCTCAAAGATTCAAAACAATAACTCTTAGAAAACTTCAAAACAATGTATCATCTGAAACCTAACTTTACTTATCAACCTTACTTTATTCTCAATCCCTTGTGTGTGTGTGTATCCACCCGTATAAAACTAATCAGACAACAGAAAAATTTATAAAATTGACGCCTTAATGGAGAAAGAGAAACTCCACCACTTGTTTTCCCACCAATCTCAGTTAACACCATCCGATAATCATTAAAAGATCAAAAGGCTTTTCTTTCTGTCTTATTTTTTTTTCCTTTCTTTTTTTCTTTGGTAAGTGCATTTTATGCTCCATCTTACCAGCGAGTGCGTTTTACGCTCCATCTCGCATGTCACGTGTTTATGAGTGAGTGCGTTTTACGCTCCATCTCATCCCACCACATGAATCATTTCTTTTCTCTTTTAATTTTTTTTTATTTCTTTCAATCTTGCAAACTTTTGCCTAAATCATTTCCCTTTTCTTAAACAATACCTCATATCAACTTCAAGTGGTGATCAAACAATTGAGAGAGTTCAAAATTTCTTCCCTAGACATTTAATCAGATAAATTTCTTCAAGTCAAAACTAGGTCGAACAAATGGGTATGTGCTTAATAGTGAAGGGTCTCAAATAAAGTAGTGATCAACAAAGAAAATCATATTCAGATTACCCAATGTCTATCAGTCTTCTCAGAAATTATCACAAAGAAATCAAATTTTTATCATTGGTCAAGAATCAAAATCCAAATTAACTCAATACTGCTCAAGTAAGACATCCTAACACTACCCGTTTTCGTAGGCAACACGATTGCACTTAGCATGTGCAACAAGCCTTTAAACCCCAAGTGGACGAGTTTTGTCTCGTGAGGGTTTGCAGTGAATATACCCACAAAATTCAAAATAAAAATATAACAAAAAAAAATAAAAAATCTTGAAAAATATCTAAATGCTTCCCCCCACACTTAAAACTTACATTGTCCCCAATGTAACTAAAATGCAAAGAAAAGTAGAGAGATACTCCCCTATGGGTTGCCTCCCATGCAGCGCCTTTGTTTATTGTCATTGGCTTGACATCTTTCCTCTCGTTCTATGTAATTGGACTTGTGAACTTTAAGTGGACTGGTAACAGTTTCATTCTTAAATGAGGAACATTGTGTATTTCCTGGTCCTGTTCCTTTCCAGCCACCAAATCCTCCTTATATAATTGTATTCGATCAAAATATTCCTGCACTGAATAATTCACAACATCAATAGCAAAAACAGATTTAACATTACTAAGATACCTTTTAGACTCATCGGCGTAGAACTGAAACTTTGTACTGTCTACTTCCATAGTAAAGGTACAATGGTGTGTATCAATCATTTCTTCTGTTAGTTGTATTGATGGAAATGAATCCACGTCTTTCTTGTCGAGATCTGCAGAATTTATCAAATTATTTTTCTCTTCCTCTTGTTCCTTCTCCTCATCAAATTCCAGATTACAGTCCGTTCCTGGAGTAAGCCCTGAATCCTCCTGCTCCTCTTCGTCAAATCTCTCAACAAACTGAGGAGGTAACTCCCCGAAGCCTTGAGATTCCAATCTCCCTATTGTGGTTGCAAGCTGACCAACTTGATCCCTCAGATCTTGAACAGAAGTTCTTGTCTCCTGCTGGAACTGCTGTGTCTGACTCATGAACTGTAGTGTTCGGCTCATGAATGCCTTGAACATAGCCTCCATAGATGTCCCAGAATTGACAGGTGCTTCTTGGTTTTCTGTGTGGTACTGAGGTTGAGTCTGCTGAAGATCTTGCTGCATACTTGAAAGGACAGGTTGCATTGGTGGTCTAGTACCTTCATAGCTCAAGTCGGGATGATCTCTCCATCCGGAATTGTGAGTTTCTGCCCAAGGATCACATTGATGTGGATTTTGTCCGAAGAATGCCCCCACAGCATTAACTTGATGAACAATTACATCCTCTTGCACTATGGGACAATCATTTGTTGTATGCCCTGATTTTGAGTAAATTCCACATACTTTTGCAACCGATACGTTTTCTGTTGTTAATTGTTGCACCACAGCAGTTAAGTTAGAAATCTGTTGTGCCAATTCACTCGTGCTTACCTCACTTACCCTTTGTGGAGCATGATCGTATTGTTGTGAGTTAGCGGCCATGTTTGCAATCAAATTTCTTGCAGCCTCCGGTGTCTTGTCTACTAATGCTCCTCCACTAGCCGCATCGATCATACTTCTTTCCGTTGGTATCAGTCCCTCGTAGAAGTACTGAATCAAGTGTTGCTCATCAATCCCGTGAGGTGGACAGCTGGAACACAACTTCTTAAACCTTTCCCAATACTCGTAGAGAGTTTCTTCATTGAACTGCCTGATTCCACATATCTCCTTCCTTGTATCGGCAACTCTTGATGCAGGAAAATACCTCTCCAAGAATAGCCTTTGCATATCAGTCCATGATCGTATTGATCCTGAAGGAAGATAGTATAACCAGTCTTTAGCTAAATCTGCTAATGAGAAAGGAAAAAGTATAAGCTTGATCTGCTCCTCTGGCACTCCTTGTGATTTCATCGTGGAACACACCACATGGAACTCCTTTAGATGCGTATATGGATTTTCACCTGTAAGACCACGAAAAATAGGCAAAAAGCGAATTAGTCCATAGTTAGGTTCAAAAGCAACATCTAAGGTAGGATATTCAATACACAAGGATGGTTGATCAAGGTCTGGAGTAGCCAGTTCTTTTAAAGTCCGATTGTTGTTCGGCACAACCATCTTTTCTTTTTTAAGTGTTGGAACAAGAGTTTCTTTTGTATCTGCAATTTTCTCTATCTCTTGATCAAAATTTAAGTTAACAGAGTGAGAGGATTGAGTCATAAAACAAAAAGAAAAAGAAAAAGAAAATAATAAAAATAAATGAAAACAAAGAATAAACAAAAATAAATAGCACTCCCCGGCAACGGCGCCAAAATTTGGGAGCTGTCGTTTACACTCCTAAATTTACCTCACTTTCTCTTTACGAATTCAAACAATTAGCACAGTAGTAAGTAAGGATCGATCCCACAGAGAGTGATTTGTTTTATATTTATCCTATGATTTCTAATTAAAGGGGGGTTTTGAATTGATTAAACTAAATTAACAAGAATAAAGTAATAAGAATTAACAATTAATAAAAAGCTTCAGTTCTTCAGTTCAGTATCACCTTTTCATAATTATGGAGTAATCAAGTTTAACATTATTTATCCTTCAATGAAATTAATAGCCCTAGGTAACAACAAGCTCTGCTACCCGAAACTCCCCTTAGATTGTCACTCAATGAAACAAGCTCTTCACAAGATTCTAACTATTGTATAACCTAGAACAAGCTCTCTAGATTTAATATAACAGCAGCATTAAGAACTAGGAAATTAGACTATTCCAAGCAACAAACACATAAGCTCGGATTATTTAACTTGTTTTCTGATAATCATAGCAATACTCAAAAGCTTGTCCACAATCAGGTATTACTAATTGCTACTTGTGATTAAGAACAATATCAATTACACGTAATACTATTCCTTGATCTAGCATATGACACTAATTCACTAATTTAATCCTGCAGAATCACGTTAGTAAATTGAATAGCATACAAAAAATTAAAGTAGATTATCAGAATAAATCTCATGCAAGAAGGAATAAATAAAATAAACTTGATCAAACCATTAATTATGAATAAGGTTCAACATCCCTTCTGAACTGAATTGAAAGAATTAGTTCATGCCTCCAAATAAACCTAAATCTAATATGAAAGAAAAATAAGAAGATTAAAATACAAGAGAATGGATCCCCCAATATGTTCCTATCAATCCCTATTTATAACCATTAAAATGCAGCCCTAAACATGCCTTAGTATTGAAGCAAATCCACTTCGAAAAAGGACATGTTGCTCATTATTTTTCCGCCTACCCGCTGGGGCGGAACTTCCCTCGTTTAATTTCCCGCTGGGGCAAAATATACTACTGCCCAGCCTTTGTTGCTTTTTGCTCCAGCCGGCTCCTCAATTAAATTGCATGTTCGTGCAATTAATTATTTTGCATGCTGATTTCGTGGCCCAATATTCACTAAACCCCCGGCCCACTTGCTAAATATATATGCTGAATACTTAGTTGTCATGCTACCTTACAAATCCGTGACTTGCTCTTCAATCTTCCTTGCATGCTACTTGGTGAGTGGTGACTAATCAAAGCCCACTTTATTACATAATTTATATGGTTGCCGCCCACATACTTTAATGTCATGATGCCCACCAACTAGGAACACGTGGCCCACATCTTGTTGTGAATTTGATTTAACTTTCTTGTATGCATGAGCAACTCCAATTTCGGAATACAAGCCTTTGTATTACGTGGCCCACTAGGAATTCTTCCTTTGCAAAGCTGCTTATCAAATTGTGAACTAGCATACTGTGAGCTGCTAATCGCTTGTAATTTTCATGAATGATGAATCACCCAATTACCGAATTGAGTTTAAAAGCCCCACAAACTTATTCCTTTTTGCATCCTTGGCTCAATTGTACCTAAAATATAAATATAAGATAAATGAATGTACTTAAGTACAAAAGATATATAAAAGATTAAGTATTAAAGGAATAAAATATAACATATTTTATTCTCATCAACCTTTGTGCACCTTCCCTTTTTATCATCATGTCAAGTCCAATCCCACCTTGCCTTGTTCCAATTCCTTGCCAAATCATTCCATTACCATGCCATTTCTTGCCATAAGAGTTTCCTGCCTGAAATATTTAAAACAAAGACAAAACATATTAAAAGACACTAAAATGCTTGAGTTTAAGCTATAATCATAGCAAGTTGATATCCAATAAGTACGTATAAAACCTACTTATCAAATACCCCCAAACTTAAACTATTGCTTCAAGCAAAAACACAGATGCCAACTACATGATATGCAACTAAACTACATAAAAATGAATCCCAATATATCAGCCATGTTATGAATTCCAACAAGAAGCGCGTCAGAGAAATAACAAGAACAATGGACAATGTACCAGCTCAAGCTAAAGTTATAAAGACATACAATCTATAAATCACAACCTGTTACTAAGATGTAGTGTGTGTGTGCAATGTCATAAACAAGCTTGACAGAGGTAACGATTCCACATGCTATACCTCTAAGGAAGGAAAATTAAGGTTTTAGGTCAATAATTTTTCATTTATACAAAACAATGACTAAACCAACACATAGATACAAGTTGAAGTGCAAAAAGGGCTTATTATGCTTTTATTCACACACGGGGGCGATATTCGCACTTTTCCCGCTGTTACACCCGACTTTGCAATGCTAGGCCCTCTTAGGCTTTTCAATGATACCCATTTAACGAGCTTTCGACCAACGACTCCCAAACCATAAAGGCCTTAGGGCGCTGGGTGTAGAGACAATCCCCTAGGGCGTACTTGCTGAGTATCAAAGGCCATAAGACTTCGCTAGCCAAGGTATTTGTGACATCCTGGATTTTTAAGAATTTATAAATGATAATTTAATAAATAAAATTTTTATTTTAAGATGTTCGAGTACGAATATGTGTATATGCGATATATATTGTGAAAGATGTGAATTTATGTGAAGAGAATTTAAATGTTAATTTAATATTTATTGAAGTAAACAAATATTTTAATTGAATTATTTATTGAGATTATGCGATTAATATGGAGTAATGTAATTAAGTGTATTATATTAATTAAATGATTATTTAATATTTAATTAATATGTAATGATTTTATGTTATAGTTCTAATTTAATTGAGATAATTAAATTAGATGTAGTGATGTGGTAATTGTTACATGAAGTTATAATTAGCGAGTAATTATAATGTGATAATTTTATGTGATTAATTGATGTTAAACTTTTAATTAATTAAATTAATGTTAAGATTTAATTAATTAAAAGATAACATTAAGAATATGTGTTAAAGGATTTATTAAAAGAGTTAAAAGAGTTTTTAAAACCGTTTTCTCAAACAAGACCTTACTTTTGTTTTAATCTTAGTTTACCAAACAGGGCCTTAAGCTCAAAAAGTTAGTTTTTAAAAATAAACCTGTTTTGCCAAACAAGCCTTAGGGCTTTTGATATTCAAAATTGTAACTTATGTAATTAATAAAGGAATTAGTAGCTACATTAATATAGTATAAGTTATATATATATTGTATATATGTTATATGTATATTATATTTAAATATACGTAAGTTTAGAAGGGTTAGCCTGTTAGAGAAAACAAAAGGTTAAACAAATAAGAGAATACAGAGAAGAGAAGAGAGAATACAGAGAAGAAGAAGAGAGAAGAAGAAGGGAAACCTTGAGAAAACAAGAGAAAAGCTTTCATCATCTCCATCTCTCTCTTATTTTAACCTAGAAAGGTATCATACTAACTCTTATACTCAATTAAGATGTTATGCATTTAGTTTTTGTCAAATTAGGTTTTTATGAACTTGTAGAATCATGAATCTTATATGTATATGTGGTATTCATATGTAATTGTATACCATGAAAGATTTTCAGAAATCAATTGTTGTAAAAACAAGTTTTAAACTATGTTCTTCTATGTTTTCATGGTTTTAGAGTTCTCTTGTAAAGTCTTGGTGTGAAAGCTCTTGATTTTGATATATAGATGGGATGTGTACATATATATATATATATATATGTGTATATATATGTTTACATATGATTTTTATAGTTGTATAAGTGGTTTAATTCACAAAGATAGGATGAACATGGAGAAATCATGTTCATAGTGTTTTATCATGAAGTTATCTTGAAAATAGTTCTTAAATTATCAAAGGAATTGATGAAAGCATGAAGTTATATGTAATATGTGATATAACATGATTATATATGAGTTATATGGTTGTTTTAACAATTTAATTCATGAAATTTTGATAAACAAGAAGAACGGGTTTCATAGTGATTTTATGTGAATTAATTTCTGAAAAATAGCTTTTAAAACTAACAAATTGGTGTTTGATTATGATTGTTGAAATTGATCATGTATTATGTTAGTATGTTAAGAATAGAAGTTAATACAATTGGAATTACTTGAATTAATCAAAAAATGAATTTGTAATAGCAATTTTCGTCAAGAACGTTTGATTTTGTGTTTTCTTCAACAATTATGAGAAACCTTGGTTTTGATTATGTGTTATAAGGATTATATGTGTTATAATCATGTTAATGAATTCAAAATATTGTTTGTATCAAGTGTCATGTTTATCATGTTGGAAAAAATCGAATTCAGTGTGAAGGAATAAGCCAAATTGGCTTATTTCTCCATCAGTTCGCGAACCAGCCCCTCCACCAGCCCTTGGACCCTCCCCAGCGGGTGTTTTTTCCTTGGGGGACACGCCCCAGTGGGTAGCCTTGCTGTCTGGGGTGGTTTAGTTGTAATGCAACACTATTTTGACCTCCGGTAGTAAAACGGCCATAATGTTTTCACACGAACTCCGATTAAGGAGATTCAAGATGATTCGGAATGAACATGAGTAGACCTACAACTTTAATGTTTTAGATTTGAGGTCGTTAGAAAGAGTCAAAATGGTCATCTTTGTGACAGATGCGTATTCGGAGGCAATCGGAGGACGTCGGACATGCACGTACGCAAGTATAATGTTGTCGACGATAATAGATGTTGTTCTAAGTTATAAAACATAAATGTTAGTAAATATAATGATGTTTAACTTGAAGTGTAATTTGATTAACGTAAGATGTAATTATAATTGATTAATTATGTGAAATGTAATATGATTCTGTGAGGTGATTAAATTACGTGGTGATTAATTATTAACTTATTAGTTTATGAGGAATGAGTTAACCTAAATTGGTTAACTAACGATGAAGATTAGCTATGTAATAATTATACATATGTTCTGACAGCGAGTGTCAAACGAGTGAATGGAAGAGAATTACGAAGTGTAAATTAGAAAGTGTAGATTAGAATTTACTTAGACGTTTGATAAGCGTTGCTAAGTGACTAATAATTGATGTGTATGGTGATACGTTATGTAGGATCATGAAGCAGATTATATTAAGCAATTTTTTGGTAATTGGTAATCCACGAGCCAAGCAAGTCTTTCGGTTCCTACTCGTCTACGTGAATTTGATGAACTATTTTAAATTGCATGATATGTTATATATGTTGTAAGCGAGCATGCTATGTTATACATGTTGTAATCATGAAATGTTAAAGTCAATTTATGACTACACTGTTTGGTTAAATAATGTTGATTGAGTAAGGAACTCAATCTTTATATTTGTTATGTGAATTAAAGCATGTATGCCATGTTACTTTAATTATTATGAGATTTATATTGAGCATGTTTATTATGTGATACGTGATGCATGAAAACTGTTAGAACTTGCTGAGCTGTCGAGCTCACTCTTGCAAATAACCATTTTTGCAGGTCAATGATGCAAGGTAAAGATACGTGTTAAGTGATTTATAGAGATCAATGTTCAAGAATATTAGTTATGTTAAATTTCAAATTGTAATTAATGTTTTGAATGTAATATGTCGCTGAATTATAAGTAGAGTTATCCAATGTAGATGGATATTGTTTTATTATGTAAGATTTTGTATAGTCATTTTGTTGTAACGATTTATGATATAGATTTGAGTCGAAGAGATGTAATGTAAAGGTTGCGATTCAGGGCAATATAGAAAGAAAATTTATAAAAGTTTTAAATATTTCGCATTTTTAGTGATTTTTAATATCGAATAATGATGTAATGAGAGATTAAAGTTGTATTGTTAACGATCGAGAAGGAGAATATTATTGTATGAATTTTGGGGTCGTTTAAAGTATTTATTCTATTTTTTTTCTTTTTCACAACTTATTTTCTTTTGCTTTTGCTTTTGCTTTTGCTTTTTCTTTTTGTTAGCATGCATACCCAAAGTTTTCCCTCAAACTTGTATTCCAGTGTTGTTAAGGTCATTATTGCTTTTATTACACAATTCTGGCAATTAAAAACAAAAATTTTCCCCTCAGAAGACAAGCATGCACTAATCTAGCCAACAAGCAAATAAAGACAGAACTGTGCTATCCGGTGACATCAAAGCAACAACTAGAGATTACATCATGTATAAAAATATAACTGAGCTTAAGCTAATAACAGAGTTCAAAAATCTATCATATCTCAATGTCATCATTGGCCAGACTGGAATTTAACAGGCTAAACATAAGGGATTATGCAATGCAATGCAATTAAACATAACTAAACAAACAAAACAAACTAAAATTGAAATTTTTTTATGCAAAATTTAACTAACTAGATTGCTAACACATATTAAAATGTAACTACTATATACAACCTAACATGCAATTACAACTATATGCAACTAATTATATGAAACTATAAACATGCAATACTATATGAAACTAAATGCAATAAACTAAACACTACACCCAATACCCCCAAACTAAAATATTCAATGTCCCCATTGTAGGTAAAGGGTCAGGAAAACTCCCCTACTGATTGGCATGGCCACCCTCCTCGGATGGTGAATCTGGTGGCAGGTATGGCATGGCAGAACCGAATGTAGGCCACTCCAGCATGGTTCCTTGTTGTGCAAAGGCCTCGGCTAGGGAATGTGACAAGCCATCGGCAAACGTTGCAAATTAATGTGCAAAGCGTCCATCCTCCTCTCCAAGCGCCGAATCCTACGATCCTGATGTATGTCACCGGCTGGAGGAGGGGCAGCGGCCTCGGCTTGCTGTGGCTGCGGTGGAGGAACTAGTGGAGGAGATAACACAATGAATCCTTTTCCGCTTAGGTGTGCTGTGCCCTCAGGTTAATCCTCAAAATGCT
This sequence comes from Panax stipuleanatus, assembly GCA_020205555.1. Classification (NCBI taxonomy): domain Eukaryota; kingdom Viridiplantae; phylum Streptophyta; class Magnoliopsida; order Apiales; family Araliaceae; genus Panax; species Panax stipuleanatus. Next base: position 42,051,441 of record CM035115.1, on the reverse strand, counting down.
TAACTGTGGCATGAGTTATGTCGCCGCTTGGCTTTTGGACCTGTTCATCATCCCAGTCGATGTCTGCCTCAGCACATAGATGGGCCACCACGGATGCGTGTGGAATGGACCCTGTGGTATATATATATCCGTGTTATCCTTCTTAATTTTCCACAACGTGTCGGGCGCACACAAATCACAGATCAACTAGTCAAGGTCAGTCTCAAACCGATCCGCCACAGTCCAATTTACTTGATCAGCTGGGGGCGGAGGCAAATTGAACACCTCTCGGATCGACGCTAGGAGATAATCAATGGTTTAGCCCCTAACAAAAGACTGTCCACTCTGCGTTATTTTGGCATTGGCATAGAACTCACGGACAATAACCAACGGCACCGGCGACGGTGTTGCACAAACACCTTGCCATCCTATTTCTCAGATCATGGCACGTATTTCCCCATCCTCTTTTGTCGGCTTCAGACCCCGTTCTTTCAAGATTATCTTGGCCGCGATCCGATAATACTCGATTTGCGCCTCGATGCTAATGAATTTAGTCAAATCCAAGGGGATCTCACTTTTGTCACTGTGAGTGGGCGACGCGGGAGCAGCTGATCGTGATCGTTTTGGACCCATTAATATTTTCAAAAAAAATCTTGCACAAACCCTTAATTTGATTCTGAACAAAACCCCTAAACTTGTCTCTGACAATTTTTTGATTGATGCAACTAAAAACACAAACCCTAACTCGCCCCCCAATTTACCAAAGCCAAACCTCCACAATTTAATTGAACCAAACCCTAACTTGAACACGATTTCCTTCGGTTTCTCTCTGAAAACCAAACTCAAACCCTACTGTGACTGAAGTCGGCGTTGATTGATGGTGGGGAAGTGGAAACTAGGCTTAGGGATTGGTATGTGGAAGGTAGAATCTGATTTGAGAAGGAGAAGTGAGAGTTCGTATAAGTGAGAGTTCGTATAAGGCTTCGTGTGTTTGAGAGGAGGCGTGATGGTATTAGATATAGAATTAGGGCTCGAACGGTTTTGTTACATTTAAAAATTGCAGTGGGGTTAGGCGCTGTCGCGTGGTGTTAGGCTTTATATGTGGCGTGGCCGCACGGGGGCCTAACATGGGCTCTTTGGTCTGAACATTGGCGCGGGCCCGCGGGTTTCAGCCTAATTGGCGGCGCGGCCGCGCTACCCTGAGCCTGGCCAAAATTTTCTTGTTTCCTTTTTTTTTTTGCAGCAACAATGTGAAGGCAGAAGAAGCAACTTTAAACACTTACCTTACCTGCACATATAGCAATCAAAAATTATGTATAACTTGATTCCATCATCAAAAATGCATATGTAAGATGTATGTACTAATAAATCCTTAGCAATGCTATGTAAGTGAATCATTTTTATGTGAATTCCCAATTTTTTTTTGCTATAAGCTTATATGCAATACGCTAACATGTCAAAAATATGTTCAATGAGCTTCCAACACCAAAAATATGTGCAATTATGCCTAAGTTTAAAAATATAGGCAATGATCGTTCAAATTCCACGAATATATGCAAGGAGTTTCTAACTCCCAAAAATATATGCAACATGCCTAATGTCCAAAAATGTAGGCAATGAGTATCCAAACACCAAAACTTGCTCAAAAATAGTTAACTTTTCAAATAATTAGAATTAAACGGGGGGGGGGGGGGGGGGGAAGGGAAATATAGAGATTAGTAACCAGAATTAAACATGAGAGAGATATATATAGAAATGTGATGCAAGAATTAAACTGAGGGAGAGATAGAGATGATGAGGTGCCTCCCATCACGCGCTTGTTTATAGTCCATAAGCTAGACTCTGTCTGAGTGGGTCAAATGGTGGAAAGAATCGAGGCAACCTTCTCTCGATTCACCTCGCCGCCATAGTAATGCTTCAATCTTTGTCCATTTACTTTGAAGGGTTTGTCCGGGATTTGATCATAGATTTCCACTGCGCCATGCGGGAATACGATTTTCACCGTAAATGGGCTCGACCATCTTGATTTTAGCTTCCCCGAAAATAGTCTGAGACGCGAGTTATATAGCAGCACTGCCTTCCCCGGCTCAAATGTTCTCTCCACAATCTTTCGGTCATGCCACCTTTTGACCTTCTCCTTATATAGCTTTGAGTTCTCATAAGCTTGCAATCTGAACTCGTTAAGCTCATTAAGCTGGAGAAGTCTTTTCTCCCCCGCAGCCTTCAAATCAAAATTCAGCTTCTTAATTGCCCAGTAGGCCTTATGTTCAAGCTCCATGGGGAGGTGACAGGCCTTCCCGTACACAAGCTGATATGGGGACATCCCAGTGGCATTTTATAAGCAGTACTATAGGCCCACACTGCATCGTCTAGCTTCAGAGACCAATCCTTCTTCGTGGGGTTTACAACTTTTTCTAATAACTTCTTTACCTCACGATTCGAGACCTCAGCTTGGCCATTTATTTGGGGATGGTATGCCGTAGCAATACGGTGATTTACCCCATACTTGGCCAAAAGCACAGAAAATTAACGATTGCAAAAGTGTGTTCCTTCGTCGCTGATGATAGCTCTAGGGGTCCCGAAGCGTGTGAATATGCTTTTATGAAGAAAACGTAGGACAACCCTGGCATCATTAGTCGGTAAGGCTGCTATTTCTACCTATTTGGACACATAATCGACCGCCAGCAAGTTGTATAAATTTCCACAAGAAGAGACAAAAGGCCCCATAAAGTCTATCCCCCATACGTCAAAGCTTTTGACTTCCAAGTTCATATTTAGAGCATCTCATTTCTCTGGGATATGTTACCAATGCGCTGACAACGGTCACAGTACTGGACAAAGTTGTGAGCATCTTTAAACAGTGTTGGCCTATAAAAACTGGCCTGAAGTACTTTGGCGGCCATGCTTTCACCCCTATAATGGACTCCATAATCTGATGAGTGGCAATCTCGCAGTATGCTTTCCATCTCGCTCTCTGGGATGCACCGCCTGATCACCCTATCAGCGCACTGCTGAAATAAATATGGGTCATCCCAATTGTACCATCTAGCATCGTGCAGAAACTTCTTCTTTTGGGCTCTAGTAAAGTCAGACGGGATAATATTGCTCACTAAGAAGTTTACAAAATCCGCGAACCAAGGCATCTTGCCTTGCACCACGAACAACTGGTGGTCCATGAAGGACTCATTGATCATCACTTTGTCATTTTTGTCCATCCCCGGGTTCTCCAGTCTAGATAAGTGGTCAGCCACTTGGTTCTCGGTTTCTTTTCTGTCTTTAATTTCTAAGTCAAACTCTTGGAGAAAAAGTATCCACCAAATGAGTCCAGGTTTAGCGTCCTTCTTTGAAATCAGGTATCTGATCGCAACATGATCTGTGTATACAATTACCTTTGTGCCAATCAAATATGACCTGAATTTGTCAAAAGCATATACCACTGCAAGAAGTTTTTTCTCGGTGGTGGTGTAGTTTAACTGGGAGTCTGTCAGGGTTTTGCTTGCATAATATATCACATGAAAGATCTTATCCCTGCGCTATCCCAATACCACCCCCACGGCGAAGTCACTTGCATCACACATCAATTCGAAGGGGAGAGACCAGTCTAGTGCTGTAATAGCAAGAGCCGTAGTCAATTTCTTTTTCAAGTGCTCAAAGGCTACTAGGCATTCCTCGTTGAATTTGAATGGTTCGTCCTTCTCAAGTAAACTGCACAGAGGCTTCGTTATCTTTGAAAAGTCTTTGATAAAACGCCGGTAGAAGCCTACATGCCCGAGGAAACTACGGACCCCCTTTACTGAGGATAGTGGCGGTAAACTTTCTATGGTCTTCAATTTAGCACTATCCATCTCTAGACCTTTTTCAGAAACTTTGTGGCCCAGAATAATACCATCTTGTACCAGTTTCAAACAAGGTTAGTCTCAACACATCTCCTTAACACCAATACCAGATTCTCTGAATAGATGTCGAAAGAGTCCCCAAAGATAGAGAAATCATCCATGAAGACTTCTACATTGTGCTAGACCATGTCCGAGAATATAGCCATCATGCATCTTTAGAAAGTGGCTGGTGCGTTGCATAGCCCGAAAGACATCCTTCTAAATGCAAATGTACCGTATGGGCATGTGAAGGTGGTCTTGTCTTGGTCCTCAGGGGCTATTACAATCTGATTATACCCCGAGTAACAGTCCAGGAGGCAATAGTAGTCGTGGCCTGCTAGCCTTTCCAGCATTTGATCAATAAATGGGAGACAGAAATGATCTTTCCTTGTAGCTTTATTAAGTCTGCGATAGTCCATGCAGACTCTCCATCCCGTAACTGTCCTGGTAGGTATAAGCTCATTCTTTTCATTAGTCACGACTGTCATTCCTCCCTTCTTTGGGACACACTGCACCGGCCTCACCCACGGGCTATCTGATATCGGATAAATGATTCCAGCATTTAACCACTTAAGGATCTCTTTTTTGACAACCTCTTTTATTATCGGGTTCAATCTTCGTTCTTGCTCTATTAATGGCTTATTGTCATCCTCCAAGAGTATCTTATGCATGCAGTAGGAAGGGCTGATCCCTTTGATGTCAGCTATGGTCCACCCAATAGCTGATTTAAACTCTCTAAGGACCCTCAGTAATTTACTCTCTTATTCGGATGATAAAGCAGAAGCCATGATAACCGGCAACGTAGAAGATTCGGATGATAAAGCAGAAGCCATGATATCTTGAAGAGGTTTCAGGTCAAGTGTGGGAGCCACCTCTAGAGAAGGCTTTAGTCACTCTAATGACTCCCCAGTCTGTCCAAGTGGTTCGATGGGAATTTTGAACTTTCGTATCTGTGGCACCATATTCAGAATTTGGATGCACTCCACCAGTTTTGTCTCTTCCATGTCAGATTCTCCCAGAAGAGCACTCTCCAATGGATCCATACTCATCAAGTGTTCTGATTTTTCCTACAGTATTTTGTCGACAGTATGAATTCTAAAACAATCTTCCTCATCCGTGGGAAACTTCATAGCCTTGAAGACGTTGAACATTACCTCTTGGTCTTGAACCCTCATAGTCAATTCTCCCTTTTGTACATCTATGAGTGTTCTCTCGGTGGCTAGAAATGGTCTCCCCAGTATATTTAGAATGTTCTTGTCTTCCTTGAATTCCAGGATGATAAAGTCTGCAGGGAATATGAACTTATCTACCTTCACCAACACGTCTTCAACAATGCCTCTGGGGTAGGTGATGGATCTATCGGCTAGCTGCAAAGATATACTTGTCGGCTTAGGAGTCGGCAATCCCAACAGAGTGAACACCGATAGTGGCATTAAATTTATGCTTGCCCCCAAGTAGCATAGGCACTTGTTGAAGGAAAACTCCCTAATAGAGCATATAATTGTGAAGCTCCCTGGATCCTTAAGCTTTGGAGGTAACTTTCTTTGTAAGACTGCACTGCACTCCTCTGTTAAGGCTATAGTTTTATAGTCTTCTAGCCTCTTCTTCCTTGACAGTATTCCCTTCATAAATTTTGTGTAGCCCGGCATTTGTTCCAACACTTTGACAAAGGGAATATTGATTTGTAGTTTCTTGAATAACTCCAGAAACTTGGCGAACTGCTTATCCAATTTTTGCTTCTGAATCCTCTGTGGATAAGGTGCAGGAGGGTAGACTACTTGGGGTGGAACATGGGTTTTCTTAGTGTTTTCCTCCTTATCTGCCTCAACTGTTTTGCCCCCATCCTTCAGATTTTCTTCAACATTTTCTGCACTTAGGAGCAGGCGAGCCGGGTTTTGACCTTCTTGGGGCGAGGCCGTGCCAGCATCCATCTCAGTAGTTTTCTTCCCAGACCTTAATGTGATTGCTTGGCATTGCTCTTTGCTATCTCTTCTTCCTGGATTGGCTTTCGTACTGCTTGCAAGAGTGCCTTGCGGTCTGTTGTTGAGCGTATTGGCCATTTGGCCCATCAGATTTTCCAAATTCTTGATTGCCACCGCTTGGCTCTTCATTATCAACTCATTATTAGCAATATGCTTCAGCATCAATTCTTCCATTTTAGATCTCTTTTCTTGCAGAGGGGCGGGATCTGAGTGATGTTGATGTTGTTGTTGATTAAATCCCGGAGGGTGTGACTGTCTAGGGGCATACTGATGTTGGGACTGTTGTGGCTGAGATTTTTGTTGATAAGGTTGGTAGTGAGATTGTGGTTGTTGTTGGACATTTTGGTATGGTTGTTGTGGTTATTTTAGAGGAGGTTGGTATTGAGATGACTGAGACTGTTGAGCATTTTGATTGTTGCTCCAACTGAAATTAGGATGGCTTTGATTGCTCGGGTGGTACGAGTTTGAAAATTAATTCTGCAGCTTTTGATAGTTGCTGATGAACTGGACCGACTAGGTAGTGATGGCACACCACTCTGTCGGGTGTGCTCTGGCACACAACTCACATAAAAATGTAACTTGCTGAACTCTACTTTCAGCTATAGAATCTATCTTCTTTTTCATGGCCACCATTTGTGCAGACAATGCTGTGATGGCATCCACATCCAATACTCCGGCCACTTTAGGTTGAACCATTCTTGCTGTTGGATTTTGATATTCATTGGCCGCCATAGTTTTAATTAGATCATAGGCTGTCAGATAATCTTTGGCCCAAAGAGCTCCTCCCGATGCGGCGTCAATGATTGGCCTTGAATGCCACCCCAAACTATTATAGAACGAAATTATCACCATCCAGTCAGGCATTCCATGGTGCGGACATTTCTTGAGCATCTCTTTGTAGCGTTCCCATGCCTCATACAACGATTCCCCTTATTGCTGTGCAAACTGAGTCAGAGCACTCCTCATGGAAGAAGTCTTAGCCATGGCAAAGAATTTGGTTAGAAATTTCTGTGCTAAATCTTCCCACGTGGTGATTGATCCTGAGGGTAATGAATGTAACCAACTCTTTTCCTTATCCCTCAAGGTGAATGGGAATAATCAAAGTTTTACTGCATCATCCGAAACGTTGTTGAATTTAAAGGTGTCGCATATCTCAATGAAGCTCAGGATATGTTCATTTGGATCTTATGTAGCTGCACCCCCAAATTGGACAGTGTTTTGAACCATCTACAGTGTCCCTGGTTTTATCTCAAAAGTATTCATAGCTATCACTGGCCAAACTATACTGGATTGTAGATCAAATTTTTTTGGTATGGAGTAGTCCCTCAAGGCTCTATTGTCGGCTCTTTGCTCTTCAGCCACTAGCTCGGTTTGTTCAGGTTCCTCTTGTTGGTTAGTGTTTCTAGTGTTTGCTCTCCAAGCTCTGCCGTTAATGTTCCCTTGCAGAGGCACCAACTCAGGATTGGAGGCTCGTTTTTGCATAAACTAACCACAAGTACCTGGAACACAAACGAAAATAAAATAGAAATGAGAATAGAGAAGATTTGTTCAAGTCAGACAAATCTAACAAAAACTGATGTCAATAGTAATAAACTAATAACTCAGGTCCCCGGCAACGGCGCCAAAAACTTGTTGCGCCGTTTCGGTGTTAACAAAACGGGCATAAAACATGTGCAAGTATACACGGTCGACAAGTAATAAATGTGATAAGTAGAGATCGTTCCCAAGGAGATAAGAGGTTAGGCTGAAACTATCATGCAACAGTTCTATAATTATCTTCGGCTGCTTGAACGAGTATCAAAGCGTGCTTTAATAACTAGACTGATTTTAACATAAAATTAACTAATTAAAAGATGGGGGGTTCAAATTGGAGAAATATGGGATCCTAACTTCACCTATTGCATCGTCTAGATAACCAACACCTCATGTCAAGCATAAATAATCACATAGGAATGCTAGCCAGGAGCACGAATGTGAGACAAGGCTATTTGTCAATAAACCAAGCCCATATCATATAATATCCACAAAAGAGATAGAAATCACATGAACACCAATTAAACCTAAATCACTATATGTCTATGTGATTTATAAGCTTTATCAATTTAAGTGCAAGCCCTCAATAGACTACATATGGTAATACGGTATATTTTTATCTGGATTAAGAATCACAAAACTCATCGAATGCAAGTTTCACGAACATAAGCTAGCATGGCAAAATCTAAGTTTATACTTCCTTTTTCAATTTCATATAAACTATTACAGCAGATGTTGATCAAGCATATAACCATACAATACAACCATGCTAGGCAATCCATACATTTTCACTCATACATTTCAAAGAGGCATAAAACCCTAGACTAAGCAATAAGATCCATTAGAATCCCATAATGGTAGTTAGTTCATCTCTGAACCACCAACCATTATGGAATTTAAGCTAAGCATTGACAGCAAATAATGAAAGTAAGAGAGTAGAGAGAATGGAGAATGCAAATCTTGTTGTTCCACTTCCAATAGAATGCTAGCAAGCTCAAGTTTAGACCACAACAAGCTCCAAAGAGAGCCCTAGAAATGGAAAATGCTACTAGAACTAGAAGAGAAGAAGAGTTAAGGTCTCAAGATCTCTAGCTCTCTAACCCTAGAAATGTAAGAACTTGTAATAAATGTTAAGTCGGAGAAATGATAAGTGATATTTTCATTTAACACAACACAAAATATTATAAGCATTACATTTAGCAAACTGAAAATAAAAAATTAGAAATCTTTTAGCGGCGCGGCCGCGCGGTCTTCCTTTGCACACCAGGCGCGGGTGTGCTGATACATAGAGCAGGCCTCTGGACTGCACTTCGGCGCGGGCGCGCACTCCTCTTTTATATTCCTGGCACGACCGCGCGTGCTGCTAAAATCTGCTGATGCAATCTAGTTTTTGTTGTGATTCTTTATGCTTCCTTCATGCTTCTTGTTCCTTCACTTTTGCTGCTTTAAGACCTTTATGCACCTTCCCTTTTTATCATCATGCCAAGTCAAATCCCACCTTGCCTTGTTCCAATTCCTTGCCAAATCATGCCATTACCTTGCCATTTCTTGCCATAAGAGTTTCCTACCTGAAATATGCAAAACAAAGACAAAACATATTAAAAGACACTAAAATGCTTGAGTTTAAGCTATAATCATAGAAAGTTGATATCCAATAAGTAGGTATAAAACCTACTGCTCAGGTGGTTAGATCTTTTATCTTCCTAGATTTAAGTCCCATTTCTGCCATCTCGCCATGCTTGATCATTTCAGAGAATGGCTTTCTTATTTTTGCTAGGACCCTCTCATAATAAGGCACTTCTTGGATTTAGAAGAAGGTCATGAGTATTTCAGATTCAGTCATGGCAGGGTTAACTTGTGCTGCAACCCGTCTCCATCGCTGGGCATATTCTCTAATTGATTCAATGTTCTTTTTCTTGATTTTGGTTATTTGATATCTATCTGGAGCTAACTATTATTGGAAACTGTACTGGCTGAGGAAGGCATGGGCCAGCTCTTCCTAACTGTGAATTTTGGAGTTGTCCAAGCGGGCATACCAAGCTCTGGCTTCTACGGTTAAACTTTTCTAGAATATTTGCATTCAAAGCTTCTCATCCTCAGCATAGGATCCGAGTTCTCCGATGAAGACTTTAAGGTGAGTATAAGGATCCCCCGTTCCGTCATATTTCTTGAACTCAGGGACTTGAAATTTTTAGAATAATGAGCGCCGGGGAATATGCGGAGGTCAGAGTAAGTAACACTACCAAACGCCCAAGTCCCTTTGATAGACCGCAGGGTTTCTTCTATCTGTTGCATTTTCTTGAGAATGTCACCAGCTTCCGGCTCTTTGACGAGGGGTGTGATCTCGGGAGTTTTGTTGGTTGTGTCCTGGTTTTGTGGTCCACGAATTTGAGTTTTGGCTTTTTCTACATCTTGACTGCCAGCACCACTACCAGATGTTCCTGGTTCTAGATGAGCTTGAGATTGTTTCTCTTTAAAGGCCTTACTTTGTTCTCGCAGAAAATCGGCTAGCTCGACTATCTAATTTTTCAGTCCTTCAAAATTCTTCCCTGGACACAGGGGTGGATTCAGGTGGAACACTTGAAGCCATGTCCGCAGAGGGACTGAGTGCTTTCTTGAATTTAGATCTGGTGACAGGACCAATTTTTACACCTACAACAAAACGTAGGCGTGTTAATTTCTTGAGGTGCATGATGTGTTTTTTAGTGTTTGTCCTGTAAAACTGAGGTTAGTTGTTTTGATGACAGGATGACATGTATTTGACAGTGAAAGTAAATATTTCATTATTGATATTTACATTGTGCTTCTCAGAAATTAGAGACTAGACATGGAATTGAAAGAGGAAGGTACTGTTGGGTTTGTACGTAACGCAATCATGCAATCAAATCACATAAATAGGGCGGAAGCGTAAAAACTAGGTTTTCAAAAATTTATACAAACCCATAACCATGATCATGCTTTGTGCTTGTTATCAATAACAAAAAAGAGAGAACATGGAATTATACCTTTGAAGATCTAAGCTTCCTCAGGTACAAGTTCTACTCCTTTGATTCCTTTGATTCCTCTGTAGTGGCTCCTTCCCTTGATCAATGTCAGCCACCCAAATGTTTGGCCTCTAACGGTGATCCACCAAGGAAGATGAAGAACTCAAGAAGATGGGTTATTGGCTTAACCCTTGTTTCTATCTCTATAGAATATGTGTACTCCCAACTCTTGAAAAATTCACGTCCCTTATTTCTGATATAAGACTCTCTTATATAGATATTAGGTTAACCCTCCTAATCCAATTAGAATAGGGTTTTATTTAATTAATTTATATCCTAATCTTTATTAGGATTGAGAGAGAGTACTTATATTATATTAATTCCTAAACTCCTTTAGAATTAAAATAATAATAATAATAATAATAATAATAAGACTCCTCTTATTAATTTATATTTAATATTTCTAAAATATTAAATAATAAATATTAAGCTATTTAATTTATTCTATCATCATAGATTAAATTAATTATACTTAATGCATTATTACTATCATGCCATTTTCTTCTTAAATAATTCTTCTTCCTTTTATGGTGTGACCCTTTAGGTTCTCCATATTAAACCGGTTGTGAATAAATCAATTAGAACAATTCTAATCTTATTTAAATAAACAAATTAAACTAATAATCTATTTAAATAAATAACATTTATTCTACAATAGGGATAAGCCTCCCTAGCAATCAACGACTTTCTAGATAATATAGATTTCAACATTAATCATAAAAGAACCTGTGAGTTAATAGTTACCGTACAATTCAATCCTTCCACCATACAATGTCCCAATTAAATATAAGACATGGATTTACTGTCAAGTCTTAATTTATTTAATCATATGTATTTCGATTAGAAAATGCACAACTCCAAATAATGCAAATTAGAAACCTCTTTCTAATTTCATTCTACCTTGGCCAAGGATTACTGGGTTGTCATTTAACGAATCACATAGGACATATCTCCTCTTTTACTAGAGGTGGTAGATTCTTTATTGATCATTCATTATCTCCATATGTAACTCATTACACCCAAGCATACCCTATATATGCCTTAAAAGGCCTTAAGGAATTAGTCAAAGTATAATTTGTTACATACAAGATACTATGATGATCTCAAGTCCAAGGATCACATGTACTACTATCACATTAGGAATTCCTATTGACAGGCGAGTAAAACTGTAAGACCCCAACTTTTATGAATAAAGATTTAATTTTCTTTATATATTATTTTGAAACAGTAAGGTGTTGTTTTGATAAATATGAAAGTTATGGGTGAAATGTGCAAACATTTTTAAAATGAGCAAGTGGTTATAAAATATTCTTGTTGTCGGGGAATATTCGTTTGGTCGTGGAATATTCTTGTTGTCGGGGAATATTCGTACGACGGCGCAGCTATTTGTGGGCCCCCACAACGGAATAACTGTCGGATATAGAAAGCGACAGAAATAACTTTTTACAAGATAACGGCGTGGTTGTTACCGTTAGTACTGTTGAAATACCCAGTGGTTAAAATACAGTGATACACGGTGTTGCATAGTAGCACACGGTATTGCACAGTATTTTGAATTATTGAGTCTTACGTGAGAAGCCATTACTCAATTATTGTTACAGTAATTACTGTTCAATATTTTATATTATTGACTCAATAATTGCTATGTTGATATTTTATATTATTGACTCAATAATTGCTGCATTGATATTTTATTGATTCAATAATTGCTACGTTGCTATTTTTAATATGATTGATTCAATAATGACTACAGTTGATATTTTGTAGTATTGATTCAATAATTGTTGTTGCACAGTATTTCACATTATCAACTCAATAATTCATATTATTTGAATAATATTATTAGATAGCATTATTGACAATGTCTAAGGAAGTTCTGTCTAGGAGGGGTTATTTAATTGCGCGCCAGTAAGGAGAAGTCCTTATCGGAAGGCCCCCTCTGTCCTGGGAACGACCTGGTTGTTAATATTGTAGTTCTATAATATTATTTATGAATAATTAATTATTGATTTATATGATAAGGAAATATTTATTTGTGGATATTAAAGAAGGAATTAGCACTGATGTGTTTTTATCAGTATTTTGGGTGTGGAAAATCATCTGTTTGTGGATTTCGGATAATTTGTGTTTGGAATTTGGAAAAACTTTCTTCTGCAAAGTTGTAGAGAATTAAATTTCCTATAAAAAGACATCGAATTTGTATTTTTCTGACAAAGGGGCTATTTATTATGAATTATTGAAGTTTCGGAAAATAAATATTATTTAGTGGGTGGGACCCACTTTTGTGGAAAATTTTGAAAGCCGCCAGGCGGCGGAAAATTTTGAAAAAAAATATTATTTTATTCATTTAGTCTCCTTTGGCATCCTAAGCTTTTCCTATAAATAGGGTGCTTAGGTTAGAATTGAAAATCACACCAGAATTCGAAGTTTTCTCTCTCTATAATATCGAGCGTATTTTTGTGAGTATTTCAATACTTTGAGTATTACTATTCAGTACAAGCTTCCGTCGGTATTATATCCGATATTCCAGTCAGATGTACTGTTCTTTTGAGGTAAGGGATGTTATTTTCTTTCGTAAATGATATTATTCTTTTCAATATCATTATACAGAAATATTGTCATGGATTTTATGTTGAAATTTCTTACTTTTTCCGTCAGGGTTACTATTCACGTATACGGCACTATTCACGTATACGGCACTATTCACGGAAAAATTAAATTTTCTTCTATTTGTCCAAATTGCTTGTTAAGGTTACTATCTTTGATTGTATCCAAGTTTTGAGCTCTATTCTTGAATTTTGCTCCATAATTGATTATTACGAGGTATTTTTGAATTGGATATACTAAAATACGAATCCATAATCTTATCCTTTATTTCATTGGATTCGTTATTTATATGGTTTTTCATCATCCTCAGTCTAAGTGGTGATATAACTGAATATCTTTGGCCTGTAGAGCAAAGATGAATGATTACTTGATGAATATCTTTGGCCTGTAGAGCAAAGATGAATGATTACCTGATGAATATCTTTGGCCTGTAGTGCAAAGATGACAGGTGTTGAGATGAATATGACCACTGATGATACAAATGAATATCTTTGGCCTGTAGTGCAAAGATGAATATTTGATTCGAGATGTATATTGATTGATGTTACAGGGATAAAATATTGATGATGGACTTTTAAATCATAGAAGATAGTAGACTTTATTCTCTGCTTAATTCTTCTAATGAACTGTTATTTCCGCTGCGAATATTGATCTGAAGTTGGTTGTCCATTATATTTTATCTGATTTGTTGAAGACTAACGATAATTTGTTTCCCATTATCTTAGTCATAATATTCTTTACTGAGCTAGTTGAGCTCACCCTTTTCATCTGTTGTCCTCTTCAGGAAATGAGAATGTTGCGGGGACTAGTCGGGGGACAGAGTGATGGTCCGAGTTAGAGCAGTAGTAGTCCTCACTATTTCTGATAAATAGTGTGATAATAATTGTAATGAGGATTTAGTTTGAATCTTAATATTTTCTACATATTTGTACTGAGACTCACAGTTGTGTGGTCGTATTTTGCACGACCGTATGATATAAAGTTTGTATTTGAATTCTGTACCATGTATTTGGCGACTCAGAATGGGTTGGGTTGAATGGACCTATTCTGGGGGGGCGTCACAGTTGGTATCAGAGCTTAGGGATATGATCTCTGGCGGAGATCGGGGAATAGAACTAGGAGGGGAGAGACGAGTAAATCCTTCACTAGTATGTCCTACCTAAGCTTATGTGGTATTTAATTGGTCAGTAGGAGCATAGGGTTAATATGTGATATGTTATTTGTTTAATTAACCCTCATTTTATGGCAGTATTTGAAAATGGCAGCTGAGAATGTTAACAACGAAGTGAATGAGACCGTGGAGACACCTTTAACCGTTAACCAGGAGAACGTGCAACAAGAAGGCAATGTTCATCCTGAAAATAACGCTGGTCAGACGATAAACGATGAGATGTTTAGAAGTTTTTTGCAGTTCATGCAAAACCAGACGAGGGAGACTCGTGTTCAACATACAGGTGGAGATAATAACAACACGCGAGCTGTCACTGCCAAGCAGTTCAAAGAATTGGGACCACCAGAGTTTCTGGGAAAGCCAGATCCGATCAAGGCGGAGACGTGGATTAAACAAATTACCAAGATATTTGATGTCTTGGGATGCACGGAGGAACAGAAGGTTCCATTCGCCACGTTTATGTTCCGTGGAGAGGCAGATTACTGGTGGGAATCCGTGAAGCGTACCCAACCTGCCGCACTCAAGATGTCTTGGGAAGCGTTCCAGAAATTATTTAATGACAAGTACTTTCCTGAAAGTATTCGTCATATGAAGGAAGTAGAGTTTATTAGACTCGAACAAAACAACATGACGGTATCCCAGTACGAGGCTAAGTTCGCGGAGCTGTCCAGGTTTGCACCTCATTTGGTGGAGAATGAGGAACGTATGACGCGGATGTTTCTAAGAGGTTTGAAACCCGAAATACGTCAGTACCTCATTTCTCATAAATTTTCTTTATATTCGGATGTAGTGAACAGGGCCCAGTTGTTAGAATGAGATAGTGATAACAACCAAGGTCGTACCGGTGGCAGCAGTCATCGGAGCAATGACAACCAGCGAGGAGGAAAGTATGACAGAAGCGGTAACCACTCCGGTGGTAATCGTGGTCATGATAGTAGAAGGAGCGAATCGGGTGGAGATTTCAAGAAGAGAAGGTACAACAATGAGAACGTGAAGACGTCGACATCAGCACCAGCATCAACTATTTCGAGGGGAGGAGAACGACCACCGGTCGTATGCTTTAAATGCGGGAAAGAGGGACATATCAGCCCAAACTGCCCACAACAGTTCAAAGGATGCTATAACTGTGGAAAGGAAGGACATATAGCTCGAGATTGTCCTATAGCGAAACCAAGTTCAGCGGGGGTGGTGATTCCAAAGGCGGTTGCAGACAAGTCAAAGTCGGTAATTCCTGGAAGAGCGTTTGTCGTGACAGCCCAAAACGCGAAGAATTCACACGAGGTGATTACGGGTAAGCTGATCATAAACTCTTGCGAAGTTTATACCTTGTTAGATACCGGTGCTACCCATTCCTTTATTTCACCTGCTTGTGCTCAACGTTTGAACTTGACTTCTGATAAGTTAGACTTTGACTTATCTGTTGAAACTCCGTTAGGAGAAACATTCGTTACATCTACAGTTTACAAATCTTGCTTGATTCAGATTGGTACCCTTACCTTACCTGTTGATCTGATATCTTTGAAAATACTTGCATTTGACGTGATTTTAGGAATTGACTGGTTAACCACTTACCATGCCAAAATTGATTGTTTTCGTAAGGTTGTTAGTTTTCATATTCCTAATCAACCTGTTGTACGAATTCAAACTACCAAACCACTAAAATCAGTCAATATCATTTCAAATCCCAAGGCTATTCGTTTATTGAAAAACGGATGTCAAGCTTTCTTAGCTCATGTCATTGATCTAAATCAGAATACATCAGATTTGAATAATATTTCCGTTGTTAATGAGTTTCCTGATGTATTTCTCGAAGAACTTCCCGGTCTACCCCCAGAACGTGAAGTTGAATTCTTTATTGACCTTGAGCCCGGTACAAAACCCATTTCTAAAACCCCATATCGAATGACTCCTATTGAACTTCAGGAGTTAAAGATCCAGTTACAAGAGTTGTTAGATATCGGTTTTATTCGTCCTAGTACGTCTCTTTGGGGTGCTCCTGTTTTATTCGTAAAGAAGAAAGACGGGAGTATGCGACTTTGTATTGACTATCGAGAGTTGAACCATGTCACCATTAAGAATAGGTATCCGTTACCTCGTATTGATGACTTGTTCGACCAGTTGCAAGGAGCGCAATTCTTTTCAAAGATCGATCTTCGTTCTGGATATCATCAGTTGAAGATTAAAACTGAGGATATTCCAAAGACTGCTTTTAGAACACGGTACGGGCATTATGAGTTCTTAGTCATGTCTTTTGGATTGACTAATGCTCCTGCTGCTTTCATGGATATGATGAACCGTGTATTTAAGGAGTATTTAGATCAATTCGTTGTTGTCTTTATTGATGACATCCTCATCTATTCTAAAAGCCGTGAAGATCATGAACACCATTTGAAGTTAGTACTTCAAAAGCTTCGTGAGAACAAGCTATACGCCAAGTTAAAGAAATGCGAGTTCTGGCTTGAGGAAGTAGCATTCCTTGGGCACGTGGTATCGAAACGTGGAGTATCTGTTGACCCGTCGAAGATTGAAGCAATACAAAGCTGGGAGCAACCTAAGTCGGTGACCGAGGTACGAAGCTTTCTAGGCTTAGCTGGTTATTATCGTAGGTTCGTAGAGGGATTTTCTCGAATCGCTACTCCATTAACTCAGTTGACTCGGAAAGATACGAAATTCATTTGGAGAGAGGAATGCGAGAAGAGCTTCCAAGAGCTCAAGAGGAGACTTATTTCGGCACCTGTTCTGACAATACCATCTGGTTCGGATGGATTTGTTATTTACAGCGATGCTTCGGGCAAAGGGTTAGGATGTGTTCTCATGCAACATGGGAAAGTCATAGCCTATGCCTCGCGACAACTCAAAGAATATGAGAGGAATTATCCTACTCATGATCTAGAGTTGGCAGCAGTCGTTTTCGCGTTGAAGATCTGGAGACATTACTTGTACGGAGAGAAAGTGGAGATTTATACGGATCATAAGAGCCTTAAATATTTCTTCACTCAGAAGGAACTCAACATGCGGCAACGACGTTGGCTTGAGCTGTTGAAAGATTACGATCATACTATCCAATACCATCCTGGAAAAGCGAACGTGGTAGCTGACGCGTTGAGTAGAAGATCATATGTGGGAACGAATGCGATGATGTCAAGTATACGCGTAGAACCAGCTTTGATTGATAAAGTTAAAGCTGCTCAAGCTACGAATGCGGAGCTGATGAAGATGAAGAAGAAGGTGCAAGAAGGTGCCATTCCAGAAGCAAGAATCGATGAAGAAGGAATACTTCGAGTCAACTCCAGACTTTGTGTTCCTAACGATTCTGACTTAAAGTATAGAATCATGATGGAGGCACACAACACACCGTTTACAATCCATCCTGGGAGTACTAAAATGTATCGTGATCTTCGACATACATTTTGGTGGAGCAATATGAAGAGAGAGATCGCGGAGTTTATCTCGAGATGTTTAACTTGTCAACGTGTAAAGGCGGAGCATCAAGTACCGAAGGGTCCATTGCAACCACTGGAGATTCCGAAATGGAAGTGGGAGCATATTACGATGGATTTCGTTACAGGTCTTCCTAAGGTTTCTCAAGGCGTAGATGCGATTTGGGTTATTGTTGATAGATTAACCAAGTCTGCTCATTTCTTGCCGATACGAGAGACTTATTCCCTTGAACGTCTTGCTCATATGTACATGAATGAGATTGTGAGATTGCATGGCATGCCAGTATCCATAGTTTCGGATCGTGACCCCAGATTTACTTCACGATTTTGGATTAGTTTATAGAAAGCGATGGGCACGGACTTACGTTTTAGTTCGGCTTATCATCCTCAAACGGACGGACAAT
Source organism: Panax stipuleanatus (assembly GCA_020205555.1). NCBI lineage: Eukaryota > Viridiplantae > Streptophyta > Magnoliopsida > Apiales > Araliaceae > Panax > Panax stipuleanatus. The sequence continues at coordinate 42,033,406 of CM035115.1, read as the reverse complement.
CGGAAAGGACTATTCAAACTCTTGAAGTTCTATTGAGACTCTGTGTTCTAGACTTCAAAGGGAGTTGGGATAAGTACTTACCATTGGTGGAATTCTCCTATAACAACAGTTATCAGGCAAGTATAGGCGTAGCCCCATTCGAAGCATTGTATGGGAGAAAGTGTCGCTCTCCAGTATGCTGGAACGAGGTGGGTGAAGCAACATTGTTGGGACCAGAGTTAGTACGTATGACTACAGAAAAGATCCAAATAATCCGACAACGTATACAAACAGCACAGGATCGACAAAAGAGTTATGCGGATCTTCATAGAAAGGACGTGGAATTTAATGTCGGGGACCATGTGTTATTACGTATTGCTCCGTGGAAAGGAGTTACGAGGTTTGGGAAGAGAGGAAAGCTCAATCCACGATTCATTGGTCCATTTGAGATTCTTGACCGAATATGAAATGTGGCTTATAGACTCGCTTTACCTCCAAGCATGTCTCGTGTTCATAATGTGTTTCACATATCCGTGTTACGTAAATATGTGAAGGATCCAAACCGCATTATTGAGTTAGAACCAGACGAGATAGCTGAAGATTTAACGTACGAGGAGGTACCTGTCAAGATCTTGGATAGGAAGGAGCATGTCCTACGCTCGAAAATTATACCTCAAGTTAAAGTTTTGTGGAGAAACCATGCAATTGAGGAAATGACCTGGGAGTTGGAATTGGAAATGAAAGCGAGGTATCCTCATCTTTTCGACATACCAGGTACGTACGTCAATTTCGAGGACGAAATTTCATAAGGAGGGGAGGTTGTAAGACCCCAACTTTTATGAATAAAGATTTAATTTTCTTTATATATTATTTCGAAACAGTAAGGTGTTGTTTTGATAAATATGAAAGTTATGGGTGAAATGTGCAAACATTTTTAAAATGAGCAAGTGGTTATAAAATATTCTTGTTGTCGGGGAATATTCGTTTGGTCGTGGAATATTCTTGTTGTCGGGGAATATTCGTACGACGGCGCAGCTATTTGTGGGCCCCCACAACGGAATAACTGTCGGATATAGAAAGCGACAGAAATAACTTTTTACAAGATAACGGCGTGGTTGTTACCGTTAGTACTGTTGAAATACCCAGTGGTTAAAATACAGTGATACACGGTGTTGCATAGTAGCACACGGTATTGCACAGTATTTTGAATTATTGAGTCTTACGTGAGAAGCCATTACTCAATTATTGTTACAGTAATTACTGTTCAATATTTTATATTATTGACTCAATAATTGCTATGTTGATAGTTTATATTATTGACTCAATAATTGCTGCATTGATATTTTATTGACTCAATAATTGCTACGTTGCTATTTTTTATATGATTGATTCAATAATGACTACAGTTGATATTTTGTAGTATTGATTCAATAATTGTTGTTGCACAGTATTTCACATTATCAACTCAATAATTCATATTATTTGAATAATATTATTAGATAGCATTATTGACAATGTCTAAGGAAGTTCTGTCTAGGAGGGGTTATTTAATTGCGCGCCAGTAAGGAGAAGTCCTTATCGGAAGGCCCCCTCTGTCCTGGGAACGACCTGGTTGTTAATATTGTAGTTCTATAATATTATTTATGAATAATTAATTATTGATTTATATGATAAGGAAATATTTATTTGTGGATATTAAAGAAGGAATTAGCACTGATGTGTTTTTATCAGTATTTTGGGTGTGGAAAATCATCTGTTTGTGGATTTCGGATAATTTGTGTTTGGAATTTGGAAAAACTTTCTTCTGCAAAGTTGTAGAGAATTAAATTTCCTATAGAAAGACATCGAATTTGTATTTTTCTGACAAAGGGGCTATTTATTATGAATTATTGAAGTTTCGGAAAATAAATATTATTTAGTGGGTGGGACCCACTTTTGTGGAAAATTTTGAAAGCCGCCAGGCGGCGGAAAATTTTGAAAAAAAATATTATTTTATTCATTTAGTCTCCTTTGGCATCCTAAGCTTTTCCTATAAATAGGGTGCTTAGGTTAGAATTGAAAATCACACCAGAATTCGAAGTTTTCTCCCTCTATAATATCGAGCGTATTTTTGTGAGTATTTCAATACTTTGAGTATTACTATTCAGTACAAGCTTCCGTCGGTATTATATCCGATATTCCAGTCAGATGTACTGTTCTTTTGAGGTAAGGGATGTTATTTTCTTTCGTAAATGATATTATTCTTTTCAATATCATTATACAGAAATATTGTCATGGATTTTATGTTGAAATTTCTTACTTTTTCCGTCAGGGTTACTATTCACGTATACGGCACTATTCACGTATACGGCACTATTCACGGAAAAATTAAATTTTCTTCTATTTGTCCAAATTGCTTGTTAAGGTTACTATCTTTGATTGTATCCAAGTTTTGAGCTCTATTCTTGAATTTTGCTCCATAATTGATTATTACGAGGTATTTTTGAATTGGATATACTAAAATACGAATCCATAATCTTATCCTTTATTTCATTGGATTCGTTATTTATATGGTTTTTCATCATCCTCAGTCTAAGTGGTGATATAACTGAATATCTTTGGCCTGTAGAGCAAAGATGAATGATTACTTGATGAATATCTTTGGCCTGTAGAGCAAAGATGAATGATTACCTGATGAATATCTTTGGCCTGTAGTGCAAAGATGACAGGTGTTGAGATGAATATGACCACTGATGATACAAATGAATATCTTTGGCCTGTAGTGCAAAGATGAATATTTGATTCGAGATGTATATTGATTGATGTTACAGGGATAAAATATTGATGATGGACTTTTAAATCATAGAAGATAGTAGACTTTATTCTCTGCTTAATTCTTCTAATGAACTGTTATTTCCGCTGCGAATATTGATCTGAAGTTGGTTGTCCATTATATTTTATCTGATTTGTTGAAGACTAACGATAATTTGTTTCCCATTATCTTAGTCATAATATTCTTTACTGAGCTAGTTGAGCTCACCCTTTTCATCTGTTGTCCTCTTCAGGAAATGAGAATGTTGCGGGGACTAGTCGGGGGACAGAGTGATGGTCCGAGTTAGAGCAGTAGTAGTCCTCACTATTTCTGATAAATAGTGTGATAATAATTATAATGAGGATTTAGTTTGAATCTTAATATTTTCTACATATTTGTACTGAGACTCACAGTTGTGTGGTCGTATTTTGCACGACCGTATGATATAAAGTTTGTATTTGAATTCTGTACCATGTATTTGGCGACTCAGAATGGGTTGGGTTGAATGGACCTATTCTGGGGGGCGTCACAAAAACTCCATTAGGTATTCCATAGCGAGTCACGTTCAGTGAACTTATTCTCCAATAAGCACCTACATACTTGCTTTAGTGTCTCCACACAAATGACCGTGAGATCAGTCATCCTCATCCAATGAGCAAGCAACATATGTACCAATCTATCCGGATTTACTAATCCCCTTTTTAGTAATCCCACGATTGGGAACTATTTTAGTTTTAAAGCTTTCTAAGAATTTAGATCTCATTAGCATGATCAACATCATGATTCTAAAAGCATTGCTTAAAACTATGGGTTATTTACATATTATAAAAACAGCACCATGTAGATAATTAAATGCCTTTAATAAATAAATATTTTATTAATAAATAAATAAGATTATTTACAAAGTATGTGCTTTATCATCATACATGATTGGCTTGTATGCACACTACTATCAATCTCCCATTTGCACTAAAGCCAATCGCCATGGTATCTCATACCCATCTTCTCTAAGTGACGATCAAACTGCTGTTGTGTTAAAGCTTTAGTAAATGGATCTGCAATGTTTTCTTGAGAGTCTACACGCTCCAAGGTGACGTCTCCTCTTTCAATGATCTCCCTGATCAAGTGAAATCGCCGCAACACGTGTTTAGATTTCTGATGAGACCTGGGTTCCTTAGCCTGTGCAACCGCTCCGGTGTTGTCACAGTATACGGGAACTGCTTCTCCAATGCTAGGAACCACACCAAGTTCAGTTATGAACTTCTTCATCCAAACAGCTTCCTTTGCAGCTTCACTTGCAGCTATATACTCTGCCTCTGTCACTGAATCAGCAACCGTTTGCTGTTTGCAACTCTTCCAACTCACTGCACCTCCGTTCAAGGTAAACACATACCCTGAAATAGATTTACTGTCATCTTGGTCTGTTTGAAAACTTGAGTCCGTGAATCCCTCGAGTTTTAATTCAGACCCACCGTAGACAAGAAAAATATCTTTAGTCCTTCTCAAGTACTTTAGGATATTTTTCACTGCCTTCTAGTGCTCTTCTCCTGGATTCGACTGGTATCTGCTTGTTACACTAAGTGCGTGAGCAACATCCGGTCTAGTACATATCATACCGTACATGATAGATCCTATTGCAGAAGCATAAGGGATCTTACTCATACGGTCTCTCTCCTCAGGTGTCTTTGGGGCCTGTTTCTTGGAGAGATTTATTCCATGGCTCATCGGCATGAGACCTCTTTTGGAATCTTCCATGCTAAACCTCTTTAGCATCGTATCAATGTACGTTCCTTGGGATAAGCCGAGCATCCTTTTAGATCTATCTCTATAGATCTTTATCCCCAAAATATAGGATGCTTCACCCAAGTCCTTCATGGAGAAGTTTTTAGATAACCAGATTTTAATGGATTGTAACATAGGAATGTCATTCCCTATCAGTAATATATCATCAACATATAATACAAGAAATGATACTGCGCTCCCACTAACCTTCTTGTATACACATGGTTCATCCTCGTTTTTGATAAAATCAAACTCTTTGATTGTCTCATCAAAACGAATGTTCCATCTACGAGAAGCTTGCTTCAACCCATAAATGGATCGTTGTAGCTTACAGGCTTGATTTGTTCCAACTTTTGAAATAAATCCCTTTGGCTGCGTCATATACACATCCTCCTCAAGTTTCCCATTGAGGAAGGCCGTTTTCACGTCCATCTGCCAGATCTCATAGTCGTTGTAAGCTGCAATCGCAAGCAAAATCCGAATGGACTTGAGCATGGCTACTGGTGAGAAGGTTCCATCATAGTCAACTCCTTGTCTTTGTTTGAAACCTTTTGCAACCAGTCTGGCCTTATAGGTCTCTACCTTTCCGTCTGTTCCAGTCTTTTTCTTAAAAACCCATTTACACCCAATAGGTTTAATACCTTCAGGTGGTGAAACCAAAGACCATACTTTGTTTTCATACATGGAGTCCATTTCGGATTTCATGGCTTCAAGCCATTTCCCTGAGTCTTTATTACTCATAGCCTGTTCGTAATTCAATGGATCATCATCATTCATGATGTGTACCTCATTGTCATCCTCTATAACGAATCCATACCTCTCAGGTATCTTCGGTACTCTTCCAGATTTACGAACATGGTGTGGTACAGTAGGTTCTTCTACTTGGTTAGGTACCTGACTTTGGTCCGTGGTAACTTTTGGTTCTTGAACTTCTTCAAGATATATCTTACTCCCACTGACCCCTTCATGGATAAACTCTTTCTCCAAGAAGGTAGCATATTTCGCAACAAACACCTTTTGATCAGTTGGATGATAGAAATAATACCCTACGGTTTCTTTAGGGTATCCCACAAATCTACACTTATCGGATTTAGTCTGTAGCTTATCATTTTCAAACTTTTTGACATAAGCTGGACAACCCCAAGTCTTAACATGCTTAAGATTTGGTTTCCTCCCTTTCCACATCTCATATGGAGTCTTTGGGGCGGATTTGGTAGGTACCTTGTTAAGTAGGTATGCAGCCGTTTCTAGGGCATATCCCCAGAAGGAAATTGGAAGGTCGGTAAAACTCATTATGGATCGAACCATGTCCAACAGTGTTCGATTTCTCCTTTCAGATACTCCATTTAACTGTGGTGTACCAGAGGAGTCCATTGTGAGATTATACCATTTTCTCTGAGATAATTGAGAAACTCACTGCTTAAGTATTCTCCACCTCGATCTGATCAAAGTATCTTAATACTTTTGCCCGTTTGTTTCTCTACTTCACTTCTGAACTCTTTGAACTTTTCAAATGATTCTGATTTGTATTTCTTTAAATACACATATCCAAATCTTGAGTGATCATCAGTGAAAGTAATAAAATAAGAATACCCACCCCGTGCACTTGTTGTCATAGGTCCACAAACGTCTGTGTGAATCAATGCCAACAACTCTGTAACTCTCTCCCCTTTTCCACTAAAAGGAGATTTAGTCATTTTACCCATGAGACAAGATTCACAAGTTGGATATGATTCATAATCAGATAGCTCGAGGAGCCCATCTTTATGCAACTTGGATAATCTTGTTTCATTGATATGACCGAGTCTACAGTGCCATGTATAGGTATAATAAATATCATCTCTTTTCCTTTTCTTAATTTGTTCAATTTAAAATATATTTTCTTGCAAGTCAAGTGTATAAAGTCCATTTCGCAAATTTCCAATACCATATAAAACATCGTCTTTATAAATAGAACAACCATTGTTCTTTATAATAACGTCAAAACCTTCCATATCCAATACAGAAATTGAAATAATGTTTTTAATAATATTCAGAACATAATAACAATTATTCAGATAAATGGATTTGCCCGAAAGCATTGCTAAACAATAAGTTCCTACAGCTAATGCAGCAACTTTTGCTCCATTTCCCACTCGTAGGATCACCTCATCTTTGTTCAGCTTTCTACTTCTGACCAGTCCCTGCACAGTATTACATATGTGAGAACCACAGCCGGTATCCAATACCCAAGTAGAATTATGACTTTCAGAAAAATTAATTTCAATCATAAACAAACCTTGATTGGAAGTCGAAGCTTCTCCAAGCTTCTTCTCTGCTAGAAACTTCTTGCAGTTCCTCTTCCAATGTCCCGGCTCATTGCAATGAAAGCACATTCCTTTAGCTGGTTCAGGTTTCTTTTGCTCCTTTTCTTTCCCTTTTCCCTTAGCCTTCTTAGATTTCTTCTTTTCAAAAGACACCTTGGGCCTCTTCCTTTTATTGGAAGAATCCACCATCAAGACATGGTTCTTCTTGGATGAGAAGTGACCTTCTGCAGTTTTCAGCATGTTAAGCAGCTCAGGTAAGCTGACATCTAGCTTATTCATGTGAAAATTAACCACAAACTGCGAGAAGGTCTCAGGGAGTGACTGCAAGACCAAGTCTTGACTCAACTCCCCATCCATGACGAACCCAAGCTGTCCAAGGCGTTCAATCAAATTGATTACCTTCAGAACATGAGTCTCGACGGTAGTGCCCTCGGTCATCCGAGATCGAAAGAGCTCCTTAGATATCTCATATCTAGCAGTCCTACTCTGTTCACCATACAACTCCTTGAGGTGAAGCAGCATAGCAGGAACATCCATTTTTTCGCGCTGACGCTGAAGCTCGTTATTCATGGATGCGAGCATGATGCATTGAGCCACAGATGCATCATCTTGCCACTTATTGAAAGTGGCAATCTCTTCCTCAGAGGCTGTTTCTGAAACAGATTCAGGGATAGTGGAATTTAGGACATAAGAAATCTTTTCAGCAGTGAGAACAATTCTCAGATTTCTTAGCCAGTCCTCATAATTCGGGCCGGTAAGCTTATTTGCATCAAGTATGCTTCGTAGTGAGATTAGTGATTTTGACATTTTTAAAATTCTGCATGTGAAAAGACAACATTTTAGCAAACATTCATTTTATTAACTTTGCATACCAAAATAAATTTAGGTCTTATTTTAAATTGGTATCTCCCACTATTTTCATCAAACTATATTACCCTCACTCATATAGTTCGGCAACATCTAATTAAAGATTTGTTAGTGAGATTAAGGATCCCATTTCAAATGTATATAACCTTGTGGATAGCACAACAAGCGATATACAAATAAATAGGTAGACAACTCTTGTCAATTACATCACCATGTAACTCCTTTTATTTTGCCTCTTAAATTATAATGGTCATGTGTGTGCACATCCGAACTAAAATGATTTAAGTTAAGTCCAGCCTAGCACTTCCATAAATTCAAAAAGAAAAATTTTCGTCCTTGTGGATAGCACAACAAGACTAGATCGTTCAATTTTCTTGATAAGCATCAAATGTGATTAATTAACATCTTAAATATTCAATACTCGCCTTGTGGATAGCACAACAAACTCATATTAAATATTTAATACTCTATTAACTAATCATGGTAGAAGGCGACGTTCGATATTCCAAATATCATTTGAACGCTTCAGACTTAATATTATTTCTTTGAGGGATTTGTTATTATTTGTCTCATCTTTTAAGCGCGCATGCACATATATATATAAAATACGCGTCATTTTATTAAAAATGCAAAGCATGTTTGTATAAAATATAATATATATAATATTTAGCATGCGATATAGAATACTATATTCTACCCGGATTGATTATGGACTTTTATTCTAGTTTGGTTCACTAGAGCCACCAAGTGAACCAAAAGGTCAAACCTAGGAGTGCAAGAATTTAAATTTTAAATGTAACTATTACATTTAAACCCGGGCTCCATACAAACGGGTCTTCACGCGCTCCTTGCTCCTTGGTCTCCAATTTCTTCAAAATAATTCTAACTATCTCTATTACATTAACTATTTTAAAATTAAATAGAAACCTTGATCAGCAGTCAAGGGGAAGTACATAGAAAAGAGATAGAATTTACATCGAGAATAAAACTAGAGAAGACGAGGTACGCAGACCCTATTTTATAAAATCCATACATTCAAGCATTCATCCAAAATAAAATCCAATCACATTGGTCATAGTCCATAATCAACCCCATTTATTATTATACACATCAACATATGCATCAATAAATATCCATTCATCTCATGAATAACAATGCTATTCCATATATGGATCGATGTTATTTAATGGACAAAAGTTTTGCTAAATTTTATTTTTGAAACAAAATAAACTCTTTTATTTTAATCAAAAATAAATCCAAATTAAACTCCTTTAATTTTAGCATTCTGAAATCATATTTCAGATAAAATAAACTTCTTTATTTTAAAACTTTATCAATTAAATAAACAGTTTACTTAATTAATTAAAATCAATTTTCAGGGTCTGTCCAGGTACCGGCGCAGCTGCGCCAGTAATGAACTGGGCATCTGCGCAGCTGCGCAGGTAGACGGAAGCAGCAGTTTTTTGCAGACCGGCGCAGCTGCGCCAGTAATGAACTGGGAAGCTGCGCAGCTGCGCCGTTCGTCGCAGAAACTTGCAGAAAACAATTTTTGTCCAGAAAAACGATCCAATTCTCACATCAATTCATACATGAAATTATAAAATTGATAATTAGCACAAAGTTAGGCTCTGATACCACTGCTGGGTTTGTACGTAACGCAATCATGCAATCAAATCACATAAATAGGGCGGAAGCGTAAAAATTAGGTTTTCAAAAATTTATACAAACCCATAACCATGATCATGCTTTGTGCTTGTTATCAATAACAAAAAAGAGAGAACATGGAATTATACCTTTGAAGATCTAAGCTTCCTCAGGTACTAGTTCTACTCCTTTGATTCCTTTGATTCCTCTGTAGTGGCTCCTTCCCTTGATCAATGTCAGCCACCCAAATGTTTGGCCTCTAACGGTGATCCACCAAGGAAGATGAAGAACTCAAGAAGATGAGTTATTGGCTTAACCCTTGTTTCTATCTCTATAGAATATGTGTACTCCCAACTCTTGAAAAATTCACGTCCCTTGTTTCTGATATAAGACTCTCTTATATAGATATTAGGTTAACCCTCCTAATGCAATTAGAATAGGGTTTTATTTAATTAATTTATATCCTAATCTTTATTAGGATTGAGAGAGAGTACTTATATTATATTAATTCCTAAACTCCTTTAGAATTAAAATAATAATAATAATAATAATATTAATAAGACTCCTCTTATTAATTTATATTTAATATTTCTAAAATATTAAATAATAAACATTAAGCTATTTAATTTCTTCTATCATCATAGATTAAATTAATTATACTTAATGCATTATTACTATCATGCCATTTTCTTCTTAAATAATTCTTCTTCCTTTTATGGTGTGACCCTTTAGGTTCTCCATATTAAACCGGTTGTGAATAAATCACTTAGAACAATTCTAATCTTATTTAAATAAACAAATTAAACTAATAATCTATTTAAATAAATAATATTTATTCTACAATAGGGATAAGCCTCCCTAGCGATCAACGACTTTCTAGATAATATAGATTTCAACATTAATCATAAAAGAACCTGTGAGTTAATAGTTACCGTACAATTCAATCCTTCCACCATACACTGTCCCAATTAAATATAAGACATGGATTTACTGTCAAGTCTTAATTTATTTAATCATATGTATTTCGATTAGAAAATGCACAACTCCAAATAATGCAAATTAGAAACCTCTTTCTAATTTCATTCTACCTTGGCCAAGGATTCCTGGGTTGTCATTTAACGAATCACATAGGACATATCTCCTATTTTACTAGAGGTGGTAGATTCTTTATTGATCATTCATTATCTCCATATGTAACTCATTACACCCAAGCATACCCTATATATGCCTTAAAAGGCCTTAAGGAATTAGTCAAAGTATAATTTGTTACATACAAGATACTATGATGATCTCAAGTCCAAGGATCACATGTACTACTATCACATTAGGAATTCCTATTGACAGGCGAGTAAAACTCCATTAGGTATTCCATAGCGAGTCACGTTCAGTGAACTTATCCTTCAATAAGCACCTACATACTTGCTTTAGTGTCTCCACACAAATGACCATGAGATCAGTCATCCTCATCCAATGAGCAAGCAACATATGTACCAATCTATCCGAATTTACTAATCCCCTTTTTAGTAATCCCACGATTGGGAACTATTTTAGTTTTAAAGCTTTCTAAGAATTTAGATCTCATTAGCATGATCAACATCATGATTCTAAAAGCATTGCTTAAAACTATGGGTTATTTACGTATTATAAAAACAGCACCATGTAGATAATTAAACGCCTTTAATAAATAAATATTTTATTAATAAATAAATAAGATTGTTTACAAAGTATCTGCTTTATCATCATACATGATTGGCTTGTATGCACACTACTGTCAGGTATGAAGAAGCTTCCCTTCGGATTTGGTTAATCAGAGGCTGACCTATCTTAGGTTGCTCTCGTGGCTTTTGTTTCGACATGAAGGCTCCCCGATCATCGCAATCTACTAGAAGGGAAGTTAATCCGATCGTTCAACTGGAGCGAATCTGAGTGGTGTATTTTCATGAGGCACCCCAGAGACTTAATTGCCCCCAGAGTCATTACTTAACACCGACCGGGTTATCCCCCTTGTGAGAGGGACACACAACATACATTCTCATACATCGTGCCTTACCGTTTATGCATGCAATGACAGTTTGGTGCGAAGCACTAATAAGTGCGCAAAGCACTAAAGCAGGAAAGCATTCATTCACATTCATTTAATGTAAAGACGCAACATTTACTCATCCATTGACTGTGGAGACGCAGGATTTCATGCATTAAATCATTTTAAAAGGGAAATATTTGAAAAGATTAGAAAGCGGCCTAAGCCCTGTACTGTCCCCTGCAGAGTCGCCACCTGTTGAAGTTGGAAAATTTAAGAACCCCGCGGGTCAGTTCATAACCCGGGTTTTCTCAAATCGATCTTCCTAAGTTCTCTCTACCCCTACTCTTTTTATTTAGGAAAAAGGTTTTGAAGGATTTTTAGGAAAGATGCTAACATATGTTTATGTCGATGATTTGAACGTTTAGAGTCGCCAGTTGATAGATTGGAAAATAGTTGTACCAACTCAATCGAGTTTGATTTGAAAAGGGGCCCAATTGTTGGACACTGCCAAAACATGATCTTTAAAATCGGAGCTTTGAGTTCGAAGGCTTGGTTAAGTGTGGGGAAGGTGTTAGGCACCCCACGATTCCCGTGTAAACACGGTACCACATCTTTTTAATATTTCCCTTAAATAAAACTGTGAATGCGTGACTGAATGCTGTTTGAAAATTGGGCCTATTAATTTGATTGATTGAAACCTTTGACAGACTTCGTTGAGCCTATATACGAAGGGTTTGATTTGATTTGAAAATCAGTATTTAATTCGATTTGCAAAAGCATTTAATTTGATTTACAAAAGCTTTTCTTTTGATTGAATTGAAAATGATGTTTCGAAAGCTAATTTATCATACCCTTACGCTGACATAGGAATTGAAGTGTATTGCTACTTTCAATTTTTATCTTTATAGCCTTAAGGCTGCATGAGAATGATAATTTATCGGGGTGCGAAGCATCCTCGACCACAGGAATAGACAAGTGTCGGTCTCCTCATGGGTATGAAAACCATCGGAGGGATGCTGACAAGACAATTGAAATTTTTTCATTATATTGAGACCTTAAATCCGGATAACAACTTTAAGGTCTGTGCATGTAGATTTTACAGAAAAAATTGGTAGGGTACATCTGTAAATTGGAGTTTGTCCATCATAGGAATCAGATCCCGATCAATTTGATCGTGAATCCCACGATTCCTAGGCTCACATATGAGTATCCCATAAACCTGCACAGTTCAAATTTGCACAGAAATGGATATATTACATCATCACGTCGCAATGGAACCAAGGATTCATCAATAAATTCTGTCTGCGAGTAGATAAAGCATTTCGTTCCCACTAGATAACGATCTAAGGGACACGAGTATGCTTTCAAAGCTGAAACTATAAAAAATAACTAGATTTAAAGAAATCTCAGCCATTATTACTTCCAGGTTCTATCGGGACCTAATTGAACCGTTGAAAGCAAGAAATGGCGAGATTTTAATAAATCTATTCCGCCCGCAGATATGTTAGTGCAGATTCATATACAAGTGAATGTGAAATTTAGCAGTTGAATAAATTTGAGTAAAGCAATATATATAATTATATATATACAAAAGCTGTAGAAGGGCGGTGGGTTTTCACTCGCAAGCTCGGACTGGAATTGAAATATATATTTATAAAACTGTAAATAGCCACGAAATAATCCAGGCTGTGACAAAAATGAAATATATATATATATATATATATATATATATATATATATATATAAACAGTAATAAGGGTGATGGGTTTTCACGCCGGTGCCCGTACTGGAATTGAAATTGACAAAAAAATAGTCAACCAGTGATTGGGGAGAGCACCCAGTATGGCGAAGTGTGCAAAAGCAGTAAAATGGCCATGAAATGATCCATGCCAGACTAAATATATATATATATATATATATATATATATATATATATATATATTTAGAAACATAGTCAACCAAGTCTAATGAAATAACCAGAGATGGCGAAAGTCGCTTATATATGCGTAAATATATATAAAAGCGGTAAACTACCTCGAATTTAAAATTCGGGCTTGACAGAATTGAAATGTTAGTATATAAACAGTTGAATATATATAAAAAAGGGCCAAACCTAGACTGGGAAGATAACCCAGTTCGGCGGAGTTGTCAGAATGTGTGTGCTGGTGCATTGAAGCTACTGGAGCTGACGGAGCGTCAATCCGGGTTGTAGAAATACAAAATATTGAGTTTATGTAAAGAAATGTACCAAATTTTGATGAAAACGGCCACGGAACTAAGTTTCGGGCATATTCAGAAGATGAAACTTCGTGTGCAAATGGAAACCAGTGCAAATTAGTAGTATTGACTTTCTAATCGTAAAAATACTTACAATGGATTGCAATACGGGCTTTTTGCCAAATCGTAGGCTCTATATGTCCAAATCTACTGGTTATATTTTGATATGTGGTAATATATGGGTATACCTACATGTTAAAGTGAAAATATTTGGGTTGGAAGAGGTGTAAAAGTCGAGAAATTGAACAAGCAGAGCTTCGCTGCGTTTCTGAATTCTTGAAAATGAAGGGGGGTGCACGTTTATTTATAGGCCAGGGAGCCCTAGCTCTACCTGCGGCTACCGCAGGTAGAGGTGAGGCTCCCCTAGGTGGGGCCTATATGTCGGGTTACGTCATCTCGAAGTACGTGCACTTCAAACAATGCGCAGTCGAAGTCGGAACTTTCAAACTTTTGATTGGAGCGTCTGTTTGAGGCGTGCAATACCTTTTCGGAAAGCCCTCGCCGAGAATGTCTCAATGACATAGGATAAAACATTTTTCAGGTCCAAGAAGATGGGTTCATAACTAGGCCTTCGATTCCACGCAGTTTGTCCGTTGAGCTGTCTTGCGCTATTGGCACTCGGGATCGTTGTTGTGGTTCGTTCTTAATTTGATGGCATCAATTCATGTTGAGTTTGATAGAATTGGTTGAGAGTTGGTAAAATGACTATTTTTCCCCTCCCGGGGTTGCCTGTGGTATCGGCACGACCTTTGATGGAGCTGGCTTCCTAGGATTGTCTCTGGGGCTGAACTGCACTTCCCGGCTCAACGCCGAGGCTGATTTGTACTTCTCGGGTTGAGACCGGGGATGACTTGACATGTCTTGAGTTGATGTTGAGGTTGACTTGACTTCCCAGGTTGAGACTGGGGTTGTCTTGACAGCCCGATATTGAGATCGGGATTGATCGGTATCTCTCGGGTTGATGTCGGGGCTGCCTTGTACCTTTCAAGTTGCTGCCGAGGTTGATTTAAAGGCTCGATATTGAGATCTGGGTTGGACTTGACAGCCCGATTGATGATCGGGGTGGAGTTGATAGCCCGATATTGAGATCGGGGTTGATCTGATGGTCCGATTGATGATCGAAGCTGGATCGACGGTCAGATTGGAGATCGGAGCTGGATTGACGGTTCGATTGGAGATCGGAGATGGATCGATGGTCCGATTGGAGATCGAAGCTGGATCGACGGTTCGATTGGAGATCGGAGCTGGATCGACGGTCTGATTGGACATCGGAGCTAGATAGATGGTACGATTGATGATCGAAGCTGGATCAATGGTCAGATTGGAGATCGGAGCAGGATTGACTGTCCGATTGGAGATCGGAGCTGGATAGACGATCCGATTGGAGATCGGAGATGGATCGACGGTCCGATTGGAGATCAGAGCTGGATCGACGGTCCGATTGGAGAATGGAGCTAGATCGATGGTCCATTTAGAGATCAAAGCTGGATCGACTGTCCGATTAGAGATCTGAGATGGATTGACTGTCAAATTAGAAATTGGAGCTGGATTGACGGTCCGATTGACTATCGGAGCTGGATTGATTACCGACATTGGTGATCAGGTTTAGGTTTCAGGACCGACATTGGCGATCAGATTTGAATTGAAGGACCGGCATTGGCGGTTAGATTTGAATTGAAGGACTAGCATTGGCGGCCGAATTTGAATTAAAGGACCGACATTGGTGGCCGGATTTGAGTTGAAGGACCGGCATTGGTGGCCGAATTTGAATTGGAGGACGGTTTTGCCCTCCTACAGTGTTAGTATTGGGCAAGGAAAATTTCGAGTGTCTACATATATTATATGGTTTATATCATGTATTCATATGCTGGAGTATTGAATTTCATATAGACATGCTATAATCAGAGTTTTCCATTAATAACTATTTTTGAGTTCTCAGTAAAAAATTATTTTATGATCAATGCATGAATTGATGATTTATATGTATATAAATGTTAAGATATAATCATATCATGTTTTCTACCATTTATGTATGTTTTTAAACCATCAATTTCATGTAATTATGTTTTAATTGAGTTTTTCAAAAGTTACAGAGTATAAATGTTGTATATATGGCCCTTATGGCCCTTATGAACAATTGTATGCCATGAATTGTTTGTTTAACTTAAATTTGTCAGTAAATTATGATAATACATGTTAAGCCAAAGAAAACAAACTTTGAACGGACGGATTCGGAGTTATAACGAATTCGTGACGTTAAATTTCGTGTTTTTCTTCAAAACCGTCAAGAACACCAAGAACAATGAAATTTTATAATTTGATTCGAGTAATTACATGATATAAAATGTTAAAAGCATGTTAGAATCATTATATGATGTTTCTATGAAGTTTATACTTCATAGAAATTATGGTACTAGTTTGATTTTCATTTTATTGGCCTAAAACTGTCAAAATCGCGAACTGTAGCTAAACCGCAAGGGTATCCCATGCAGATTTTACCCGCCCCAGCGGGCCTAACCCCCACCCTAGTAGGGGTAGTGCAGAGAAAAAATTATTATTTTTACCTCCTGTAGTAAAATAAGCATAACTTCTTCATACAAACTCCAATTAAGGCGATTTAGGATGATTCGGAAAGATAACGAGTATACCTACAATTTTCATTCTTTAAGTTTTTCGATTTGAAGTTGTTACAAGGGGTCAAAATGGCCATCTTTGTGACTGATGCGTATTCAAAGGCAATCGGAGGGCGTCGGACATGCATGTACGTAAGTGTAGTGCTCTCTACAATAAAAGATATTGTTCTAAGTTATAAACATGAATATTATATGATTTGAAGTTCATGATTAATAAACTAAGTTATTGACATGTATAAGATAATGTGAAGGTTTAAGTTAACAAACTAAGTGCGAACTTGAATATTGTGATTGTAAAACTTGATTATGATTGTTTGAAGGATTATACCTATATGATACGTATATTGTGAATTCATACTCATGTTATATGGTTAGTTAATAAGTCAACACTATGAACCAAGTTGTAAGTTGACTTAAATGAAAAGCTCAGCAGTTGAACATAGAAGTGACGAAACTAATCGACATCGTATGCATAATGTAATGTGTAGGACGTTAAGGAATTGAATTGTAAGTAGATTTGTAGCTTGTGCACGAGGCAAGTATTCTATCCCTAACTCATTATCGTTAAGCAAGTTTTCTTATTTAAACTTTTTAGGTTGAATAAGCATTCTATTCCTTATTCTTATGTCAAGCAAGTTACTAAACTCAGAGTTTACCTTTACTAAGCAAGTTTTCCATTCTTGAAATACTATCATGATACAAGTTCTTATACGTGTTAGTTAAGTTGAGATTTCATATGAGATATTATATTACCTTTAAAATTATGATTCCAGTTATACAATACTTATTCGATTGTATACTCTTGAGAAGTTATTATTCAATTTGAATATTATTTATTGTTGAACCTTGTAAGACTAGCGAACCCTTATTGATTTGGCTAGTCCATAGTTGATGAACGTTCTAAATTCTAGAACTATTA
This sequence comes from Panax stipuleanatus, assembly GCA_020205555.1. Classification (NCBI taxonomy): domain Eukaryota; kingdom Viridiplantae; phylum Streptophyta; class Magnoliopsida; order Apiales; family Araliaceae; genus Panax; species Panax stipuleanatus. Next base: position 42,016,185 of record CM035115.1, on the reverse strand, counting down.
GCGAGCTTATCCAAACCAAACTTCCTTTGGTGCGACTCTGATGTCAAACTGAGATGAACATACTTATTATAGGGGATTGACGATACTTTAGCGTTAAGATATTGTGCACAGTATGGGTACTAAGGGCTGGTCTCCCTAAGTACGAGAAGTATAGTCCATAGTCTTATGACTATTAAAGGTTTAAAGTATAAACACTTTACAACCTAGGATATAGCTCGAGGTCTTATGACCCTCAGATATTCTTTTGATTCTTGTTATTCATTCTTGATTCAAAAGCCGAGTTTTCCTTATTCAGAAGTCGTTGATTCACTCCCATGTTATTATATTGTTGTTATATTGTTATACTTGTGGGAAATCATGCTCACTCTTTCGTAATAATAACATTGCAGTTAAGAACGAAAGCTCCGATGAGCCTTCTATTAGCAAAGGCATGGCAATGTCAACAAGTGATGAAGACTTGTTGTTTATTTGATATGTCATTGTTTAAGACTTATGTTAAAGTTGTGTAAGACTATTTATTTGTTTACGTTTTCGCATTTGAAATTTAAGGTTAGTATGACCTTGTATTGATTATGTATTTATTATTCAGATGTTGTAACCCCATAAGAGGAGATGATAGATTTATTTCTATCTATTGCATGGTTTGCATTTATTATGGGTAGATAGATAGATAATATTTGTACAGTGAACACCAAATCCCGTGGAAATTGAAGTATCAGGATTTAGGGGTGTCACATAAAACATCTCCCTTTATGGGGTTAGAACATCTGAATAATAAATACATAATTAAATCCCAGGTCATACTAACCTTAAATTTCAAATGCGGAAACGTAAACAATTAAATAAGTCTTAAACATTATAACATAAGTCTTAAATAAATATTCTCAAATAAAATAACAAGTCTTCATCACTTGTTGACTTTCCCCTTGCCTTTGCTAGTGGAAGGCTCGTCGAATCTTTCATTCTTAACTACAATGTTATTATGCAAGAGTGAGCACGATTGCCAACAAGTATACAATATAACAATATAATAACGTGCAAGAAGTCAAAGAAGTCTAAATAACAGAAAGTTCGACTTTTGAATCGAGAATGAATAACAAGAATCAAAAGTATGTCTGAGGGTCATAAGACCTTGAATTATGTCCTAGGTTGTTAAGTATTTCTACTTTAAATCTTTAACAGACGTTAGACAATATGGACTCTACTACTCGTACTTAGGGGGGTCAGCCCTTAGTGCCATACTGCGCACAATATCTCAATGCTAAAGCGTAAATAATTCCCTATAAAAGGGTTGATCAACTCAATTTGACATCAGAGTCCGCACCAAAGGAAGTTTGGTTTGGATAAGCTCAATAACAATTCTCAATTTTAGAACGTTCATCAACTATGGACTAGTTGAATTAATAAGGGTTCGCTAGCCTTACAAGGTTCAACAACAATTGATAACCAAATTGAAATATTGAATCTCAAGGGTATACAATTGAATAAGGATTGTATACTGAAGTAATACTTTACAATAATTATAATATCTGTAATGACCGTGAATTTCAAAACTCCATTATTAATTAAATATATATGATTTAATTTTTTATGAGTTAGTTTTCTATGCTTATTTAAACCTTGTGTGGTTATGTGATTATGTGAATTAGTACCTATGTGATAAATTGCTTGGATTAAATTAAAGGGAGTCACTAATGGTTTATTTAAATTAGTGGACTAGCCCTAAAGTTTTTTATATCAAAAGAATTGATAAGGATGGCTAGTAATTAAATATTCAATTTACTTGAATATAGTGACGGGATTTAATGGTATAGATTGATTAATAAGTGTGGGCAATATTAATATTTATATTTAATAGTCTATTTAGTAATTTAAATACTAATAGACTAGATCATTTAATTATTTAACCAATTCAATCTTTTATTTAATCACGAATTGGGGAGTTAATGTATTCTATTATAATAGTTGGAATAATGTAATATAATAATATCCAATTGAATTATATTCGGTATTTGGATGTGTATAACCCAACTTGCTATTATGTATAATGTTATCCATGTGTACCCTCTAATTAATTTATAACCTAAGTGTATATATAATGTATATATAACCTAAGTATTTATATTACTACACTTGCTAGTAGCTATGTTGCTGAGAGTCATTTTCGTTGTTCTATAATGAGAGTCCCTTCTCTTCCTCACGTGAAATATTCATGAAGCCTAAACCTATTCCTATATCATCAAATTCAACAAAAATAGATGGTAATCATCCATAGGGGAGTGGGTATCATGATGGGATTCAACAACACTTCATTGCCCATCAAACTCTCATTCTTTCCATTAGTTTGAATTGGGGGTTAAGAGCTTTGTCTGGATATCCAATTGCCTATATATATAAGCCTCTCTTCTCCCCATACCATTGTTGAGATTTTCTATAAGTGTAGAGTTGAGAGCACATATATACCTTAGTGATAAGCATTCTGAGAATTGAGGGAATTGTTATAGCAGCATTAGCAGCAAACTATTACCCAGAGGTATAGCACATTCATGCTCTTCATTTCTTGTTCTCTGTAAATTTCCAAAGTTCTTGATTATGTGGATTAGATGCTAATTGGACTGAAAAATGGTTTTTAGTTGTTATATTAACTTCCAATCATGATAGTAATGCAATGTAGCTAGTTTACAATCGAATTCGTATGAAATTTTGATGTTTGGGTTTGTTAACTGCCGAGCAGAAACTGCTTCACCGGCCAAGCCCCGGCGCAGCTGCGCCAGTTTTATACTAGGGCATAGCTGCTACTTCTGCTAATATTTGATAATGCTAACTAAGTTGGTATCACTTTAGACAAGCATGAGAACATGATTAACATGTATATATGGGTACATGGATGTAGCATGAGCATGCATAGCTATGTTAGTACACACAATTTATGAAAAGATTTATAATTTATAAACGAACTTAGAATTGTTAAATTGAACTTTGACATATACGTATAATGTGTGTATTCTGATCTTGTAAGCATGATCTTATGGTCTAATTAGGCATGAAATGTTAGTCTAAAGTGTTGAATACACACTAGCATACATGGTTGAAGTTTAAAGTGATTTCTAAAGCTAAACTTGAACGTTTTGGAAAGTTAAAGTTGCATTAACCGATGTTACAGTGTTATGATATTTTGGACATACATGAGAGTACTTTTAACATCACTAATATATCATACATGTGCAGACACTATGTAGATACCATGAAAGTTAGTAAACGTGAATGAGACATGATTTAAGCTTGTTTAAGGCAAATAACGATGCTAGCTATACGTATATGATGAAAGTCTTAGTGAGCATGCATACTATACAGATTTCATGATTACCTTATGTGTGTACATGTTTCTTAAACTGTATTGCATGATTAATTGAAGTGCTATGTGTTCAAGCCTATGTTGATGCATAGGGACTAGATATGCTAAAGTTATTAATCTAGGACGGAGTTATATGTTTATAGACTCAGTTATAGTAAATTAACTTACGTGAATTATGTGGTAGACTTATCTGATAATCAAATTCTTGTATGTATAAACATTAGGAATGCAAAACCTAGGTTATAACCTTAGTAGAAAACTCAAATAGAGTAGGTAGGCGATGGGTTGAGGAGATCCATTGAGTTTTAGTTGTATTGAATAAAATATTATTTCATTTTATCAATGAATATATTTTATTGATGTACTGAAGTTGTTTTGATTGTTTGTTATGGTCATAGGATGGCTGACGAGAGTTAAAATAGCATTTTAGTGGTCCAAGAGCCGAGGGACTCTAGTAAGAAGCCCATGGAGCATGAGGTGATAGAAGATTTGTGGGCGAGGAACGTCAAGCTAGAGATTATGGCAGGACAAGTGGAGGCGTAGAACCACACCCTCCAAATTACTGAACAGCAGTACAAGGACGCTGCTTATCAAGCCTATGCTGAGTTTGCTGAGTTGTGAGAGAGACTGGAGCAGAGGGAGCTACAGCTAGGACAGTTGAGAGATGAAGTGGAAGCCAAAGATGTGAGGATATATACTTTGGAGCGAGCTTTAGATAGCGCCTTTGTGTAGTTCGACGCCAAGTGGATGGAGCTGCCATCCAGTAGTGAGAGCAGGAATTGATTTGTTAGATATAGTCCCACTTTTGTTTTATTTGGGACAGTTTTATGTTGTAAACCCTTATGCTTTGATGTATGCATAGGATGGTAGTAAACCCCAACTTTTATTGTGTTATAGGGGGCAGGTAGTAGTGAATCATCACCTTTTGCTTAATAGAGGATAGTTAGCAGTAGGCAGTTTATGCCATTGAGCGTTTATAGTAGTATGCCAGATGTTGAATCATGTTGTATTAAAACAGTGGTATATGAATATAAATGCAGTTGTTTTACTTGAATCAAATATGATTAATGGCTGTCATAACTTTTAGATGCTAACTTGAATAGCATATCGCATAGAGCGTAAAAACGATAAGCCTAAGTTTTCTTCCTTTCCTCAGATCATGCCGCCTAGAATACAACCACAAAACCAAAGGGAGGAAGGATCCGTTAACAATGAAGGAGGGAATGACAATCTGATGCAGAACTTTGTTAACCTGTTAACAGAAGCTATGCAAAATAGACCCCCTCCAGTAGTAGGGCAGCCAGGGCATCACTTGGCTAGCTTCAAATATTTTAAGTTGGTAGGACCTCCGAAATTCTGGGGAACCTTTGACCCAATCGAAGCCCAAACATAGGTAGAAGAGATGGAGAAAGTGTTTGAGGTCAGACGTGTGACGCCCCCAGAATAGGTCCATTCAACCCAACCCATTCTGAGTCGCCAAATACATGGTACAGAATTCAAATACAAACTTTATATCATACGATCGTGAAAAATACGACCACACAACTGTGAGTCTCAGTACAAATATGTAGAAAATATTAAGATTCAAACTAAGTCCTCATTACAATTATTATCACACTATTTATCAGAAATAGTGAGGACTACTACTGCTCTAACTCGGACCATCACTCTGTCCCCCGACTAGTCCCCGCAACATTCTCATTTCCTGAAGAGGACAACAGATGAAAAGGGTGAGCTCAACTAGCCCAGTAAAGAATATTATGACTAAGATAATGAAAAATAAATTATCGTTAGCCTTCAATAAATCAGATAAAATATAATGGACAACTAATCTTAGATCAATATTCGCAGCGGAAATAACAAATCATTAGAAGAGTTAAGCAGAGAATGAAGTCTACTATCTTCTATGATTTAAAAGTCCATCATCAATATTTTATCCCTGTAACATCAATCAATATACATCTCGAATCAAATATTCATCTTTGCACTACAGGCCAAAGATATTCATTTGTATCATCAGTGGTCATATTCATCTCAACACCTGTCATCTTTGCACTACAGGCCAAAGATATTCATCAGGTAATCATTCATCTTTGCTCTACAGGCCAAAGATATTCATCAAGTAATCATTCATCTTTGCTCTACAGGCCAAAGATATTCAGTTACATCACCTTTTAGGACTGAGAATGATGAAAAACATTTAAAAAAAACGAATCCAGTGAGATAAAAGACAAAGACTAAGGATTCGTATTTCAGTATATCCAATTCAAAAATACCTCGTAATAATCAATTATGGAGCAAAATTCAAGAATAGAGCTCAAAACTTGGATACAATCAAAGATAGTAACCTTAACAAGCAATTTGGACAAATAGAAGAAAAATAATTTTTTTCGTGAATAGTGCCGTATACGTGAATAGTAACCCCGACGGAAAAAGTAAGAATTTCAACATAAAATCCATGACAATATTTTTGTATAATGATATTGAGAAGAATAACATCATTTACGAAAGAAATAACATCCCTTACCTCAAAAAGATAGTACCTCTGACTGGAATATCGGATATAATACCGAAGAAAACTTGCGCTGAATACTAATACTCAAAGTATTGAAATACTCACAAAAATACGCTCGATATTATAGAGAGAGAAAACTTCTGATTCTGGTGTGATTTTCAATTCTAACCTAAGCACCCTATTTATAGGAAAAGCTTAGGATGCCAAAGGAGACTAAAATAATATTATTTTTTCTTAGCCGCCGGCTGCTCCAAAAATTCTGATTTTTCAACCAAAAGTGGGTCCCACCCTTTATTAAAAAAAATATTTATTTTCCGAAACTTCAATAATTCATAACAAATAGCCCCTTTGTCAGAAAAATACAAATGATGTGTCCTTCTATAGGAAATTTAATTCTCTACAACTTTGCAGAAGAAAGTTTTTCCAAATTCCAAACATAAATTATTCGAAATCCAAAAACAGATGATTTCTCACACCAAAATATTGATAAAAACACATCAGCACTAATTCCTTCTTTAATATCCACAAAATAAATATTTCCTTATCATATAAATCAATAATTAATTATTCATAAATAATATTATAGAACTACAATATTAACAACCAGGTCGTTCCCAGGACAGAGGGGGCCTTCCGATAAGGACTTCTCCTTACTGGCGCGCAATTAAATAACCCCTCGGACAGAACTTCCTTAGACATTGTCAATAATGCTATCTAATAATATTATTCAAATAATATGAATTATTGAGTTGATAACGTGAAATACTGTGCAACGACAATTATTGAATCAATACTACAAAATATCAACTGTAGCCATTATTGAATCAATCATAAAAAAATAGCAACGTGGCAATTATTGAGTCAATAAAATATCAATGCAGAAATTATTGAGTCAATAATATAAAATATCAACGTAGCAATTATTGAGTCAATAATATAAAATATTGAACAGTAATTACTGTAACAATAATTGAGTAGGCTTCTCACGTAAGACTCAATAATTCGAAATACTGTGCAATACCGTGTGCTACTATGCAACACCGTGTATCACTGTATTTTAACCACCGGGTATTTCAACAGTACTAACGGTAACAACCACGCCGTTATCTTGTAAAAAGTTATTTCTGTCGCTTTCTATATCCGACAGTTATTCCGTTGTGGGGGCCCACAAATAGCTGCGCTGTCGTACGAATATTCCCCGACAACAAGAATATTCCACGACCAAACGAATATTCCCCGACAACAAGAATATTTTATAACCACTTGCTCATTTTAAAAATATTTGCACATTTCACCCATAACTTTCATATTTATCAAAACAACCCCTTACTGTTCAAAATAATATATAAAGAAAACTAAATCTTTATTCATAAAAGTTGGGGTCTTACAACCTCCCCTCCTTATGAAATTTCGTCCTCGAAATTGACGTACGTACCTGGTATGTCGAAAAGGTGAGGATACCTCGCTTTCATTTCCGATTCCAACTTCCAGGTCATTTCCTCAATTGCATGGTTTCTCCACAAAACTTTAACTTGAGGTATAATTTTCGAGCGTAGGACATGCTCCTTCCTATCCAAGATCTTGACAGGTACCTCCTCGTACGTTAAATCTTCAGCTATCTCGTCTGGTTCTAACTCAATAATGCGGTTTGGATCCTTCACATATTTACATAACACGGATATGTGAAACACGTTATGAACACGAGACATGCTTGGAGGTAAAGCGAGTCTATAAGCCACATTTCCTATTCGGTCAAGAATCTCAAATGGACCAATGAATCGTGGGTTAAGCTTTCCTCTCTTTCCAAACCTTGTAACTCCTTTCCACGGAGCAACACGTAATAACACATGGTCTCCAACATTAAATTCCACGTCCTTTCGATGAAGATCTGCATAACTCTTTTGTCGATCCTGTGCCGTCTGTATACGTTGTCGGATTATTTGGATCTTTTCTGTAGTCATACGTACTAACTCTGGTCCCAACAATGTTGCTTCACCCACCTCATCCCAACATACTGGAGAACGACACTTTCTCCCATATAACGCTTCGAATGGAGCTACGCCTATACTTGCCTGATAACTGTTGTTGTAGGAGAATTCCACCAATGGTAAGTACTTATCCCAACTCCCTTTGAAGTCTAGAACACAAAGTCTCAATAGATCTTCAAGAGTTTGGATAGTCCTTTCCGATTGTCCGTCTGTTTGAGGATGATAAGCCGAACTGAATCGTAAATCCGTACCCATAGCTTTCTGCAAACTGATCCAAAATCGTGAAGTAAATCTGGGATCACGATCCGAAACTATGGATACTGGCATGCCATGCAATCTTACAATCTCATTCACGTACATATGAGCAAGACGTTCAAGGGAATAAGTCTCTCGTATCGGCAAGAAATGAACAGACTTGGTTAATCTATCAACAATAACCCAAATCGCATCTAAGCCTTGAGAAACCTTGGGAAGACCCGTAACGAAATCCATCGTAATGTGTTCCCACTTCCATTTCGGAATCTCCAGTGGTTGCAATGGACCCTTCGGTACTTGATGCTCCGCCTTTACACGTTGACAAGTTAAACATCTAGAGATGAACTCCGCGATCTCTCTCTTCATATTGCTCCACCAAAATGTATGTCGAAGATCACGATACATTTTAGTACTCCCAGGATGGATCGCAAACGGTGTGTTGTGTGCCTCCATCATGATTCTATACTTCAAGTCAAAATCGTTAGGAACACAAAGTCTGGAGTTGACTCGAAGTATTCCATCTTCATCGATTCTTGCTTCTGGAATTGCACCTTCTTACACCTTCTTCTTCATCTTCATCAGCTCCACATCCGTAGCTGGAGCAGCTTTAACTTTATCAATCAAAGCTGGTTCTACGCGTATACTTGACATCATCGCACTCGTTTCTACATATGATCTTCTACTCAACGCGTCAGCTACCACGTTCGCTTTTCTAGGATGGTATTGGATAGTATGATCGTAATCTTTCAACAGCTCAAGCCAACGTCGTTGCCGCATGTTGAGTTCCTTCTGAGTGAAGAAATATTTAAGGCTCTTATGATCCGTATAAATCTCCACTTTCTCTCCGTACAAGTAATGTCTCCAGATCTTCAACGCGAAAACGACTGCTGGTAACTCTAGATCATGAGTAGGATAATTCCTCTCATATTCTTTGAGTTGTCGCGAGGCATAGGCTATGACTTTCCCATGTTGCATGAGAACACATCCTAACCCTTTGCCCGAAGCATCGCTGTAAATAACAAATCCATCCGAACCAGATGGTATTGTCAGAACAGGTGCCGAAATAAGTCTCCTCTTGAGCTCTTGGAAGCTCTTCTCGCATTCCTCGCTCCAAACGAATTTCGTATCTTTCTGAGTCAACTGAGTTAATGGAGTAGCGATTCGAGAAAATCCCTCTACGAACCTCCGATAATAACCAGCTAAGCCCAGAAAGCTTCGTACTTCAGTCACCGACTTAGGTTGCTCCCAGCTTTGTATTGCTTCAATCTTCGCCGGGTCAACAGATACTCCACGTTTCGATACCACGTGCCCAAGGAATGCTACTTCCTCAAGCCAAAACTCGCATTTCTTCAGCTTAGCATATAGCTTGTTCTCACGAAGCTTTTGAAGTACCAACTTCAAATGGTGTTCATGATCTTCACGGCTTTTAGAATAGATGAGAATGTCATCAATAAAGACAACAACAAATTGATCTAAATACTCCTTAAATACACGGTTCATCATATCCATGAAAGCAGCAGGAGCATTAGTCAATCCAAAAGACATGACTAAGAACTCATAATGCCCGTACCGTGTTCTAAAAGCAGTCTTTGGAATATCCTCAGTTTTAATCTTCAGCTGATGATATCCAGAACGAAGATCGATCTTTGAAAAGAATTGCGCTCCTTGCAACTGGTCGAACAGGTCATCAATACGAGGTAACGGATACCTATTCTTGATGGTGACATGGTTCAACTCCCGATAGTCAATGCAAAGTCGCATACTCCCGTCTTTCTTCTTTACGAATAAAACAGGAGCACCCCAAGGAGACGTACTAGGACGAATAAAACCGATGTCTAACAACTCTTGTAATTGGACCTTTAACTCCTGAAGTTCAATAGGAGCCATTCGATATGGGGTTTTAGAAATGGGCTTTGTACCAGGCTCAAGGTCAATAAAGAATTCAACTTCACGTTCTGGGGGTAGACCGGGAAGTTCTTCGGGAAATACATCAGGAAACTCATTAACAACGAAAATATCATTCAAATCTGATATATTCTGATTTAGATCAGTGACATGAGCTAAGAAAGCTTGACATCCGTTTTTTAATAAACGAATAGCTTTATGACTTGAAATGATATTGACTGATTTTAGTGGTTTGGTGATTTGGATTCGCACAACAGGTTGATTAGGAATATGAAAACTAACAACCTTACGAAAACAATCAATTTTGGCATGGTAAGTGGTTAACCAGTCAATTCCTAAAATCACGTCAAATGCAAGTATTTTCAAAGATATAAGATCAACAGGTAAGGTAAGGGTACCAATCTGAATCAAGCAAGATTTATAAACTGTAGATGTAACAAAGGTTTCTCCTAACGGAGTTTCAACAGATAAGTCAAAGTCTAATTTATCAGAAGTCAAGTTCAAACGTTGAGCACAAGCAGGTGAAATAAAGGAATGGGTAGCACCGGTATCTAACAAGGTATAAACTTCGCAAGAGTTTATGATCAGCTTACCCGTAATCACCTCGTGTGGATTCCTCGCGTTTTGGGCTGTCACGACAAACGCTCTTCCAGGAATCACTGACTTTGACTTGTCTGCAACCGCCTTTGGAATCACCACCCCCGCTGAACTTGGTTTCGCAACAGGACAATCTCGAGCTATATGTCCTTCTTTTCCACAGTTATAGCATCCTTTGAACTGTTGTGGGCAGTTTGGGCTGATATATCCCTCTTTCCCGCATTTAAAGCATACGACCGGTGGTCGTTCTCCTCCCCTCGAAACAGTTGATGCTGGTGCTGATGTTGACATCTTCGTGTTCTCATTGTTGTACCTTCTCTTCTTGAAATCTCCCCCCGATTCGCTTCTTCTACTATCATGGCCACGATAACCACCGGAGTGGTTACCACTTCTGTCATACTTTCCTCCTCGCTGGTTGTCATTGCTCCGATGACTACTGCCACCAGTACGACCTTGGTTGTGGTCCCTCGGTTGAACATAATCATTATCTCGTTCCAATAACTGGGCCCTGTTTACTACATCCGAATATAAAGAAAACTTATGAGAAATGAGGTATTGACGTATTTCGGGTTTCAAACCTCTTAGAAACATCCGCGTCATACGTTCCTCATTCTCCACCAAATGAGGTGCAAACCTGGACAGCTCCGCGAACTTAGCCTCGTACTGGGATACCGTCATGTTGTTTTGCTCGAGTCTGATAAATTCTACCTCCTTCATATGACGAATACTTTCAGGAAAGTACTTGTCATTGAACAGTTTCTGGAACGCTTCCCAAGACATCTGGAGTGCAGCAGGCTGGGTACGCTTCACGGATTCCCACCAGTAATCTGCCTCTCCACGGAACATAAACGTGGCGAATGGAACCTTCTGTTCCTCTGTACATCCCAAGACATCAAATATCTTGGTAATTTGTTTAATCCACGTCTCCGCCTTGATCGGATCTGGCTTTCCCAGAAACTCTGGTGGTCCCAATTCTTTGAACTGCTTGGCAGTGACAGCTCGCGTGTTGTTATTATCTCCACCTGTATGTTGCACACGAGTCTCCCTCGTCTGATTTTGCATGAACTGCAAAAAACTTCTAAACATATCATCGTTTATCGTCTGACCAGCGTTATTTTCAGGATGAACATTGCCTTCTTGTTGCACGTTCTCCTGGTTAACAATTAAAGGTGTCTCCACGGTCTCATTCACTTCGTTGTTAACGTTCTCAGCTGCCATTCTCAAATACTGCCATAAAACAAGGGTTAATTAAACAAGTCAACATATCACATATTAACCCTATGCTCCGACTGACCAATTAAATACCACATAAGCTTAGGTAGGACACACTAGCGAAGGATTTACTCGTCTCTCCCCTCCTAGTTCTATTCCCCGATCTCCGCCAGAGATCATATCCCTAAGCTCTGATACCAACTGTGACGCCCCCAGAATAGGTCCATTCAACCCTACCCATTCTGAGTCGCCAAATACATGGTACAGAATTCAAATACAAACTTTATATCATACGATCGTGCAAAATACGACCACACAACTGTGAGTCTCAGTACAAATATGTAGAAAATATTAAGATTCAAACTAAGTCCTCATTACAATTATTATCACACTATTTATCAGAAATAGTGAAGACTACTACTGCTCTAACTCGGACCATCACTCTGTCCCCCGACTAGTCCCCGCAACATTCTCATTTCCTGAAGAGGACAACAGATGAAAAGGGTGAGCTCAACTAGCCCAGTAAAGAATATTATGACTAAGATAATGAAAAATAAATTATCGTTAGCCTTCAATAAATCAGATAAAATATAATGGACAACCAATCTTAGATCAATATTCGCAGCGGAAATAACAAATCATTAGAAGAGTTAAGCAGAGAATGAAGTCTACTATCTTTTATGATTTAAAAGTCCATCATCAATATTTTATCCCTGTAACATCAATCAATATACATCTCGAATCAAATATTCATCTTTGCACTACAGGCCAAAGATATTCATTTGTATCATCAGTGGTCATATTCATCTCAACACCTGTCATCTTTGCACTACAGGCCAAAGATATTCATCAGGTAATCATTCATCTTTGCTCTACAGGCCAAAGATATTCATCAAGTAATCATTCATCTTTGCTCTACAGGCCAAAGATATTCAGTTACATCACCTTTTAGGACTGAGAATGATGAAAAACATTTAAAAAAAACGAATCCAGTGAGATAAAAGACAAAGACTAAGGATTCGTATTTCAGTATATCCAATTCAAAAATACCTCGTAATAATCAATTATGGAGCAAAATTCAAGAATAGAGCTCAAAACTTGGATACAATCAAAGATAGTAACCTTAACAAGCAATTTGGACAAATAGAAGAAAAATAATTTTTTCCGTGAATAGTGCCGTATACGTGAATAGTAACCCCGACGGAAAAAGTAAGAATTTCAACATAAAATCCATGACAATATTTTTGTATAATGATATTGAGAAGAATAACATCATTTACGAAAGAAATAACATCCCTTACCTCAAAAAGATAGTACCTCTGACTGGAATATCGGATATAATACCGAAGAAAACTTGCGCTGAATACTAATACTCAAAGTATTGAAATACTCACAAAAATACGCTCGATATTATAGAGAGAGAAAACTTCTGATTCTGGTGTGATTTTCAATTCTAACCTAAGCACCCTATTTATAGGAAAAGCTTAGGATGCCAAAGGAGACTAAAATAATATTATTTTTTCTTAGCCGCCGGCTGCTCCAAAAATTCTGATTTTTCAACCAAAAGTGGGTCCCACCCTTTATTAAAAAAAAATATTTATTTTCCGAAACTTCAATAATTCATAACAAATAGCCCCTTTGTCAGAAAAATACAAATGATGTGTCCTTCTATAGGAAATTTAATTCTCTACAACTTTGCAGAAGAAAGTTTTTCCAAATTCCAAACATAAATTATTCGAAATCCAAAAACAGATGATTTCTCACACCAAAATATTGATAAAAACACATCAGCACTAATTCCTTCTTTAATATCCACAAAATAAATATTTCCTTATCATATAAATCAATAATTAATTATTCATAAATAATATTATAGAACTACAATATTAACAACCAGGTCGTTCCCAGGACAGAGGGGGCCTTCCGATAAGGACTTCTCCTTACTGGCGCGCAATTAAATAACCCCTCCTAGACAGAACTTCCTTAGACATTGTCAATAATGCTATCTAATAATATTATTCAAATAATATGAATTATTGAGTTGATAACGTGAAATACTGTGCAACGACAATTATTGAATCAATACTACAAAATATCAACTGTAGCCATTATTGAATCAATCATAAAAAAATAGCAACGTGGCAATTATTGAGTCAATAAAATATCAATGCAGCAATTATTGAGTCAATAATATAAAATATCAACGTAGCAATTATTGAGTCAATAATATAAAATATTGAACAGTAATTACTGTAACAATAATTGAGTAGGCTTCTCACGTAAGACTCAATAATTCGAAATACTGTGCAATACCGTGTGCTACTATGCAACACCGTGTATCACTGTATTTTAACCACCGTGTATTTCAACAGTACTAACGGTAACAACCACGCCGTTATCTTGTAAAAAGTTATTTCTGTCGCTTTCTATATCCGACAGTTATTCCGTTGTGGGGGCCCACAAATAGCTGCGCCGTCGTACGAATATTCCCCGACAACAAGAATATTCCACGACCAAACGAATATTCCCCGACAACAAGAATATTTTATAACCACTTGCTCATTTTAAAAATATTTGCACATTTCACCCATAACTTTCATATTTATCAAAACAACCCCTTACTGTTCAAAATAATATATAAAGAAAACTAAATCTTTATTCATAAAAGTTGGGGTCTTACAAGACGGGTGGCCGAAGCACTGAAGACGGGATTTGCCACCTTCATGATGAAGGGCGAAGCTAACTATTGGTGGAAAGCTAATAAGGGACGAGTAGGCGAAGGGGTTATTCTATGGGACAGATTTTAGGAGCTATTCTTTGAGAATTATTTCCCGGAGAATATGCAGCAGGATATGGAAGTTAAGTTTTGAGAACTGAAACAGGGAGGTATATCTATCGCAGAGTACGTGGCAAAATTTAACGAGTTGGCCCAATTCGCTCCACATCAGGTAGACATAGAGGCCAGGAAGGCAAGAAGATTCAAATTAAGATTGAAGCCATTGGTGCAGAAAGCAGTAGCTGTGTTGAAGATTAAGAATTTCTTTGAATTGCTGGAAATGGGCTATCATTGTAGAAGATGGCAATGAAGCTGTAGCACGATTCAACCAGGACAGAAAGAAGACCGATCAGGAAGGGCCGAAAGGGGGAAGCAGCGGAGGCAACAACCCCAACAAGCGTAAATGGATGGAGAGCCAATCCTCCGGAGGCAGCAAGTCTGGGGGAGAGGCCAAGAAAAGTGGGAAGTGCAGTAACTGCAGGAGGAAGTGTATGAAGGGGAGAAGCGTTTATTATCACTGCAGACAACCGCGTCACATGGCTCCTCAGTGTCTGAATAAACAGAAAAGAGGATGTTTCTCGTGTGGAGCCCCAGATCACCAGATCAAGAACTGCCCGAAGAGAAAAGGCAATGCAGCCAGCGGTAACTGCTACAACAACAACAATGGGCTGAGCATTGGGGGGCCAGCCAGTCAAGCCAACAGACCAGCGACACGCACGTTCAACATGATCGTACAAGATGCGGTGGAGTCCAAGGATGTGGTGTTAGGTATCATCCCAATCAATAATATAAATGTATATGTGTTATTTGATTCGGGTGCTACCTGCTCTTTTATTTTCGAAGAATTTGCTAAATAGTTAGACTTACCCTGTGAGAAATTAGAACACCCTATGAGCATAGAAGTAGCAAACAAGGAAATTATCCCCATAGAATGCATTCACAGGAACTGTTATGCCAAATTGCGAGGATTTAAGCTTAAAGTGGATTTGATATCGATTCATTTGGGGGAGTTCGATGTAATCCTTGGAATGGATTGGTTATCAATTCACGGAGCAGTCATTAACTTTAAGAAGAAGTGTGTACACCTTAAGACTCCGAATAAGTCAAAGGTGGTGTTCTATGGTAGTAAATCGCCGAGAAACTCTTGTTGTCTGATGATGACGCAAGCAAAGAGATTACTTAGGAAGGGTTGTATAGGTTATTTGGCTCACGTGGTTGATACTCGACGTGTCGAGGGCAAACTGAATCTGATACTTATTGTTAGAGAATTCACTGATGTCTTTCCAGATGAAATTTTGGGATTGCCACCAGATGGGGAGATAGAATTCATAATTAACTTTGTATCGGGAACAACACCAATATCCAAGGCACCATATCAAATGACACCAGTAGAGATGAAAGAGATGATGGTTCAATTGCAAGAACTGTTAAACAAGGGTTATATCAGACCAAGCGTGTCACCATGGGGAGCTCCAGTTCTGTTCGTAAAGAAGAAGGATGGGTCGATGAGACTTTGTATCGACTATCGTGAGTTGAACAAAGTCACAATTATGAATAGGTATCCGTTGCCCAGGATAGATGATCTGTTTGATTAACTCAAGGGAGCGAAATACTTTTCAAAGATTGATTTGAGAACGGGCTATCATCAACTAAAGGTGAGACAGGAGGATATCCCGAAGACAACGTTCAGGACTCGTTATGGACATTTCAAGTTTCTAGTAATGTCATTTGGACTGATGAATGTACCAGCAGCATTCATGGATATGATGAACAGAGTGTTCAAGCAGTACTTGGACAAGTTCATAGTTGTATTCATCGATGACATCTTGGTGTATTCAGTGATAGAGGAAGAACATGCTGAACATCTAAGGATTGCTCTAGAGGCGTTAAGAAGGGATAAGCTGTACGCAAAATTTTTGAAGTGTGAATTTTGGTTGCAGACGGTGCAGTTTCTAGGGCACGTCATTGACAAGGATGGTGTTTCGGTAGACCCAGCAAAGGTGGAAGCCTTTATCAATTGGGAACAGTCAAAGACACCGACGTAGATCAGGAGTTTCCTAGGGTTAGCAGGATACTATCGGAGATTCATTCAGGATTTTTCGAAGATAGCATCATCATTGACCAATCTAACTAGAAAGACGGTAAAGTTCGTTTGCACAGAAAAGTGCGAAGAAAGTTTCATGGAGCTGAAGAAGAGACTTAGACAAGCACTGGTGTTGGCTTTACCGAACGACACTGGAGGTTTTGTAGTGTACAGTGATGCATCACACAAAGGTCTTGGTTGTGTAATAATGCAGCACGACAAGGTCATTACGTACGCGTCACGTCAACTGAAGGACTATGAGAAGGGTTACCCGACTCATGATCTGGAGTTTTCCGCGGTAGTTTTTGCCTTGAAGATTTGGAGGCATTATTTATATAGAGAGAGGTGAGAGATATATATAAATCACAAAAATCTGAAATATATCTTCACTCAGAAGGAGATGAACATGAGGCAGCGCCGATGGTTAGAATTGATCAAGGATTACGACTGTGAGAGTCTGTACCATCCAGGCAAAGCACATGTAGTGGCAGATGCCTTGAGCAGAAAAGGCAAAGAGAAGTTGCTGAAGCTAACCACTCAGAAAGAGTTGGTAAGGGATTTAGAATGACTAGATTTGGAGGTTAAGTATCCGATAGAGACGGACGAGAAATTATTTACAGTGACAGCGAGTCCGACCCTATTGGATAAAATCAAGGAGGCTCAGGAAAAGGATGAAGATTGTGATTCAATAAAGAAGCAAATTGTCGAAGACGAGGAGCTTAAGTATAAGATTGATAGCATAGAGTTGCTAAGGTTTGAAAGGAGAGTCTGGGTACCGTTGGATCGGGAACTGAGGGAAGAAATCCTTCAAGAAGCTCATAGCACGAGGTACTCGGTACATCCCAGGAGCATGAAAATGTATTAGGATTTGAGGCAGTATTTTTGGCTGCCGAATATGAAGAGGGAGGTAGCAGAGTGCGTCAGCAGGTGTCTGACATGCCAGCGTGTTAAAGCAGAACCCCAGTGACCGAGCGGACTGCTTCAAGCATTAGAGATTCTGGAGTGGAAGTGGGAGCATATAATAATGGATTTTGTGGTGGGCCTGCCACCGACACAAAAGGCGCCATTTGGGTAATCGTGGACCGTCTGACCAAATCTGCTCATTTTCTACCCATCAGGATAGGTACAATCTGGAGCAATTAGCGAAACTCTATATGAAAGAGATAGTGTCACGACATGGAGTGCCGGTGTCAATTGTACCAGACAAAGATCCGTGCTTCACGTTAAATTTTTGGAGGAGTCTACAAGAGAGATTGGGAACGTAGTTGAGGTTGAGTATGATGTACCATCCTCAAACTGATGGCCAGAGCGAGCGAACGATTCAGACCTTAAAAGATATGCTTCGAGCGGTCGTGATGGATTTAAAGGCTAGCTGGGATGACCATTTGTAGAGTTCGCTTACAACAATAGTTATCACGCTAGTATCGGAATGCCACCATACGAAGAGCTATATGGGAGAAAGTGTCAAACACTGTTGTGCTGGGACGAGGTTGGAGAACGAAGACTGCTAGGACCTGAAATGGTGCAACAGACAGCAGATACAGTGAAGCTGATCAAAGATCGACTGGTAGCAGCCCAAGACCATCAGAAGAAGTACGCTGACCTACATCATCAAAAGCAAGACTTCGTCATGTGTAGTTTTGTGTTTCTGAAGGTATCTCCCTGGAAAAGGAAGATTTATTTTGGCAAGAAGGCAAGTTAAGCCCTAGGTTCATAGGACCGTTCGAGATTTTGAGACGAGTCGGTGAAGTGGAGTACGAGGTAGTGTTACCGCATGAACTTGAGCACATTTACAACGTGTTTCATGTGTCTGTGTTGCGTCGGATTACAAGCACGTTATCTGCTATGAACCGATCCAAGTCAAGAAGGACTTGTCGTACGAGGAAGTTCCTGTCCAGATACTCGATAGGAAGGAACAGAGCCTGAGGAATAAGATCATCCATTCCGTCAAGGTTCTTTGGAGAAATCACGCAGTCGAAGAAGCTACGTGGGAACTAGAAGAGAAGATGAAAGCAAATTATCCATTTTTATTTGAGTAATCTTATTTTTACAATTCTGAGGACGGAATGTTTATAAGGGGGAGAGGATGTAATGACTGTGAATTTCAAAACTCCATTATTAATTAAATATATATGATTTAATTTTTTATGAGTTAGTTTTGTATGCTTATTTAAACCTTGTGTGGTTATGTGATTATGTGAATTAGTACCTATGCGATAAATTGCTAGGATTAAATTAAAGGGAGTCACTAATGGTTTATTTAAATTAGTGGACTAGCCCTAAGGTTTTTATATCAAAAGAATTGATAGGATGGCTAGTAATTAAATATTCAATTTACTTGAATATAGTGACAGAATTTAATGGTATAGATTGATTAATAAATGTGGGCAATATTAATATTTATATTTAATAGTCTATTTAGTAATTTAAATACTAATAGACTAGATCATTTAATTATTTAACCAATTCAATCTTTTATTTAATCACGAATTGGGGAGTTAATGTATTCTATAATAAAGTTGGAATAATGTAATATGATAATATCCAATTGAATTATATTCTGTATTAATGAAATGTACATGGATTATATTTGAATGTCTATTCCTATATCATCAAATTCAGCAAAAATAGATGGTAATCATCCATGGGAGAGTGGGTATCATGATGGGATTCAACAACTCTTCATTTCCCATCAAACTCTCATTCTTTCTATTGGTTTGAATTGGGGGTTAAGAGCTTTGTCTGGATATCCAATTGCCTATATATATAAGCCTCTCTTCTCCCCATACCATTGCTGAGATTTTCTTTAAGTGTAGAGTTGAGAGCACATATATACCTTAGTGATAAGCATTCTGAGAATTGAGGGAATTGTTATAGCAGCATTAGCAGTGAACTGTTACCCAGAGGTATAGCACATTCATGCACTTCATTTCTTGTTCTTTGTAAATTTCCAAAGTTCTTGATTATGTGGATTAGATATTAATTGGACTGAAAAATGGTTGTTAGTTTTTATATTAACTTGCAATCATGATAGTAATGCAATGTACCTAATTTACAATTGAACTCGTATGAAATTTTGATGTTTGGGTTTGTTAACTGCCGAGCATAAACTGTTTCAGGTCTGGCCGAGCCCCGGCGCAGCTGCGCCAGGCCCTGGTTCTGGTTTCCTTCTTCTGCTGATATCTGATAATGCTAACTAAGTTGGTATCGCTTTAGACAAACATGAGAACATGATTAACATGTATATATGGGTACATGGATGTAGCATGAGCATGTATAACTATGTTAGTACACACGATTGATGAAAAGATTTATAGTTTATAAACGAACTTAGAATTGTTAAATTGAACTTTGATATATATGTATCATATGTGTATTTTGATCTTGTGAGCATGATCGTCTGGTCTAATTAGGCATGAAATAATAGTCTAAAGTGTTGAATACACACTAGCATACATGGTTGAAGTTTAAAGTGATTTCAAAAGCTAAACTTGAACGTTTTGGAAAGTTAAAGTTGCATTAACCGAGGTTATAGTGTTCTGATATTTTGGACATACATGAGAGTACTTTTAACATCACTAATATATCATACATGTGCACACACTATGTAGATACCATAAAAGTTAGTAAGCGTGAATGAGACATGATTTAAGCTTGTTTAAGGCAAATAACGATGCTAGCTATACGTATATGATGAAATTCTTAGTGAGCATGCATACTATACTGATTTCATGATTACCTTATGTGTGTACATGTGTCCTAAACTGTATTGAATGATTAATTGAAGTGCTATGTGTTCAAGCCTATGTTGATGCATAGGGACTAGATATGCTAAAGTTATTAATCTAGGATGGAGTTAAATGTTTATAAACTCAGTTATAGTAAATTGACTTACGTGAATTATGTGGTAGACTTATCTGATAATCAAATTCTTGTAAGTATGAACTCATACCAGTCTACACAATACTAATTGAGGGACCGACTTGTTGATGTTAAGTCATTTCAACGCAATTTAATTAAAGCTAGATTATTTGTAGCTGAGCAAACAGGCAAGTTCCCTAACTTACACAAACTCGTATAATGTGCAAGTTTCCTAACTTCATTTGATTGTTATATTGAATGTAAGTTTTTGAACTTCAATATTTATTGTGCAAGTTTCCTATCCTTCTCATACTGTATTGAGCAGGTTATTATTGTGTTGCAAGTTATTTATTTACGCTTGGACCTTATTTCCAAGTATTATTTAGGTGGTTTAATTACTTTACAATTATTCCACATCGATTTTATTGATACTCGCACTTGGTGCACTTGAGTTCGTACAGTCTTGGACTTGTACATTATTTAAAAGTTCTATAATTCATAAACTGCTTCAGATAGAGTCTGAACCCTTGTTCGGTCAGACAATTGTATGAAATTTTTATAAAAGCTATCCAAGCCAATTGATGGTAGGGATTCCTAAACTGAAGAGGACACCCATATATGGTAGGGGAGTGCCCTATGTATCTAATATAAGATACACACAGTCAAGTTGAATGTTATGCATATAAATGGCGTACGCGAGGCTGATCCCCTCAAGTACATATTCTATAGCCAGTAACCAAAGGGTCAATCAGCTATTGATTCCATTGAAAGTTTATAGTTCGATGTCTATTCGTCTATCAGTTATTCTAAAAACAATTATTCTCCTTGCTTCCGATATTCATATTATTGAATTCGTCTTGTATATATTCCTTTAATCATGATATATCCTTTCTTGCAGTACTTAAACTTGTTGAGCATACTAGTTGCTCACCCTTGCTATATCATGACTTTTATTGCAGTTAAACCCGAGACTTCAGGGAAGGACAAGGGTAAAGAAAAGATGAAGTAATAGACTTCAAGTAGCCGAATTTGTTTTATGCTTAGTTTAATTAACGTTTATGTAATTTGAACCCTAATGGTTATTGTAGGGTATGATTGTAAGGTTGTATTAAGGTTATCGAATCTTGGGACTAGTAACACCTTTTGAATGAACGACATACGTTTATTTTTATCCCGCATTTAGTTATTGTATGTTGTTTAGAGGTGGATATTTGTTTTGATCGCGATGATCGAATCCGGGTGTTTGAGACCCGAATTTGGGGGCGTCACAATATCTTATACGAAATCTTAACTTGAATAAACAAGGATAAGAACTTGATTGATATAGAAACATAGGTATAGAACTTGCTCAATTAATAACTTTGAATTTAGAAGGCTTGCTCAATAAAGGTTTGAGTTTAGGACACTTGCGTAACGTAAAAGTAAGGTTTAAAAACTTGCTTCACATAAAAATAAGGATTAGGAAACTTTTTTAACAATAGTAAATTAGGGATAGAACATTTTCCTCGTGCACAAGCTACAGTTATAATTATAATTCACTTCTTCAACGTCCTACACATTACATTATGTATATGACACCAATTAGTTTCATAATCATTATGTTTAACGGTTGATTTTCTCACTTAGGTTCAACTTAACAACTTGATTACTAACCACATATCGTGAATTCGAATCACAACATGCATACCACATAATATGAACTCTTAGACAATCGTAATCAAGTCTTGCGACATTAATATCCAAGTTCACACATAGTTTATGAACATGAAAATTCAAATTATATTATACACGTCAACAACATGTTATAGTATTGTATTACATGTTCATCATGTTATCGGGTTCATTAGATTAGGTTAACTCATCATGTTATGGCTTAAAAACACACAAAAGGGCCAAAAAAAAAATAATTTTCTCTGCACTACCTCCGTTGGGGCGGGGGTTAGGCCCGCTGGGGATGGTATATGTTCTGTAGGGGGCCCGCTAGAGCAGGTTTGGAGCCATCTGGGGCTGCTGGCCTCAGCTGGTTCAGTTACAGTTCGTGAAAAATTTCAGAAAAACCAAATAAATCCAATATAAACTAACACGACAATTTTTTTTATGTTGCCTATGTAGTATAAACTTCATAGGAAGACCAAACAATGAATCTAGCATGTTTTTAACATTTTAGATCATATAATCACTCAAATTAAAACACTTAAATTCACTATTCTTGGTATTTTGAAAAGTTTCGAGACAATTCATAAAATTCAACGTTAAAGATTTGTTATAACTCCGAATCTGTCCATTTAAATTTCGTTTTGTTCATTTAAATATGCATAATCATAATTAACTATCAATTTAACGTTTAATAGATAACTAAAGCATTAAAAATTGTATATAAGGGCAATATACATGTTCTTCATACTTTTCATACTATATAACTCATGAAACTTTGATTAAAGCAAAATTACATGAAATTGACTGTTTTAAAACATACATAGATTATAGAGAACATATTATAATCATTTAGTAACACCTATATTATCATATCATGCATAAATCACAAAGTATGATTTTACAGAGAACTTCAAAATACACGTTAATGGAAAACTTTAAAAACATAATTTGAAACTTAAGATGAGGGAATTACCTTTGCTAGTTTGTGAAGATGATGCAACTTCTTCAAATCTTCTTTTCAATACACAAGTTATCTCTCAAATTCTCTCTAACTCTCTAAGTGTTTCTCTGATATATGATATATGATATATATGAACTGAAGGTATAGTTATAGATATAACACGTATAGGGAATAACTGAAGACGTAATGGATTGTCAGTTAATCCCCTCAATGGATTTAACTGCTCCCACTCACAAAGGCCATGTTTAGTTAGGCACTTATTAACACTTTTCTCATTAATTTAATTAAAGTGTTATTACATAGTTTAATTATCACACTTAATTAATTAAATAATCTTATTTAAATTTAATTAAATAAAATATAATAATCCACATTAAATCACATCATCACATAATTAAAATTCTTATTTATTAATTATGTCAAATAGTTAAATCTCTATTTAATTATTAAATTAATTAGAATAATATTATGCTTATTAAATTATTCATTTAATCAAATAAACTCAATTAAATACATACTTGAACTATAAAAATTCTCCACATTAATTTAATTAATGTAACACTTATAAATAAATTAGTCTATCACAATTCCATCACGTAATTATTTAACTCAATAAATAAATCATAGAACATACTTATTTAATACAATAAATATTCAAATTAAATTATAAAATTCTCGTTGGTCACATCATTCCCCCTTAAAAGGATTCTTATCCCCAGAATCACGGTTCAATTAAATTCGTTTAAATTTGTCTCGTTACAGAAGAGGGGGCTGCTATATATAGAGAATCTAATAACCATGTAAAGCCTTTGTCCACCAATTTTGTTTAGTCGGAAGAAGAAGAAAATGATGGGCAATTACTTGGTTTGGTAGAGAAGTTGAAATGCACTATGAAGGCCACTCCTCATTCACCATATCAAATCTACTAATGGTTTGGTAAGGAGAGAAAAGGCTAGACTTAGGCCAATGGCCTAATTACGTGATTGAAGGAACATGACAGTCATTTTGGGACAAAGCTTCCTAACACTCAGCATTTGCAAAATAACTACTAGTTTACTTAAGTTTTAATTCCTTTTGGGTATACAAATACAATTTTAATGAGGTAATATTGTTCATATAATCCATGTACATTTAGTTAGTCCAAATAATACTGAAATATAATATAGCTGAGTACTATTAACCCATAATTTTCATAAAACCTTATTATTTCAATTACACATAATTATTGAAATAAATATTTAATAATAATATGTATTTATTCTAATTTAATTTCTTCCATGACATTAAGGTACACATTTAATTTACCCACCACACATCATATTGTTATATAAGCTCATGTATGTAAATTATATGA
This sequence comes from Panax stipuleanatus, assembly GCA_020205555.1. Taxonomy (NCBI): domain Eukaryota; kingdom Viridiplantae; phylum Streptophyta; class Magnoliopsida; order Apiales; family Araliaceae; genus Panax; species Panax stipuleanatus. Next base: position 41,991,667 of record CM035115.1, on the reverse strand, counting down.
TTCACCTAATTTTATCATATAGTTTTATATATCATGTAATCGCATGGAAATGTCACACCTTATTTTATATTAAATAGATGTAGTCACGTTATAACATATGATCACACATTTCACATTATTGTACATAGCAATAATTTACTAATAATAGATATTACTCTATCATACCATTTACTCATTAATATGCTATTACTCATAACAACAATTAATTAAAAAATATAATATTAATTAATTCTTCACTTATTTAAATCATTCCTTCTTTAATTTAATTAAACCATCACTAAGTCCATCATCGTGCCACACAAGGCATCTCATAAGCTCATCTTAAATTCTCTACATTTCTCAATTATCATAAATTCAATTTAATTTAATTAAGTTATCCCATCTCATGCCACATAGCCATTTATATGAAATAAATATTCACACGTTTATTAATATCAATAGCAATATTATTTATAAAATTCACGATTATTACAGAATTGGATTCCAAGATTGCTAAAATAAAAGGGTACTTTAAATTGTTTTTTGATTAAAATAAATGAGTTTGTTTTGTTTCAAAAACTAGCTTTCTAGCAAAAATTTATTGCCTATTAAATGATATCAACATATATAATGAATGTTTATTTTATATTAATACATATGATAACATATATGAAAATATATGGGATAATTATGGACCTTTAACCAATGTGATTGAATTTAATTTTAATGGATGCTTAAATGTATGTGGTTTTTATAAATGGAGTCTGCGTACCTCGCCTCTCTAATATTCTGATGTAAATTCTATCTTCCTCCTATGAACTTCCCATTGATTGTTGATCAAGGATTCTATTTTATCAAAAATAAATTGAAATAGGTTTATAATAGAAGTGTTCGAGAAACTGGAGACAAAGAGAAGGAGCGATGAAGATCCATTTGTAATGAAGTCCATCTAGAATGTAATAGTTATATTCATTGTTTTATTCTTGCACCCTAAGTTTAACCTTTTGGTTCGTGGTAGTTCCAATGAACCAAATTAGAATTAAGTCCATAATCATCCCAAGTAGAATATAATATTTGTCGACATTGGAAAATTTAAGAACCCCGCGGGTCAGTTCGTAACTCGAGTTTCCTCAAATCGATCTTCCTAAGTTCTCTCTACCCCCACTCTTTTTATTTAGGAAAAAGGTTTTGAAGGGTTTTTTAGGAAAGAGGCCAACATGTATTTATGTCGACGATTTGAACGTTTAGAGTCGCCAGTTGGTAGAATAGAAAATGGTTGTACCAACTCAACCGAGTTTGATTTGAAAAGAGGCCCAATTGCTGGACACTGTCAAAACTTGATCTTTGAAATCAAAGTTTTGAGTTCGGGGGCTTGGTTTAGTGTGGGGAAGGTGTTAGGCACCCCACGACCACCGTATAATGTAAACACGGTACCATATCTTTTCAATATTTCCCTTAAAACTGTGAATGTTGTTTGAAAATTGGGCCTACTGATTTGATTGATTGAAAACTTTGACAGACTTCGTTGAGCCTATATACGAACGGTTTGATTTTATTTAAAAATCAGTCATTGATTTGATTTGCAAAAGAATTTAATTTCATTTACAAAAGCTTTTCTTTTGATTGAAAATGATGTTTTGAAAGTTGGTTTATCAAACCCTTACGCTGCCATAGGAATTGAAGCGTATCGCTACTTTCAATTTTTTTTTTATCTTTATAGCCTTAAGGCGGTATGTGAATGGTGATTTGTCGGGCTGCGAAGCATCCTCGACCACAAAAATAGACAAGTGTCGGTCTCCTCATCGGTATGAAAACCATCGGAGAGAGGCTGACACGATAATTGACATTTCATTATGATGAGACCTTAAATCCGGATAACCGTTTTAAGGTCTGTATATGTACATTTTACAAAAAAAACTAGCAGGGTACATCTGTAAACTAGAGTTTGTCCATCATGGGAATCAGATCCCGATCGATTTGATCGTAAATCCCACGATTCCTAAGCTCATATATGAGTAGTCCATAAACCTGCACAGTTCAAATTTGCACAGAAATGGATATATATGCATCATCGCGTCGCAATTGAACCAAGGATTCATCAATAAATCCTGGCTATGAGTGGATAAAGCATCTCGTTCCCACTAGATAGTGATCTAAGGGACACGAGTTTGCTTTTAAAACTGAAACTATAAAAATAACTAGATTTAAAGAAATCTCAGCCATTATAGCTTCCAGGTTCTGTCGGGACCTGTTTGGACCTTGAAAGCTAGAATTGGAGGGATTAAGATAAATCTAGTCCGCCTGTAGACATGTTAGTGCAGATTCATAAAAATGAATATTACAGGCAGCAGTTGAATAGATGGAGTAAAGCAATACATATATATAGTTATATATATATACAAAATTGTAAAAAGGGCGATGAGTTTTTACTCGCAAGCCCGGACTAGAATTGAAATATATATATTTATAAAAAACTGTAAATAGCTATGAAATAATTCAGGCTGTGACAGAAATAATATATATATATATATATAAACAGTAATAAGGGCGATGGGTTTTCACGCCGGTGCCCGTACTGGAATTGAAATTGACAGAAAAGTAGGCAACCGGTGACTGGGGAGAGCACCTAGTATGACGAAGTGTGCAAAAGTAGTAAAATGGCCACAAAGTAATCCAGGCCGGACTAAAAATATATAAATATATAAATATATATATATATATATATATATATATATATATATATTGACAGAAATATAGTTAACCAGGACTGATATAAGTACCAGTGATGGTGAAAGTCGCTTACATATGCGTAGATATATATAAAAATGATAAACTACCACGGATTTGACATCCGGGCTTGACAGAATAGAAATGTTAGTCCATTTAAAATTAAATAAGCAGAAAAAGGGCCAAACTCGGACTGGGAAAGCAACCCAGTCCGACGGAGTTGCCAAAAATGTGTGTGCTAGTGCATTAAAGCTGCTGAAGCTGACGGATCGTCAATTCGAGTTGTAGAAATGCAAAAATTTGCGTTTATGTACAGAAATGTTCCAAATTTTGACAAAAACAGCCACGGAACTAAGTTCTGGGCATATTTAGAAGATGAAACTTCGTGTGTAAGTGAAAAACAGTGCAAAGTAGTAGTATTTACTTTCTGATCGTAAAAATACTTACAATGGATTGCAATACGGGCCTTCTGTCAAATTGTAGGCTCTATAAGTCCAAATCTACCGGTTATTTTCTGATATGTGGTAGTATATGGATATATCTACGTGTTGGAGTGAAAATATTTGGGTTTGGAAGAGGTGTAAAAGTTAAAAAATCAGACAGGCAAAGCTTCGCTGCGATTTTAAACTTAAAAATGAAGGGGGTGCACGTTTATTTATAGGCCAGGGAGCCTTAGCTCTACCTGCGGCTGCCGCAGGTAGAGGTGTGGCTCCCCAGGTGGGGCCCGCGATGTCGGGTTCTATCATCTCAAAGTACGTGCACTCTGGATAATGCGTAGTCAAAGTCAAAACTTTCAAACTCTTGATCGGAGCGTTCGTTTGAGGCGTGCGATACCTTTTCTGAAAGTCCTCGCCGAGAGTGTCACAATGACATGGGATAAAATATTTTTTGGGTCCAAGAAGACGGGTTCATAACCAGGTCTTCGATTCCTCGCAGTTTGTCCATTGAGCTGTCTTGCGCTATTGGCACTCGGGATCGTTGTTGTGGTTCGTTCTGACTTTGATGGCATTAATTTGGCTTAAGTTTGATCGAATCTGTTGAGAGTTGGATAAAATAACTGTTTGCCCCTCCCGGGGTTACCTGTGGTGTCGACACGTCCTTTGATGGAACTAGCTTCCCAGAATTATCTCTGGGGCTGAACTGCACTTCCTGGCTTGACGCCAGGCTTATCTGTACTTCTCGGGCTGAGACCGGGGATGGCTTGACACGTCCTAGGTTGATGTCAAGGTTGAACTATACCTCCGGATTGATGTCGGGGCTGACTTGAAGTCCCAATATTGAGATCGAGGTTTGACTGACGGTCCGATCGGAGATCAGAGATGGATAGACAGTTCAATTGGAGATCGGAGATGGATAGACGGTCCGATTAGAGATCAGAGCTGGATTGATGGTCCGATTGGAGATCCGAGTTGGATTGAAGGTCCGATTAGAGATCAGAGCTGGATTGACGGTGCGATTGGAGATCGGAGCTGGATTGAAGGTCCGATTAGAGATTAGAGCTGGATTGACGGTCCGATTGGAGATCGGAGCTGGATTGATGGTCCTATTTGAGATCAAAGCTGGATTGATGGTCCGATTAGAGATCGCAGCTGGATTGACTGTCCGATTGGAGATCGGAGTTGGATTGACAATCCGATTGGAGATCGAAGCTGGATTGATGGTCCGATTGGAGATCGGAGCTGGATTAAAGGTCCGATTGAAGATCAGAGCTGGATTGATGGTCCGATTGGAGATCGGAGCTGGATTGACTACCGACATTGGTGATCAGATTTGGATAGACGACTACCGACATTGGTGATCGGATTTGGATAGAGTACCGATATTGGGGATAGGATTTAGGTTGTCGATATTGGGGATCGGATTTAGGTTTAAGGACCAGCATTGGCGGTCGGTTTTGAGTTAAAGGACCGACATTGGTGGTCAGATATAAATTGAAGGACTGATATTTGTGGTTGGATTTGAATTGATTAACGGTTTTGCCCTCCTACAGTGTTAGTATTGGGGCAAGGAAAATTTTCAGTGTCTACAATATTCTACGGATGATGGTAATTATATAGTAAATATATTATTATACATGTCGATGTATGTTTAATATAACGTGTATTTCTATATATATATATATATATATTTGGATGCACACTAATCAAGATCAGACTAATTAATAACAAAACATTTAAAGGTAATATATTAAGTTGAATATGTTCAAAGACATTAGAGAATGTCGAATGTAGCCTCCTGGCATTGTAAAGCGATAAAGCATCGAATATTTAATATGAGTTTTGATAAGTGGTTTTCATGACCACTTATTCAGATCCTTTTTAACTCATTATGTTTCTTAAACTCAAGTAATTCGGTGCGTTTAATGTCTTTTTTCCTATGTTTTGTGATTTTTAGGTTTAGGAACTCTCTCGGCGCTTATTGAGCTTAAAAGGATGAATGTTTCCAAAAGGAGCTAATAGGAATGGTGGCGTGTTAATGGAATGAAGTCGAGCAACGTGAAGGATCTGTGATGATGCAAAAGGGCTATAAAGATGCAAGTTTGCTAGTGATGCAGGAGTAAACAACGAAAGAAGTCATGAAGCAAGCCTGCACCAGCAAGAAGCTAGCAGATTCCAGCATTCTAGGGACGCGCGGCGGCGCCCTCTCCAAGGCATTTTGGCGCGCTGCCGCGCCAGTCAAGATGTAATACCCGAGAATTTCCATATATTATTAAATAAATATATTAATGGAAATGAGAATTTATTTGAATATAAATGATTTTGTGTTATGAGATGAATTAATTCAATTATATATAATTGAATAATTATTATAATTGAGAAATTGGTGGAGTTTGTGATAAACTCGTTGATTGCCTTGTGTGGCACAGTGACGTAATATAAGAATGATTATATTAATTTAAGCGAACAATTAATCTATATTAATTGTTAATCGAAGAATATTAATTAACTTTTATAAAATACTAATGAGGATTGATTAATAATATGTGATTATTATTATTGCAAGAAACATAATAATAATGAGCAACGTGTTTATAAATACAATAAGATTTATATCAAAGTAATAATTAATCATATAAGGGTTAATTAAATTGTTATGGAGGTTAACAATTATATTGATTGATGTAGGATATGTGTATATTATTAATTAATATTCAATTTATAAGATGAGAAATTATATGTGCAAGCATGCGAATTAAATGTATAGTAACTATATGTTATAATATGTGTAGGTGACAAATGATGTGTGGATATACATTAAAATAATGTATCATGGATCTATTATAAATAATTGTTGAGTAATACAATTTAATAATATATGATATAATGTAATGTGGTAGTATCCGATTGTATTATATCGGTAAGATAAAATGTACATAGATTATATGTATTCAAATTGCATTTATTACATTATGGGGAGAACATTGTAATTATAACCTAAGAGTACATATAATATATAACATAAGTATATGGTGTATATATATATCTATACAAGTGTAGCATATAGTCCATTTGTAAGAATGCTGAGGTTTGTTTGGCTTGTCCCTAAATGATAGTCACTATCTCTTCACACGTGAACACTCATGAAGCTAGTCTACTCTCTTCTCTCAAACTCAGCATTCTAGCCATCATGAAGGGAGTGGGCAGAATAGTGGAAATCACCAACTATTTACCAACTCCTTCTTATCTAGCATGCAATCCTTCAATCCGTTGTTTTGATTTGGAAGGAAAAGGCTTTGTCTGGTCATGAATTTCTCTATAAATAAGCTCTCCTCCTTCTTCAGTTCTTTTGCTGAGCATTTTGGCTAAGTGAGACTAGAGAGCATATATATATATATATATATATATATATATATCAGTGTTATTGAGATAGCAGCAAGCTTAAATCATTTACAGAGGTATAATTCCTCTTCCTGTGTTCTTCATTTCCGTTTTCTGTTTCCGAAGTTTCCTTGAAATTCTTGATTATGCTAAATTGGATCATGATTGGTTTGTAGAACCCTTATATTGTTGTTATATGAACATACACACATGATAGAACCACTGAATAGTCTTTCATTTCCATTGTTCCTCTTTAATTTCTGTGAATACATGAAATTCGTAAATTAGATAGAGTTCATGAAATTGGGAATTGATAATTGCTATTGACTGTTATATAAGCATATATGTATGTGTTAGTAAGTTAAACAAGTCTAATAGCATTTGGGTATGTTGAAATCGATGAAATGGGAGGTTTTTGGTCGGATTTCGTTGCAGTCTGAACTGTAGAAAACTGCCTCGACGCCGCAGCGCCGCAGCGCCACACGCGCCGCAGCCCGCGCCGCAGCGCCGCACGCAGCGCCACTCGCGCCGCAGCGCCAGTAGTGAGCTGCTGTGCCGCGCCGCAGCGCCAGCCTCTGTGTTCAGTTTTTTTTGCATTCTGCAACAAAACTGTTATGTACCAATTGTTTGATTTTTGTTTAAACAAGCATGGGAGCATGATTAATACATATATATAAACCTAATGAGGCAATGTGAGCATGTTTTAGTATATTAGCATGCATGATTAACCAAACGACATATAGTTTGGAAACGAATTTAAAGTTTCATAAACGACGTTAACATATATGAAGCATGTTTACATACTGACCTTGCAAGCACGTTAGTACCACCTAGAGACACATGAAGTGCATGTTAACTTATCTATATTGGTTCCGTAATAAAATATGAACATGTGAACCTAACTAGTGCTCATTCCTAACAAGAATAGAAGTTTGAAGGTGGATATGATCATGTAAATGCTATATAGTCATTTTGATGTTATGAGCATGTTTAGATAACTTTGAAATATATAAATGAAGCCTTAACTTACATATATAGGTTTCATAAGGAAGTATGAACATGATAGACCTTATTAATGAACTATACTAACAAAGTATAAGCTTTGAACGTGAACGTTGGTATGTTATGACGAGAATTAGAATTTGACATTTATGGACACATGTGATAGTACTCTTAGACTCATTCATGTGTCATGCATATATATATATACCATGATTAGTTGCCATGATTAAAGTTTAGCATGAACAAAGCATGTTTTCAAGATAATAACAATGCTAGCTACATATATGCAATACGAGTACTCATGAGCGTGACTAATACAAGTTATATGAATATCTTATGTGTTTAAAAGCGACCATGTTAGACCATATGAGTTCGTGTCCTTGAATGGCTTTAAGTATTAACTTAAGAACCTATACCATGTACGATTGGATTTGGAAAAGTTATACAAGCATGAAAGTATCCTTTAAATATGAATAAATGCTACGCGATATTATATGATGTTACTTGAACCGATTTTTGACGGTTAACTTAAGGAGATGCCGTAACTTGCTAAAATGAAATATATTTAGTATTGATTGTGGTCTTATGTGATATTAATAATATGCAAGCATGTTTGCTAATTGTTGAGATCTTATATAATATGAGAATGCGTTTAAACTCTAAAGAAGGAACGTTAAGGATAGAAATTATATTCTATGTAACTGTGTAGCTAGGTAAAACTTAGCTTATGTGTTGATCGTATATTCAAAGAGAAAATGTGAAGTTAAATTATATGACTAATGAATATCATATATATACGTAACTGTATTACGATAGGAATTCGAAAGTGTTGATTACTTTTCGTGGATAAACTACGCTAAAGGCAAGTTCTCTTACTTACACTCTTTTAAAGTGCAAGTATCCTAACCGACGCATTTACCTTATGCAAGGAAATCTATGATTGTGAAAGTTTCCTAACTTATACTCTTTTACTATGCAAGTATCCTATCTTGTGTATTGCGAACTAGTTTCCTATTTACTCGGTTGAATCGAATTAGCATACTTGAACTCTTATTTCATTAAAGCTATTATTCATGTTGAACTTAGTATTGTTCTTGAATATTGTGAAAGTGTCTATGCCATTTGATTCGGCTAGACTTATATTATTGAAAAGCGACCCAAACTAATTGATTGGTGCGGGATCTTATATTTGACTGAGAAGAACAACCTTCTTTGAAGGGAATATATAATTGTCGGAGAACCGACGTGCACACTTGAGTATGGTTGATTGTTATGCATAACAAGGGTACTTTAGGCTGATCACCTGTTGTACCTGTTTTTGTTGGATTTTCAGTTTATTACTGTCAATTCTAGTAGAAGTTCATAGTCCGTAGTGACTACTCAGTATTCAATTATTTGAAATCTTGAATTGACTTATTATTGAATCATATTGATATTATCCTGTCCTTAGCGACTGATATTGAGAACTGTTGATATTCTTGTTATTCTTGAACTATCAAATCTTGTTATACCCTTTCGAGAATTGAGAATCTTATTACTCACCCTTATTGTATATTACTTGCTGGGCAATTTGTGCTCATTCTTGCTTTCCCTAAAACATTTCAGTTAAGGCAGAGCATGGTGAACCTTCGGGCGTTGATAAGGGCAAGGGCAAAGCTACCAACTAGCTTATGTCTGTTATGTTTTAAATATATTAATATTGTATGAAGATGATGTAGTAAGACTGGATTTGATTATGTTTAAGCTTAAGTTAGATTATGTAATAAGTCGTTAACTGATATTATTATGTAATCTATTAAGTACTGTAGGTTGCGAGACTTGGGGGAATAATTATAATAAATCATTGTAAATTATTCTAGAATAGATTTTCCGCTGTGATCGTATGATATTAAATTATTATTATTGTGATGTATTACCATGAGCACGTGATGAACCGAATTCGAGAGACCAAGTGGCGGTCCTGGAATTTGGGGGCGTCACAGGTTGGTATCAGAGCAATAGTTATAAACCTTAGGAACGAGTGTCCTTGGACTATAGCTTAGGTGAACTTAGAAGTTAGGAAGGAGATAAAACTCATGTAGAGTTTTCCTTGAGAGACTTAGTCTGTTATGAAATGTAACTTCATTCTATACAATGAACTTATGTTTTATTTAACATTCTAATGGAGTTGCTGTTTGTTTGCCTTGTGTTTGGGATTGTAGGATGACAGACACAGGTGTAACTAGTAGAGTAGCAGAGGAGGAGCCCAGAGATATACATGTAGTATACGAGGCACCTCTAGAGGCTACACCAGTGCAGGCTGTTGCACCGATCGAGTCCGACGACGAGGACAAGATTGAGATAGAGACTGATCCAGAGGAGGAGCCGATGGAGGATGAGCCAGTAGAGGACTCTGATGAGGCTACTATAGAGGAGCAGATGCTAGGAGAGTATGAGGAGCGGATCCTAGAGTTAGACTGTAGAGTTCAGGAGTTGGAGGCAGAGGCCCACGAGAGAGAGTCTGAGTTCCAGAAGCTGAGGGACGAGGACCACCAGAGGAAGCTGGCTATGCAAGAGTTAGAGGTGGAGATTGCCTACCGTAGGGAGGCAGGGATCCAGATGGGGACTCTATTTCACAGGTCAGTGGCTAGGAATGCAGATTTGGCAGAGAAGCTAGAAGAGGTTGAGCAGAGGGAACTGAGTGAGAAGACTGAGAAAGAGGCACTCCGTACTCAGCTAGAGTTGGAGGTGATGGATAGGTTACACTTCGAGGAGAAGTGGGAAGCGTCCAATGAGAGAGCTGACGACCTTGAGGATGAGGTCAGGTGCAAGAAGAGAAAGATGAACAAGATGGGGTATGTGTTCCGTTCAGCTTTTGAAAGGGTGATTGATGGTGTGTACCACTACCCGGCAGAACAGGGACAGACTCTACATACCTTGAGCCGAGAGCTGGTCGCGTATATAGCACAGTTGGAGTACAAGAGCGCAGTGGAGCGCGGGATGATGGGATGAGATTTCCTTAGCCAGTCTAGTGGTAGTACTAGTTGTGTCTTTATGTATTGTATATACTATGTTGTAATCCCGATCTTTTGTGTAAGATGTGGGATGATGATGTAAACCCCGAGTTAGCTTTTGTTAGAGGGGTAGTATGGTAGTAGGTTGGTATATTCCCCGTCTTTTGTGATATTAGGGGATATATTTGATAACATTTATAGCAGTATGCTAGGAAAATCATGTAATGAAATGAAATGGCATATGAATATAAATGGAGTTGATTTTAGAAACGTGTTATAAATTTATTCTTTTAGTATTAAAAGAAATACTTAAGTGATATACTTGAATAATAATAAAATGAAAAATTGTGATGCAGATAATGCCGCCCAGACGTAGATTGACTGCACCCGAAGAATCCGTTAACAATGAGAGAGAACAAGTAGACCCGATCCAGAAACTGGTAGACTTGTTAGGAGAAGCCTTAAGGGGAAGGAACAATGAACCCGTTCGCCCGAACCCTCAGACTGTGCCAGTAACAACCTTTAAAGACTTTAAGAGTGTAGGACCCCCAGAGTTCGAGGGAACTACCGACCCAATCGTCGCACAAACGTGGATCAAGGAAATCGAAAAAGCTTTCACTATAGCTAGCGTAGGCGAAGATCAGAAGACGGTGTTTGCCACGAACATGATGAGGGGAGAAGCGAACTACTGGTGGGAGGCTAATCAACAAAGAGCTGGAGAAGGGATAATAGCTTGGGATAAGTTTAAGACACTGTTCTTCGAGAATTACTTTCCGAAAAGTATGAAGAATAGGATGGAGGTGAAATTCCTAGAGTTAAAACAAGGTGAGATGACGGTGGCGCAATACGCGGCTAGGTTTAACGAACTAGCGCGATTTGCGGAGCACCAAGTTGGTGATGAAGAAAGGAAGGCTAGACGCTTTGAACAAGGGTTGAAGCGATGGCTGTTCAATAAGGTATCAGTTCTTCAAATTGATTCCTTTGCAACATTACTGGAGAAGGCAATCATTGCGGAAGGTGGCAGTGAGGCCTTAAGTCTGTATAACAAAGAAAAGAAAGGAAAGAATACTGGAGGAGAGAATCGTACGGGAGGAAGCAGTAGCGGAGGAAGCAACTTGGGAAAGAGAAAGTGGGAGAACAACAACAACAAAAACAACAATAATAATCAATCAGGGAATTTTCGTGGAGGTTTCAAGAAGAGGGCTGAAGGATGCCCGAAGTGTGGGAAGAATCACCAGGGCGAGTGCTGGAAGGGACGTGGCACTTGCTACAACTGCGGACAGGAAGGGCACATCTCGCCCAACTGTTTGAAACCGAAAAAGATACAAGGATGCTTTGCTTGTGGCTCGACGGAGCACCGAATTAAGGACTGCCCAAAGAAGGGAAGTAGCGGGGGTAGTAATCAGCAAGGAGGCAACAAGCTGATGATCGGTGGACCGGCACAATCCAACCGCCCAACCGCCAGAACCTTTAACATGACCGTCCAAGACGCAGTGGCTGCGAAGGATGTGGTGTCAGGTATAATCCCAATCAATGATATAAATGCTTATGTATTATTTGATTCGGGTGCCACCTGTTCTTTTGTATCTGAAGAATTTGCTAGTAGACTTAGTACACCTCGAGAACTATTAGAAATTCTTTGATCATAGAAGTTGCTAATAAGGAAGTGATCCCTGTAGAATACGTTTATCGAAATTATCACGCAAATATTAGTAAACATGAACTGAGCGTAGACTTGATTCCTATTAGACTGGGAGAATTTGACATAATACTGGGAATGGATTGGTTGTATAACCATGCTGCGATAATTGACTGTCAGAACAAATGTGTGAACCTTCAGACTCCGAGTAAGTCTAAGGTAGTGTTTTATGGTAGCTCATCGCTTAAACAATCGTGTTGCGTTACGATGATGCAGGCCAAGAAATTGTTAAGGAAAGGATGTGTAGGTCATTTAGCTTACATCGTTGATACTCGAAAAAAGGGAGTAGAAATTAAGGATATATCCTTAGTGAACGAATTTCAAGATGTATTTCCAGACGATCTGCCTGGTCTTCCGCCAGACAGAGAAATCGAATTCGTAATAGACTTAGCACCGGGAACGGCACCGATTTCGAAAGCTCCATATCGTATGGCGCCAGTAGAAATGAAGGAATTGATGATACAATTGCAAGAGTTATTGGATAAGGGTTACATTCGACCGAGTGTTTCTCCTTGGGGAGCACCAGTACTATTCGTTAAGAAGAAGGACGGATCAATGAGGCTCTGTATCGATTATCGAGAATTGAATAGAGTAACGATCAAGAACCGGTATCCGCTACCCAGGATAGATGACTTGTTTGATCAACTGAAGGGAGCAAAGTGTTTCTCGAAGATCGACCTACGAACAGGATATCATCAACTGAAAGTTAGGGATGAGGACATACCAAAGACTGCGTTTCGAACCCGTTATGGACACTACGAGTTTTTGGTAATGTCATTTGGATTGACTAATGCTCCGGCAGCATTTATGGACTTGATGAACCGAGTTTTCAAGCCATACTTGGATAAATTTGTAGTGGTCTTTATCGACGACATTTTGATCTACTCGAAGACAGAGGAAGAACACGCCAAACATCTAAAGATTATTTTGGAGGCACTAAGGAAGGAGAAGATGTATGCAAAATTTTCTAAGTGCGAATTTTGGATGGAGAAGGTTCAATTCTTAGGCCACATGGTGGATAAGAATGGAATCTCTGTAGACCCTGCGAAGGTTGAAGCAGTAAGTAATTGGGAACAACCAAAAACACCGACGGAAGTAAGAAGTTTTTTAGGGTTAGCTGGGTACTATCGAAGATTCATCCAAGATTTTTCTAAGATAGCAACCCCGTTGACCAATTTGACTAGAAAGACGGTGAAATTTGTATGGACCGACAAATGCGAAGAAAGTTTTCAAGAACTGAAAAGGAGATTGAGCGAAGCACCTGTGTTATCATTACCAGATGATGCGGGAAATTTTGTGGTGTATAGTGATGCATCGCACAAGGGACTTGGCTGTGTGCTTATGCAGCACGACAAGGTCATTGCATATGCATCACGACAATTAAAGGATTACGAAAAACGATACCCTACTCACGACTTAGAGTTAGCGGCAGTAGTTTTTGCGTTAAAGATATGGAGGCATTATCTATACGGAGAAAAATGTGAGATATACACGGACCACAAAAGTCTGAAATATATCTTCACACAGAAGGAGTTAAACATGCGGCAGAGAAGGTGGTTAGAATTAATCAAGGACTATGACTGCGATATTCTTTATCACCCGGGAAAGGCAAATGTGGTTGCCGACGCTCTGAGCAGGAAAGGAAGGGAGAAGTTGTTTAATTTGACGACTCAGGAAGAGTTGATAAGAGAGATGGAGAAATTAGAGATAGAAGTAAAAGGACCAGAAAAGTCTGGTGAGAAGTTAATTGTAATGGAAGCTTGTCCGACGTTGTTGAATAGAGTAAAGGAAGCTCAGGAAAAGGATGAAGAGTGTGAGAAAATCCGAAAGAGGATCACAGAAAGTGGGGAAGAAAAATTTTGAATGGATAAAGACGGTATTTTGAGATTTGAAGGGAGAGTATGGGTACCAGCGGTAACCGAGTTGAGGGAAGAGATTTTGCACGAGGCACACAATACGACATATTCCGTTCATCCGGGAGGCACAAAGATGTACCGAGATCTAAGGCAACATTTTTGGTGGCCTAATTTGAAACGGGAAGTCGCAGAGTGCGTCAGTAAATGCTTGACTTGCCAACGCGTTAAAGCAGAGCATCAGCGGCCAAGTGGTTTACTACAACCGTTATAAATACCAGAGTGGAAATGGGAGCATATTACCATGGACTTCGTGGTAGGACTTCCAGTTACACAGAAAGGTTATGATGCTATTTGGGTTATCGTGGATCGACTAACGAAGACCGCACACTTTCTACCAATCAAGATCCGCTACAGTTTGAACCAATTAGCAAGCCTATATGTAAAAGAAATTATTTCACGACATGGAGTGCCGGTGTCAATTGTCTCTGATCGAGATCCGCGCTTCACGTCCAATTTTTGGAAGAGTTTGCAGGAAAGAATGGGAACGCAGTTGAGGTTGAGTACAGCTTATCATCCTCAAACAGACGGACAAAGTGAGCGAACAATACAAACGCTAGAAGACATGCTTAGGACTTGCGTGATGGATTTTAAGGGAAATTGGGACGACCACCTACCCTTAGTAGAATTCGCATATAATAATAGCTACCATGCGAGTATTGGCATGCCACCGTACGAAGCTCTTTACGGGAGAAAGTGCAGGACGCCGTTATGTTGGGACGAAGTCGGAGAACGACGAATACTCGGACCAGAGTTAGTTCAACAAACCGCAGACGTGGTGACAGTGATAAGAGCCAGACTTGTAGCAGCTCAAGATCGCCAGAAGAAATACGCAGATTTGCATCGGCAGGACCGAGACTTCAAAGTCGGCAGTTTCGTATTCTTGAAGGTATCTCCATGGAAGGGAAAAATCCGTTTCGGCAAGAAAGGAAAATTGAGTCCAAGATTTATAGGACCGTTTGAGATACTGAAGCGAGTGGGCGAAGTGGCATACAAAGTTGCGTTACCACCCGAGTTGGAGCATATCCACAATGTGTTCCACATTTCCGTGTTGCGACCGTACAAGGCCGACTACAAGCACGTGATTTCTTACGAGCCCATTCAAGTGGAGAAGAACTTGGCGTATGAAGAAATTCCTGTCCAAATATTAGATAGGAAAGAACAAACTTTGAGAAATAAAGTTATTTCATCTGTAAAAGTACTTTGGCGTAACCACGATGTCAAGGAGGCAACGTGGGAGTTAGAAGATAGGATGATGAGGGACTATCCCCATCTATTTGTGTAACCTTGTAGCAATTCCGGGACGGAATTTTTATAAGGGGGGGAGGATGTAATACCCGAGAATTTCCATATATTATTAAATAAATATATTAATGGAAATGAGAATTTATTTGAATATAAATGATTTTGTGTTATGAGATGAATTAATTCAATTATATATAATTGAATAATTATAATAATTGAGAAATTGGTGGAGTTTGTGATAAACTCGTTGATTGCCTTGTGTGGCACAGTGACGTAATATAATAATGATTATATTAATTTAAGCGAACAATTAATCTATATTAATTGTTAATCGAAGAATATTAATTAACTTTTATAAAATACTAATGAGGATTGATTAATAATATGTGATTATTATTATTGCAAGAAACATAATAATAATGAGCAACGTGTTTATAAATACAATAAGATTTATATCAAAGTAATAATTAATCATATAAGGGTTAATTAAATTGTTATGGAGGTTAACAATTATATTGATTGATGTAGGATATGTGTATATTATTAATTAATATTCAATTTATAAGATGAGAAATTATATGTGCAAGCATGCGAATTAAATGTATAGTAACTATATGTTATAATATGTGTAGGTGACAAATGATGTGTGGATATACATTAAAATAATGTATCATGGATCTATTATAAATAATTGTTGAGTAATACAATTTAATAATATATGATATAATGTAATGTGGTAGTATCCGATTGTATTATATCGGTAAGATAAAATGTACATAGATTATATGTATTCAAATTGCATTTATTACATTATGGGGAGAACATTGTAATTATAACCTAAGAGTACATATAATATATAACATAAGTATATGGTGTATATATATATATATACAAGTGTAGCATATAGTCCATTTGTAAGAATGCTGAGGTTTGTTTGGCTTGTCCCTAAATGATAGTCACTATCTCTTCACACGTGAACACTCATGAAGCTAGTCTACTCTCTTCTCTCAAACTCAGCATTCTAGCCATCATGAAGGGAGTGGGCAGAATAGTGGAAATCACCAACTATTTACCAACTCCTTCTTATCTAGCATGCAATCCTTCAATCCGTTGTTTTGATTTGGAAGGAAAAGGCTTTGTCTGGTCATGAATTTCTCTATAAATAAGCTCTCCTCCTTCTTCAGTTCTTTTGCTGAGCATTTTGGCTAAGTGAGACTAGAGAGCATATATATATATATATATATATATATATATATATATCAGTGTTATTGAGATAGCAGCAAGCTTAAATCATTTACAGAGGTATAATTCCTCTTCCTGTGTTCTTCATTTCCGTTTTCTGTTTCCGAAGTTTCCTTGAAATTCTTGATTATGCTAAATTGGATCATGATTGGTTTGTAGAACCCTTATATTGTTGTTATATGAACATACACACATGATAGAACCACTGAATAGTCTTTCATTTCCATTGTTCCTCTTTAATTTCTGTGAATACATGAAATTCGTAAATTAGATAGAGTTCATGAAATTGGGAATTGATAATTGCTATTGACTGTTATATAAGCAAATATGTATGTGTTAGTAAGTTAAACAAGTCTAATAGCATTTGGGTATGTTGAAATCGATGAAATGGGAGGTTTTTGGTCGGATTTCGTTGCAGTCTGAACTGTAGAAAACTGCCTCGACGCCGCAGCGCCGCAGCCCGCGCCGCAGCGCCACACGCGCCGCAGCCCGCGCCGCAGCGCCGCACGCAGCGCCACTCGCGCCGCAGCGCCAGTAGTGAGCTGCTGTGCCGCGCCGCAGCGCCAGCCTCTGTGTTCAGTTTTTTTTGCATTCTGCAACAAAACTGTTATGTACCAATTGTTTGATTTTTGTTTAAACAAGCATGGGAGCATGATTAATACATATATAAACCTAATGAGGCAATGTGAGCATGTTTTAGTATATTAGCATGCATGATTAACCAAACGACATATAGTTTGGAAACGAATTTAAAGTTTCATAAACGACGTTAACATATATGAAGCATGTTTACATACTGACCTTGCAAGCACGTTAGTACCACCTAGAGACACATGAAGTGCATGTTAACTTATCTATATTGGTTCCGTAATAAAATATGAACATGTGAACCTAACTAGTGCTCATTCCTAACAAGAATAGAAGTTTGAAGGTGGATATGATCATGTAAATGCTATATAGTCATTTTGATGTTATGAGCATGTTTAGATAACTTTGAAATATATAAATGAAGCCTTAACTTACATATATAGGTTTCATAAGGAAGTATGAACATGATAGACCTTATTAATGAACTATACTAACAAAGTATAAGCTTTGAACGTGAACGTTGGTATGTTATGACGAGAATTAGAATTTGACATTTATGGACACATGTGATAGTACTCTTAGACTCATTCATGTGTCATGCATATATATATATACCATGATTAGTTGCCATGATTAAAGTTTAGCATGAACAAAGCATGTTTTCAAGATAATAACAATGCTAGCTACATATATGCAATACGAGTACTCATGAGCGTGACTAATACAAGTTATATGAATATCTTATGTGTTTAAAAGCGACCATGTTAGACCATATGAGTTCGTGTCCTTGAATGGCTTTAAGTATTAACTTAAGAACCTATACCATGTACGATTGGATTTGGAAAAGTTATACAAGCATGAAAGTATCCTTTAAATATGAATAAATGCTACGCGATATTATATGATGTTACTTGAACCGATTTTTGACGGTTAACTTAAGGAGATGCCGTAACTTGCTAAAATGAAATATATTTAGTATTGATTGTGGTCTTATGTGATATTAATAATATGCAAGCATGTTTGCTAATTGTTGAGATCTTATATAATATGAGAATGCGTTTAAACTCTAAAGAAGGAACGTTAAGGATAGAAATTATATTCTATGTAACTGTGTAGCTAGGTAAAACTTAGCTTATGTGTTGATCGTATATTCAAAGAGAAAATGTGAAGTTAAATTATATGACTAATGAATATCATATATATACGTAACTGTATTACGATAGGAATTCGAAAGTGTTGATTACTTTTCGTGGATAAACTACGCTAAAGGCAAGTTCTCTTACTTACACTCTTTTAAAGTGCAAGTATCCTAACCGACGCATTTACCTTATGCAAGGAAATCTATGATTGTGAAAGTTTCCTAACTTATACTCTTTTACTATGCAAGTATCCTATCTTGTGTATTGCGAACTAGTTTCCTATTTACTCGGTTGAATCGAATTAGCATACTTGAACTCTTATTTCATTAAAGCTATTATTCATGTTGAACTTAGTATTGTTCTTGAATATTGTGAAAGTGTCTATGCCATTTGATTCGGCTAGACTTATATTATTGAAAAGCGACCCAAACTAATTGATTGGTGCGGGATCTTATATTTGACTGAGAAGAACAACCTTCTTTGAAGGGAATATATAATTGTCGGAGAACCGACGTGCACACTTGAGTATGGTTGATTGTTATGCATAACAAGGGTACTTTAGGCTGATCACCTGTTGTACCTGTTTTTGTTGGATTTTCAGTTTATTACTGTCAATTCTAGTAGAAGTTCATAGTCCGTAGTGACTACTCAGTATTCAATTATTTGAAATCTTGAATTGACTTATTATTGAATCATATTGATATTATCCTGTCCTTAGCGACTGATATTGAGAACTATTGATATTCTTGTTATTCTTGAACTATCAAATCTTGTTATACCCTTTCGAGAATTGAGAATCTTATTACTCACCCTTATTGTATATTACTTGCTGGGCAATTTGTGCTCATTCTTGCTTTCCCTAAAACATTTTAGTTAAGGCAGAGCATGGTGAACCTTCGGGCGTTGATAAGGGCAAGGGCAAAGCTACCAACTAGCTTATGTCTGTTATGTTTTAAATATATTAATATTGTATGAAGATGATGTAGTAAGACTGGATTTGATTATGTTTAAGCTTAAGTTAGATTATGTAATAAGTCGTTAACTGATATTATTATGTAATCTATTAAGTACTGTAGGTTGCGAGACTTGGGGGAATAATTATAATAAATCATTGTAAATTATTCTAGAATAGATTTTCCGCTGTGATCGTATGATATTTAATTATTATTATTGTGATGTATTACCATGAGCACGTGATGAACCGAATTCGAGAGACCAAGTGGCGGTCCTGGAATTTGGGGGCGTCACACAAGAAATCTGCCAGGCTTTGACTTTGCTTAAATAGACGGGAGAAGGCATAGTATATAAGGGCTTTAAGCCCCATTTGGCCGGGCATCTCCAATAGGAAGATACATTAGGCCTTAAGCCTTAGCCCTAGCTCTCTTTTCTTCCTTTAATTTCTTATTTTGTTAGATTAGGAGTAGTGTAAGCTTAGGTTAGTGTTAGTTAGTTAGATTCTAGGGTTTTTTTAGTGTGTGAAGATTGAAGCAAGTAATATCATCAAGATCCAAGCTTGGAGAAAGAACAAAGATTTGCATTTCTCTATCTCTTATGCTCCTTGTATTCAATTTATATTCGGATGATGTTTATTGAACTTGTGGATAATATATTTAAGTTGTCTATGACTTAATTTATATTTTGAGATTCCAATGGAACCTTTTGGTAGTTGATGTTGATTTCCCCTTTCATGTTAAGTCTTATTGATTGCTGTGTGCTTGTCTATTGTGATTCATGTTTTAATTGCTTAATTGATTAGCTACCAATTATTATGATAACCTATGTGGGATTGAAAGATGAAATATAGGTTTATATCTAATCGTAGTAACGAGTGATTGTAGGTTCAAATGGCGTTGGACTTATGATTTGTGCTTAGGATAGACATATACCGAAGCGCCACTCGTAGTCAATAAAGAACTTGAACTTAAACCCTATTTATTTGTAAATCATAGACATGTAGTGGTTTAGGTAATGTGGGTGTTCATGTGCATCTATCATCTGTGGATTGCACGTGATATGGATTCGGTGCATCGAAAGATGGCCGTCTCTCACTTTCGTGTTCTCGGCTAATAGCTTATTGCGATTAATTTGACCTAATTGGAAGTGTGTCGACTTAGACGAATCATTAGGGGAAGTTGGGATCTCTTCTCTTCATTATCTAATTTCACTCTAGGATTAATTTGTTTAAGTTTAATTACTTGTCTAGTTTATATTAGTTTTAATTCCAACTCTTTACCGCCCGTTTAAATAAGACTGAAATGATTATGTGCTATTGATTTGGCGACCTTTTATCCGTTAATTCCTCGTAGGAACAATATCTGTACTTTCACTTTATTACTTGTTGACCGCGTATACTTGCGCGAATATATTAATCGATAAAACGGCAAACAAGTTTTTAGCGCCGTTGCCGGGGAATTAATTGGATAACTGTTTGCCAACATTAGTTTCAATCAAATTAGTCTTACTTTAAACATTTTTATTTTTGTTTAATTCTCTTCGTATATTCTCTTTTCAGGTATAATGGACTCAAATTTCTATCTATGGAACTCCACAAGGCAAGAGCAACCAAGGGATATGGGAAATGATGGCGTCGACCCAATTGCTTCACTTTCAGCACATTTAGGGGTTCTCTTGAGGAAGTTGGATACTGTTGTAGCCCAATAGAGTCGAGAGACGGCAGTGAATTATGACTATGGCGCTAGGAGCTATACGAGCCATTAGAAGCCCATCAGTTATGGACAAGAGCAGTATGGGGGTGAGTACTTCCACAATGAGCCTTATCCCAATTACCAGCAGGATTGGGGGTATCACCCAGAGCCTTCAGGAAGCTATTATCAAGACCACTACTGCGAGCCAAGTCCAATGTACGCACCAAAATGCACCTTCCAGACTCCAGCTTATGAGCCTTAATACATGGATTTTGAGGATAACATAGAAAAGGCAAGCCTGGAGGAAGGGGGTGACATAGCATCATTAAGAGATACCTTAATTGATCAATCACAGTCAATCGAGAATCTTCAGTAGTGGGCAAATTAGATTAGTATGGCGTTGATGAAAGAGGAGTTGATTGAGAAAAGGATATAGACTCAGAATCTTCAGAATCAACTCTCTCAAGTAGTGGATGCCGTGAGCAAATGGCCTCAGAATTCCAGGGAGATTCAGCACATGGATTCTGAGGATGAAGCAGAAAAGGAAATATTGATAGAGCAAGAGGAGTCGATTGAGGATCTTCAGGATTGGGTGGAGCAAATTAGCACGACTTTAAGGAATGAGGACGTGATTGAGCAGACAAAGACTCAAGTTCTTCAGAGTCCCATGCCTCAACTGTTTGAAGTCGTGAGCCAAGGCCGGCAGAATGATTGGTGCTATGATATGGATGCAGAAACTGATGGAGAGTCCGAGGTGCACTTGAAACTGGATGAGCCTAAAGCAATGGAAATTGAGGAGACGCTTGGGGATGCGAAAAACTTTGTTTATGAACCAACTGTGACAATATCCCAAGAGCTTCCTCCGCCTAAGTCGAAAAAGCCAGTGAAGTTTGCACATCCTTGCCCTCTTGGTAGCCACATCATAGAGCCAAATCTCGATGATATTAGAGAGTCCACGATCTCGAAGCCTTGGTGGTCAGAAAAAAAGAGAATAGAAGAAGAATCCGTTGTGTTGGTAGAACCTCAATGCCCCATTCATTTCACAAGCACAACGGAACCATTGCCTAGCTCCCCGACTTTCAGTACGGGGATTTCTTATACACATCCGATGCTTGGTAGTTTAAATCCGAGTCCTCTCATGATGGGAAGCCTCCAAAAGCACATTACAATTCTAATGGATGGAGGGGTTCTCCAATATTATCGGGGAGTCGAATAGCAATGGCTAGACAGAGTCTAGCTAACAGACTATAAACTTAGCGCTAGATGGGAGGCACCCCATCATTTCTCTCTCTTATGTTTAATTCTATCTGTTTCTCTACCTTTTTCCTCCCCACGTTTAATTCTTAGTAATGTAATCCTTAGTTGTAAATATTTCAAAATTTTTGGTTTTCAAAGTCCATTGCCTACATTTTTGGGTTTAGGCATTGATGCATGCATTTTTTGGACTACGAAGCTTATTGAACATACGTTTTCACGAGCATTGCATTTACGCACTTATAGGAGTTTTGGGAATTCATTCATACTTATATCATCCTATGTTTATTGATCCTAGTTGTAAATAGCTAATAGTAAGTATTTAGTTTTGATAGTGTGAAGAGGGCTTAATAAAGTTTATATGCTCTTCTCAGGATTCAATCCATGCAGCATGAAGCAAAGATATAGGGCCAATCAGGTGCATAGAACAAAAGCTGTAGAAAATAGGATCTGGCATTCCGCGCAGCCGCGCTAGGATAAGCCTGGGCTAGGGCGCGGCATCGTCTTGCATTGAAACAGCCTGACTTAAAGAAAAAAACTCGGCAGCCACTTAACCCTTACTTTAATTATTTCAATTTAGACGAGATTTAGGCCTTTTATCTCTCAAAATTCGAAAGTCCCTCATCCTTCACCCTCTACTGTGACGCCCCGAAATTTGGGGCCGCCACTTGGTCGCTCGAATTCGGTTCATCGCGTGCTCATGGTAATACAATAATAACTAAAATCACTCATTCACAGCGAAATACGTAATTTAGAATAATATACAATGATTTATTATAATTATTCTCCCAAGTCTCGCAACCTACAGTACTTAATAGATTACATAATAATATCAATTAACGACTTATTACATAATCTAACTTAAGCTTAAACATAATCAAATCCAGTCTTACTACATCATCTTAATACAATATTAAAATATTTAAAACATCAAAGAGACAAGCTAGTTGGTAGCCTTGCCCTTGCCCTTATCAACGCTTGAAGGTTCGCCATGCTCTGCCTTAACTGAAATGTTTTAGGGAAAGCAAGAATGAGCACAAATTGCCCAGCAAGTAATATACAACAAGGGTAAGTGATATAATTCTCAATTCTCGAAAGGGTATAGCAAGGTTTGATAATTCAAGGATAACAAGAATATCAACAGTTCTCAATAACAGTCGCTAAGGACAGAATAATATCAATATGATTCAATAATAAATCAATTCAAGATTTCATGTGACACCCCCAAATTCGGGTACTTCAATTCCACGGGACTTGGTGTTCACTGTACGAATATAATCTATCTATCTACCCATAGTAAATGCAAACCATGCAATAAATAGAAATAAATCCTCCCCTTATGGGGTTACAACATCTGAGTAATAAACAAAATAAATCCCAGGTCATACTAACCTTAAACATCTGTGCGGAACATAAACAATTAAATGGTCTTACACAACATAATACAAGTCTGAAATATAAATATATAAATTAAACAAGTCTTCATCACTTGTTGACTTTGCCCTTGCCTTTGCTAGTAGAAGGCTCGTCGGACCTTTCGTTCTTAACTGCAATGTTATTATTACGCAAGAGTGAGCACGATTGCCCACAAGTATAATAATATGACAACAATATAATAACATGCGAGTGAATCAAAGACATTTGAATAAAGAAACTCAACTTTTGACTCAAGAATGAATAACATGAATCAAAAGAACGTCTGAGGGTCATAAGACCTTGAACTATGTCCTAGGTTGTAAAGTTTTTATGCTTTAAACCTTTCACAGTCATAAGACTACGGACTCTACTTCTCGTACTTAGGGGGATAAGCCCTTAGTACCATACTGTGCACAATATCTCAACGCTAAAGCAAAAATAATCCCCTTTACAGGGTTATTCATCTCAGTTTTAATATCAGAGTCCGCACCAAAGGAAGTTTGGTTTGGATAAGCTCAATAAGTATTCTAGAATTTGAAACATTCATTAACTATGGACTAGTCGAATCAATAAGGGTTCACTAGTCCTATAAGATTCAACAATAACATCGATATTCAATTTGAATAATAAATCTCAAGAGTATACAATCGAATAAGTATTGTATAACTGAAGTAATACTTAAAGGAATAACAATATCTCATATGAAAATCTTAACTTGAATAAACAAGGATAAGAACTTGCTCGATGTAAAAGTAAGGTTTGAGTTTAGGAAACTTGCAAAATATTAGACAAGTTTAAGGATAGGAAACTTGCCTCTTGCACAAGCTACAAAAATAATTACAATTCACTTCCTCAACGTCCTACACATTACATTATGTATACGACATCGATTAGTTTTCATAACTACCATGTTTAACTGTTGAACTATTCACTTAAGTTCAACTTACAACTTGGTTTATAATATTACTCAATGGCTAACCACATAACATGAATGTAAACTCACAACATGCATATCACACATATATAGCCATTTAAACAATCATAATCAAGTTTTACGATTACGATATTCAAGTTCGCACTTAGTTTGTTAACTTGAACCTTCACATTATCTTATACATGTCAATAACTTAATTTATTAATCATGAACTTCAAATCATATAATATTCATGTATTTAACTTAAAACAACATCTTTTATTATCGAGAACATTACACTTGTGTGCGTGCATGTCCGAAGCCCTCCGATTGCCTCCAAATACGCATCAGTCACAAAGATGGCCATTTTTACCCATTTTAACGATTTCAAATTGAAAAACTTAAAGAATGAAAGTTGTAGGTCTATTCGTTATCTTTCCGAATCATCTTGAGTCGACTTAATCAGAGTTTGTATGAAAAAGTTATGTTTATGTTACTACAGGAGGTCAAAACAGTCTCGAAAACCAAAAAAAAGGCTCCCGGACAGCACTTATACCCGCCGGGGTGAGTCCTAATGCCCATGAATACCCGCTGGGGCGGGTCCCCCAGCTGGTGCACTCCCTGATTCGGGATGAACACACAAAGTAGCCCAAATAAATCCAAATTAAACTAACGTAATGAATTATAAGGCTACCCATAATGTAAAAACTCCACAGAAATATTATACAACATTTCTAGCATGATCTTAGCATTTTAAATCACGTATTTACACAATCCAAGGCATCTATTTTCACTATTTTCAATAATTTATAAAGTTTTGAATAAAAACAAGAAATTTAACGTTACGGATTCGTTATAACACCGAATCCGTTCGTTTAACTTCCATTTTGTTCGTTTAAACGTACATAATTACATGCAAGTATCAATTTAAGTTAAATAAACGTATAAGGCGTGTAAATTTTGTACGTAAGGGCCATATGGGCCATATGTATAATTTTTACACTCTGTAACTTTTGAAATTATCAACAAAATTCCATGGTGTGATCACTGAAAGTTATGCATATATGGCATGTAATATGTTATGGACATCAATTAATATATATATATATATATATATATATATATATATATATATATATATAGCCATATCATGAACAAGTCATCAATTTAGTCTTTTACAGAAAACTTCAAAGTACGTAAAACTAACTCTATTTGATGATATAGACTCGATTAATATCTTCTCTACTTCTTAAATTCACAATTCTCTCTCAAATTCTCTCTGAATATATGAACATGTAAACTGATATGTATATTATATAAAATATAAGTATGTAATACGTATATATGTAGAGGGTGAGTGGTTGTCGGTTAATCCCATAGTGGGTTAACTGACCAACTCCCCTTAAGGCCTTGTTTGGCTAGCTTAAGGAATCCTTTCTCATTTATTTTAATTAACTTACTATAATATATTTTAATAATGTCACACTTTTAATTAATCAATTAATCTTATTTAAATTAATTAAATAAAATAGCTTGATTCCACAATAATTCACATAGTCACATAATTAAAATTCTCATTTATTAATTATGTCAAATCATTAAATCTCTAATTAATTAGAATAACATTATGCTTATTAAATAATTCACTTAATCAAATAAGCTTAATTAAACACATACTTTTGCATATAAAAATTCTCCACATTAATTTAATTAATGTAACACATATAATTAAATTAATCTACCATAATTTCATCAATTAATTATTTAACTCAATAATTAAATCATCGAAAAATATTTATTTAATTTAATAAATATTAGAATTAAATTACAAAAATCTCGTTCGTCACATCTTTCCCCCCTTAAAAGGATTTTGTCCCTAAAATCACGGTTCAATTAAAAATTCATCCCGTTACATTCTCCCCCCTTACAAAGATTCTGTCCCCAGAATCACATATACAAAAAATTAAGTAAATAAATTTGGGTAATTCTTCATCATATGCTCTTCGAGTTCCCACGTAGCTTCTTCAGCATTGTGGTTCCTCCAAATTACCTTAACAGAAGGTATTACTTTGTTTCTGAGGACTTGCTTTTTCCTGTCAATAATTTGAACAGGAATTTCTTCATAGGATAAGTCTTTCTCAAAATGTAGGGGTTCATATTCAATCACGTGCTTGTAATCGGGTTTGCAGGGGCGTAAAATTGAAACATGGAAGACGTTGTGGATATTCTCTAGCGCCGGAGCTAAGACTACCTCATACGCAACTTCTCCAATCCTTCGCAGTACCTCAAAGGGTCCAATGAACCTCGGGCTCAATTTTCCCTTCTTTTTGAATCTGATCTTTCCCTTCCAAGGAGAGACTTTCAAGAACATATAGCTACCCGATTCAAACTCAACGTTCTTACGGTGTGGATCGGCGTATTTCTTCTGCCTATCCTGAGTGGCTACCAGTCTTGTCCGGATCACTTTGACTATCTCTGCTGTCTGTTGTACCAACTCTGGACCTAGCAATTGTCTCTCACTAACTTCATCCCAGTATAGCGGAGTTCTGCATTTTCTTTCGTACAACGCTTCGTAAGGCGGCATGCCAATACTAGCGTGGTAACTGTTGTTGTAACCGAATTCCACAAGCGGTAGGTGATCATCCCAATTTCCTTTAAAATCCATGATGCATGCTCTCAACATATCTTCCAATGTCTGGATTGTTCTTTCACACTGCGCATCTGTCTGAGGGTGATAAGCCGTACTCATTCTCAACTGTGTCCCCATGCATTCCTGTAGTCGCTTCCAAAAGTTTGATGTGAAGCGCGGATCTCTGTAGGAAATAATTGACACCGGAACTCCGTGCCTCGAAACAATCTCTTTCACATATAACCTTGCCAACCGGTCTAAGTTGAATTTGATTTTGATCGGAAGGAAGTATGCTGATTTCGTCAGTCGATCAACGATAACCCATACTGCGTCGTAGCTTTTCTGAGTCGTCGGAAGGCCAACCACGAAATCCATCGTAATGTGTTCCCATTTCCATTCTGGGATTTCCAGGGGTTGTAGCAAACCACTCGGTCTCTGATGTTCTGCTTTCACTTTATGACAGGTTAGACACTTTGCAACACACTCAGCAACATCTCGTTTCAAATTCGGCCACCAGAAGTGTTGTCAAAGATCCTGGTACATCTTGGTACTACCGGGGTGAATCGAATACCGTGAGCTATGAGCCTCGCTCAAAATGTTATCCTTAATCTCTGGCACTTACGGTACCCAAACTCTGTTCTCAAATTTCAGTATTCCCTCACTGTCTATCTTGAATCTTGGTTCGGTTTCTTCAGATATCTTTTTCTTAACCTTTTCACATTCTTCGTCCTGAAGTTGAGCTTCCTTAACTTTATCCAATAGCGTTGTACCAGTTTGCATCTGAAACAACTTCTCGTCAATCTCCATCGGATACTTCACTTCCAATTCCAGCTTTTCCATTGCTGAAATTAGCTCCTCCTGAGCAGTCAACATCATCAATTTCTCCAGATCCTTTCTGCTTAAGGCATCGGCAACCACATTAGCCTTACCCGGATGGTATAAGATTTCACAGTCATAGTCCTTAATTAACTCCAGCCACCTTCTCTGGCGCATATTCAAGTCCTTCTGTGTAAAAATATATTTCAGACTCTTGTGGTCTGTATATATTTCACACTTCTCCCCATAGAGATAGTGTCTCCAAATTTTCAAAGCAAATACCACTGCAGCTAATTCCAAGTCATGGGTCGGATACCCTTTCTCATAGTCTTTCAATTGTCGTGACGCATACGCAATGACCCTGCCGTTTTGCATAAACACACAGCCAAGTCCTTTACGCGACGCATCACTATAAACCACAAAATTTCCTATGTCGTTAGGAAGGGATAACACAGGTGCTGAACTTAACCTCCTCTTAAGCTCTTGGAAACTTCCTCACACTTCTCCGTCCAAACGAATTTCACCAATTTTCTAGTCAAATTCGTTAGCGGAGTTGCGATCTTGGAAAAGTCCTGAATGAATCTTCTATAATAGCCCGCTAATCCAAGAAAACTCCTCACTTCCGACGGTGTTTTCGGCTGATCCCAGTTCATCACAGCTTCGACTTTAGAGGGATCTACCGAAATTTTGTCCTTGTCGATCACATGTCCAAGAAATTGCACTCTTTCAATCCAGAATTCACATTTCAAAAATTTAGCGTACAACTTCTCTCTTCTTAACGCCTATAATGTTAACTTCAGATGTTCTACATGTTCTTCCTTGGTCTTCGAGTATACCAAAATATCATTGATAAAGACCACCACGAATTTGTCAAAAAATGGCTTGAACAATCCATTCATTAAGCCCATGAATGCTGCAGGAGCATTCGTTAGACCAAATGACATTACCAGAAATTCGTAGTGACCACATCGAGTCCTAAATGCTGTCTTCGGAACATCCTCTGGCCTCACCTTCAGCTGATGATAGCCATTCCTCAAGTCTATCTTTGAAAAGTACCTTGCACCTTTCAATTGGTCAAACAGATCGTCGATCCTCGGTAATGGATATCTATTCTTAATTGTGACCTTATTCAATTCTCTGTAGTCGATGCAAAGCCGCATCGTCCTGTCCTTCTTTTTCACAAACAACACTGGCGCTCCCCACTGCGATACGCTCTGTTGGATGTACTTCTTGTCTAGTAACTATTGTAGTTATACCATTAACTCTTTCATCTCTACCGGAGCCATCCGGTACGGTGCCTTCGATATTGGGGCCGTCCCTGGCGCCAAATCGATCACGAACTCAACCGCTCAGTCTGGCGGAAGTCCTGGCAGATCATCAGGAAATACGTCTATGAAGTCCCTCACGACTGGTATATGTTCCACTTTTGGGTTTTCTTTACGATTATCGACTATGTAGGCCAAATATCCTACACAGCCTTGTCTTAACAACTTCCTGGCTTGCATCATCGTCAGACAACTCGCTTGTCTAGTCAATTTTCTGCCATAAAACACAACCTTTGACGGGGTCATAAGGTTGATACACTTCCTCTGGCAATCAATTACAGCCCCATAATTGACTAGCCAATCCATTCCCATAATAACATCGAATTCCCCAAGCCTAATTGGGATAAGATCTACGTTCATAATGTTACCCTTAATATCTACTCTACAGTTCTTGTGTACATACTTAACAGGGATCACTTCTCTATTCGCAATCTCTATGTTCATGGGGTATTCTAACTCGTCCATAGGAAGTTCTAAGTTCTTAGCAAAGTCATCGGATATAAATGAACAAGTAGCACCCGAATCAGATAGTACATAAGCATTAACTTTATTGATCGGAATGATACCTGACACCACATCGCGAGACTGTACAGCATCCTGAACGGTCATGTTGAAGGTCCTGGCGGTCGGTCGGTTGGTTGCAGTTGGTCCCGTGATAGTTAGAGAATTTCCACTACTGTTTCCCCTGTTCCCTCCTGATCCTGCCCCTCTAGATCCCTTCTTGGGACAGTCCCTTGCCAGATGGTCCTTTGAGCCGCAAGTGAAGCAAGCGCCCTTCTTTGGGTTCGAACAGTTAGGTGCTATGTGGCCTTCCTGACCACAATTATAGCATACTCGTTTTCCCTTCATACAGACCCCCATGTGAGCTTTTTCGCAGGTCGAACAAGCTTCGATCCTCTTCTTTTGACCTCCTTGCTGATTCCCAGTTGATGAGTTATCATTCCACCTCCTCTTTTGATTGTTACTTCCCCTCGTGTTGCTACCATTAGCCTTGTTAACTCCTTCACCTTCACTCTTCTTCTTTTTTTGATATTGGTTACTTTGAAACATCGTCACTCCCGCCCTCAGCGAGAATGGCCTTCTCCAACACTCCAGCAAAAGTGTTCAATTGGAACATTGACACTTTGCTATACAACCAGGGCTTCAGGCCCTGCTCAAACCTCCTTGCCTTCCTCTGATCGGTGTGCACTTGATACGTGGCAAACCTAGCCAACTCATTGAATTTTGCCGCATATTCTGGTACGGACATATTCCCCTGGTTTAGCTCTAGAAACTGAATCTCCATTTGATTCTGCGAGCTGGTCGAAAAGTACATCTCAAAGAACATCTCTTTGAACCTCTCCCAAGTAATCACACCTTCACCTCCCCGGACCTTATTCGCTTGCCACCAATAGTTGACCTCGGATTTCAGCATGAACGTTGCATAGGCGGTTTTTTGGTCTTCTCTGACTCTGGCAACGTCGAAAACTTTTTTCATCTCCATGACCCATGTTTAAGCTTCTATCAGGTTCATGGTGCCTTTAAACTCTGGCGGTCCGACTGCCTTGAAGTCCTTGAACGTTGTGTTCGGTGGAGCTTGAGGTTGGTTGTTAAGCGCTCCAGTAAGTAATTTGCCAACTGCTGAACTGGGTTAGCATTGCCGTCGTTATTGTTGTTAGTTGACCCTTCCTGGGCCAGTCGACGGTTTGGTCTTCTCCTTGGCGGCATATTTCTGTTAAGATATACGCTTATTAGAACTTTATTCAATCTTTTAAATATTTAAGGCTTAACTTAAACATTTAGACACAATTAGTCAACACATTATCTCAAATAAACTCTGATATATTACTAAATCAAAAGTTTTAACATAATACGATAGCATCACTGCTATTTACATCAACTATCCCGAGATAAAGAATCTACAAGATTTAAAACATAAAATATTCCTCTGTTTATAAACACATTGGAATTTACATTATTAACTACCAGATAGGTTTCACAAAATCAAATGTTCCTATCACTTCCCATTAAGGCGACGAACAGCTTTGCCACGCTTTTCTTCCATAATCTGGGACATCGTCCTGCGATCTAGCATATACGACGGTAGTCCTTTAAATTAAATTGGGTACCTCATAACCCGATCCTGGGCCTCGTCAATTGCATACTGAAGTGTAGAGTACGTCTCCTCAATCTTGGCCTTCTTTGCCCAACAGTTGTCTTCTACGAGATCTGCTCGTCGTGATTCCTTTACCTAGGCTTCCTCGGCTATGGCCAGCCTTGCAGATTTCTCTTTTAGTTCATTCTTCAATTCTTCTATTTCCTCTGACTTATGCTTGGTTTGGCCTTTCTCGTGAACCAAATTCCACTCTACATTTCCCAAACGTGTGTGAAGAGCCTCAACCTCTCCATCCCTCAGCTCGATAGTAGACTGTTGAGTAACCGACCGCTCCCTCAGCTCCTAAACAGTCTCCCTTAGCTCCTGAATAGTATCACGTAACTCTATGTTACGGTCATACATCTTGGCACTGATAGAGCTTGGCGAGAACTCTTCAGGGTCTTCCTCCTCCTCTTCGCCTGCCTCAGCCTGAACCTCAATCTCCTCAGGGTCTTCCTCAGAGTCCTCCTCTGAATCAGACACTGGCACATACTCCTGACCAATGATTGTGATCAAGGGTGATGGCTCTCGTTGGACTAACTGCTCCCAAACTACGTGGATATCTCGGGGCTCCTCCTCTCTAGCCTCTAGGGGTACAAGGTCCCTGGATTGACTAGGTTCTCCAACATCTGTCATCCTGAAAAATAAAATTTTAAGTTTTAGTAATTACGTGATGCTAATCGATACTAGAATATATAAGTATAAGCATATAGCACATAAGGTAAGCTATTATCTTTCTTAGAACTCGATAAGAGTTATCATTACTATGTTTTCGATCTCTAAAAAGGCTACTATCCTAAGGTTTTCCCCCACCTAAGGTTCATAACCTACAGCTTTGATACCAACCTGTGACACCCCCAAATTCGGGTACTTCAATTCCACGGGACTTGGTGTTCACTGTACGAATATCATCTATCTATTTACCCATAGTAAATGCAAACCATGCAATAAATAGAAATAAATCCTCCCCATATGGGGTTACAACATCTGAGTAATAAATAAAATAAATTCCAAGTCATTCTAACCTTAAACATCTGTGCGGAACATAAACAATTAAACGGTCTTACACAACATAATACAAGTCTGAAACATAAACATATAAACTAAACAAGTCTTCATCACTTGTTGACTTTGCCCTTGCCTTTGCTAGTAGAAGGCTCGTCGGACCTTTCGTTCTTAACTGCAATGTTATTATTACGCAAGAGTGAGCACGATTGCCCACAAGTATAATAATATGACAACAATATAATAACATGCGAGTGAATCAAAGACATCTGAATAAAGAAACTCAACTTTTGACTCAAGAATGAATAACAGGAATCAAAAGAACGTCTGAGGGTCATAAGACCTTGAACTATGTCCTAGGTTGTAAAGTTTTTATGCTTTAAACCTTTAACTGTCATAAGACTATGGACTCTACTTCTCGTACTTAGGGGGATAAGCCCTTAGTACCATACTGTGCACAATATCTCAATGCTAAAGCATAAATAATCCCCTTTACAGGATTGTTCATCTCAGTTTTGACATCAGAGTCCGCACCAAAGGAAGTTTGGTTTGGATAAGCTCAATAAGTATTCTAGAATTTGAAACGTTCATTAACTATGGACTAGTCGAATCAATAAGGGGGGTCACTAGTCCGATAAGATTCAACAATAACATCGATATTCAATTTGAACAATAAATCTCAAGAGTATACAATCGAATAAGTATTGTATAACTGAAGTAATACTTAAAGGAATAACAATATCTCATATGAAAGTCTTAACTTGAATAAACAAGGATAAGAACTTGCTCGATGTAAAAGTAAGGTTTGAGTTTAGGAAACCTGCAAAATATTAGACAAGTTTAAGTATAGGAAACTTGCCTCTTGCACAAGCTACAAATATAATTACAATTCACTTCCTCAACGTTCTACACATTACATTATGTATACGACATCGATTAGTTTTCATAACTACCATGTTTAACTGTTGAACTATTCACTTAAGTTCGACTTACAACTTGGTTTATAATATTACTCAATGGCTAACCACATAACATGAATGTAAACTCATAACATGCATATCACACATGTATAGCCCTTTAAACAATCATAATTAAGTTTTACAATTACGATATTCAAGTTCGCACTTAGTTTGTTAAACTTGAACCTTCACATTATCTTATACATGTCAATAACTTAATTTATTAATCATGAACTTCAAATCATATAATATTCATGTATGTAACTTAAAACAACATCTTTTATTATCGAGAACACTACACTTGTGTGCGTGCATGTCCGAAGCCCTCCGATTGCCTTCGAATACGCATCAGTCACAAAGATGGTCATTTTTACCCATTTTAAAGATTTCAAATTGAAAAAATTAAAGAATGAAAGTTGTAGGTCTACTCGTTATCTTTTCGAAGCATCTTGAATCGCCTTAATCGAAGTTCGTATGAAAACGTTATGTTTATTTTACTACAGGAGGTCAAAACAGTCTCGAAAACCAAAAAAAAGGCTCCCGGACAGCCCTTATATCCGCTGGGGTGGGTCCTAATGTCCATGAACACCCGCTGGGGTGGGTCCCCCTGTTGGTGCACTCCTTGGTTTGCAATGAACACACAGAGTAGCCCAAATAAATCCAAATTAAAGTAATGAATTATAAGGCTACCCATAATGTAAAAACTCCACAGAAACATTATATAACATTTCTAGCATGATCTTAGAATTTTAAATCACGTATTTACACAATCCAAGGCATCTATTTTCATTGTTTTCAATATTTTGTAAAGTTTTGAAGGAAAACAAGAAATTCAACGTTACGGATTCGTTATAACACCGAATCCGTTCGTTTAACTTCCATTTTGTTCGTTTAAACGTACATAATTACATGCAAGTATCAATTTAAGTTACATAAACGTATAAGGTGTGTAAATTTTGTACATAAGGGCCATATGGGCCATATGTACAATTTCTACACTCTATAACTTTTGAAAACCCAATTATCAACAAAATTCCATGGTGTGATCACTGAAAGTTATGCATATATGGCATTAATATGTTATGGACATCAATTAATATATATATAGCCATATCATGAACAAGTCATCAATTTAGTCTTTTACAGAAAAGTTTAAAGTGCGTAAAATAGAAAGCTTTAAACTTAGTATAACTGGGTTAAGAATTTACCCTGCTAACTCTGTTTGATGATATAGACTTGATTAATATCTTCTCTACTTCTTCTTAAATTCACAATTCTCTCTCAAATTCCCTCTGAATATATGAACATGTAAACTGTTATGTATATTATATAAATTATAAGTATATAATACGTATATATGTAGAGGGTGAGTGGTTGTCGATTAATCCCATAGTGGGTTAACTGACCAACTTCCCTTAAGGCCTTGTTTGGCTAGCTTATGGAATCTCTTCTCATTTGTTTTAATTAACTTACTATAATATAGTTTAATAATGTCACACTTTTAATTAATCAATTAATCTTATTTAAATCAATTAAATAAAATAGCATGATTCCACAATAATTCACATAGTCACATAATTAAAATCCTCATTTATTAATTATGTCAAATCATTAAATCTCTAATTAATTAGAATAACATTATGCTTATTAAATAATTCACTTAATCAAATAAGTTTAATTAAACACATACTTTTGCATATAAAAATTCTCCACATTAATTTAACTAATGTAACACGTATAATTAAATTAATCTACCACAATTTTATCAATTAATTATTTAACTCAATAATTAAATCATCGAAAAATATTTATTTAATTCAATAAATATTAAAATTAAATTACAAAAATCTCGTTCGTCACATTTCAAGATAACTGAATACTGAGCAATCACTAAGGACTACGAACTTGCACAGGAATTGACAGTAATAAACAGAAAATCCAACAAAAACAAGTACAACAGGTGATCAGCCTAAAGCACCCTATGTTATGCATGACACTCAATCATACTAATATACGCGCGTCGGTTCTCCGACTGTTATAGTTTGTTCTTCTCAGTCAAATATAAGATCCTGCACCAATCAATTGGTTTGGGTCGCTTTTCAATAATATCAGTCTAGCCGAATCAAATGGCATCGACACTTTTACAATATTCAAGAATAATACCAAGTTCAACATGAATAATAGCTTGAATGAAATAAGAGTTCAAGTATGCTAATTCAATTCAAACGATTAAGTACAGAAACTAGTTCACAATATACAAGGATATAATACTTGCACAGTAAAAGAGTGTAAGTTAGGAAACTTGCACAATCATAAATTTCCTTGCATAAAGTAAATGCGTTGGTTAGGATACTTGCCTTTAGCGTAGTTTATCCACGTTAAGTAAATCAACACTTTTGAATTCTATTTATAGTGTATTATAAGTATAGGATGTTCATTAGCTAACTCATTCGGTACATAAGCTTGTTGCTCAAATATACACACATTGTATTTCCTAGTCACACGTCATTACATACTTATACGCATTCGGTATGAAATCAAATTATAAGTTACCATGAATTCAAATAACATTTTTATAGCATTATGTTATTTTTAATCGAGTAGGCTTTCTTTAGCTATGGAATTACTTTTCTTAAGTTAATCATCTTCATACATCATTACTATCATGTGAGACTACCACAAATAGCAAGCATATTCAAATTAGCGAGTTATAGCATTACTTATAAGTTAATCGTCAAATATTGGATTCAATCATTAACATGTGATATCACCTTAGCTATCATGTTTATTTTAAACATATGAGGCGATTATATAACTCATTCCAGGCATGCTTATGAGTATTCATGTAACTATTGTAGTTATTAGTTTGAAAACATGTTTTGTTTACGCTAAACTTGGTTTCACGACATGTAACATAGTAGGCAAACATGAATGAGACTTTAACAAGTCTAAAAGTATTATAAAGTATGATCACAACTTTCAGAATACGAATCTTGTAATAACATGTTAAGGTTCACCATCAAAGCTCCTATTTTTATTAGTGAGTCTTACTAACATGTTCGTGTTCCATCATGAAATCCGTATACATAAGTCAATAGGTCTGACACGCATTTCAAGGTTATATAAACATGCCCGAAAAATCAGAATATATATATGGTCTTTACATGTTAATATCAACCTTTAAAACTTGTATTTTTGTTAGAAATGTTCAATAATGAGGTCTAACATGCTCTTGTAATACTATGAACAATATATACATAAGTTAATATGTCTTTCATGCATTTCTAAACCATAATAACATGTTCAAAGTCTGAATATAATTATAGTACATCTAAATCCCCTTTTTCAAAATATCTAAGTTCGTTTTAAAATTCTAAGTTCACTTAGCGAGGTTCACATGATCACATTTTGTTTCAGAGCTTATATACGCGAGTTAACATGCATCTCATGTGTTTCTAGGTCATACAAATGTGCCTCAAAATTTAGAATATTAACATGGCTTATATACGTCAAAATTCAATTATAAACCTTAAGTTTATTTTTAAAACTATAATTTTGTCATTCATGCATGAAATCTTAATAAAACATGCTTATGTTAGGTCTATGTACCCATACACACATGCTACCCATGTTAACATGCTTGCCTCATCTATACAAGTAACTACCACATAGCAGTTTAGGAACAAAATTAGATTCTGGTTTCAAAGGCCTGCGCTGCGGCGTGGCAACAACAGCCACAATCTGGCGCTGCGGCGCCGTGATGCAGACTCAGTTCCTGCAGTTCACGCTGCAGCCAAAACCATCCCCAAACTTCCCATTTCATCGATTTCGACATACCCATATGCCATTAGACTAACCTTTTTAACTTACTAACATATATATATGCTTATATAACAGTCAATCGCCCAATCGATCCCCAATTTCATGAACTCCAACTAAATTTAAGAATTAAAACTGAAATTTTGGAAACAAAAAATGAAAATGAAGAACAAAGGAAGAGGGATTATACCTCTGCTAACAATCTGAGCTTGCTGCTACTTTCCACTCACAATGCTACTATACTAATATATGTATTACTCTCAATTTAATACTCAAGGAAAATCTCAGCAATGAACAATCTGAAGAGAAGGGCCATATATATATATAGCAAAACTAGTATCTAGGCAAAACCTTTTTCTTCCAAATCAAAACAACGGATTGAAGGATTGCATGCTAGATAAGAAGGAGTTGGTAATTAGTTGGTGATCTCCACTATTCTGCCGACTCCCTTCATGATGGCTAGAATGCTGAGTTGGAGAGAAGAGAGTAGGCTAGCTTTATGATGCATTTCACGTATACAAGGTTTGTGACTAATTATATGGGACAAGCCAATTAAAAGCTCAGCATTCTAGCAACATGCATATATCATACACTTAGGTTATTACATATATATTCATACTATATATTTAGATTATAATTAACATTATAATGTAAGTCGCATTCTTAATTTCAAGGTAGTAGATGTGATATGGCAATGTAATATACATATCATCCATGTACATTTATTAATACCGGATATAATTTACTCGGATATAATCACATCACATTATCTCATTTATTAAATTTTATTATTCCATTATATATATAAATAATCATCAATTATTATTTATATTCATAATACATTATTTTAATGTATACTTACACACATATTGTCACATAGGCTATTATCATGTAACTCCCATAATTCAATAAGCCTTACCATATAATAGTGTCATATTACACTTCACATAATACATAGTTAGCTAATATATGTTACACATTTAATTCGCATGCTTGCACATAGAATTACTCATCTTATTAATTAAATATTAATTAATACTATACACACATCTTTCATCAATCAATATAATTGTTAATCTCCATAACAATTTAATTAACCCTTATATGATTAATTATCACTTTAATATAAATCTTATTATATTTATAAACACGTTGCTCATTATTATTATTATATTTCTTGCAATAATAATAATCATATATTATTAATCAATCACAGTTAATATTCCACAACAATTAATTAATATTCTATAATTAATATAGATTAACTGTTTGCTTAAATTAATATAATCATTCTCATATTACGTCACTGTGCCACACAAGGCTATCAATGAGTTTATTGTAAACTCCATCAATTTATCAATTATTATAATTATTCAATTTAATAGAATTGAATTAATCCTTCTCATAACGCAAAATCATTAATATTAAATAAATTCTCATTTCCATTAATATTTTCATTTAATAATAGATGGAAATTCTTGGGTATTACCTCCTCCCCCCTTATAAAAATTTCGTCCTGTAATTGTTACAAGGTTACACAAATAAATGGGGATAGTCCCTCATCATCCTATCTTCTAACTTCCACGTTGCCTCCTCGACATCGTGGTTACGCCAAAGTACTTTTACAGATAAAATAACTTTATTTCTCAAAGTTTGTTCTTTCCTATCTAATATCTGGACAGGAATTTCTTTATACGCCAAGTTTTTCTCCACTTGAATGGGCTCGTAAGAAATCACGTGCTTGTAGTCGGCCTTGTACGGTCGCAACACGGAAATGTGGAACACGTTGTGGATGTGCTCCAACTCGGGTGGTAACGTAACTTTGTATGCCACTTCGCCCACTCGCTTCAGTATCTCGAACGGTCCTATGAATCTTGGACTCAATTTTCCTTTCTTGTCGAAACGGATCTTTCCTTTCCATGGAGATACCTTCAAGAAAACAAAACTGCCGACTTTAAAGTCTCGGTCCTGCCGATGCAAATCTGCGTATTTCTTCTGGCGATCTTGAGCTGCTACTAATCTGGCTCTTATTATTGTCACCACGTCTGCGATTTGTTGAACTAACTCTGGTCCGAGTATTCGTCGCTCTCCGACTTCGTCCCAACATAATGGCGTTCTGCACTTTCTCCCGTAAAGAGCTTTGTACGGTGGCATGCCAATACTCGCATGGTAACTATTATTATACGCAAATTTGACTAAGGGTAGGTGGTCGTCCTAATTTCCCTTAAAATCCATCACGCAAGTCCTAAGCATGTCCTCCAGCATTTGTATCGTTCGCTCACTCTGTCCGTCGATCTGAGGATGATAAGCGGTACTCAACCTCAACTGCGTTCCCATCCTCTCTTGCAAACTCTTCCAAAAATTTGACGTGAAACGCGGATCTCGATCAGAGACAATTGACACCGGCACTCCATGTCACGAAACAATCTCCTTTATATACAGACTCGCTAATTGGTTCAAACTGTAACGGATCTTGATTGGTAGGAAATGTGCAGTCTTCATTAGTCGATCCACGATAACCCAAATAGCATCAGACCCTTTCTGTGTAACTGGAAGTCCTACCACGAAGTCCATCGTTATTTGATCCCATTTCCACTCTGGTATTTCTAACGGTTGTAATAAACCAATCGGTCGTTGATGTTCTGCTTTAACGCGTTGGCAAGTCAAACATCTACTAACGCACTCTGCGACTTCCCGTTTCAAATTAGGCCACCAAAAATGTTGCTTCAAATCTCGGTACATCTTAGTGCCTCCAGGATGAACGGAATACGTCGTATTATGTGCCTCGTGCAAAATCTCTTCCCTTAACTCGGTTACCGCTGGTACCCACACTCTTCCTTCTAATCTTAAGATACCATCTTTATCCATTTGAAATTTCTCTTTCTCATTTTCTGTGATCCTCTTTCGAATTTTCTCACACTCTTTATCCTTTTCATGGGCTTCCTTCACTCTATCCAACAACGTCGGATGAGCTTCCATTACAAATAACTTCTCACCAGACTTTTCTGGTTCTTTCACTTCTATCTCCAATTTCTCCATCTCTCTTATCAATTCTTCCTGAGTCTTTAAATTAAATAACTTTTCCCTTCCTTTCCTGCTCAGAGCGTTGGCAACCACGTTTGCCTTTCCCGGGTGATAAAGAATATCGCAGTCATAGTCTTTGATTAATTCTAACCACCTTCTCTGCCGCATGTTTAACTCCTTCTGTGTGAAGATATATTTCAGACTTTTGTGGTCCGTGTATATCTCACATTTCTCTCCGTATAGATAATGCCTCCATATCTTTAACGCAAAAACTACTGCCGCTAACTCTTAGTCGTGAGTAGGGTATCGTTTTTCGTAATCCTTCAGTTGTTGTGATGCATACGCAATGACTTTCTCGTGCTGCATAAGCACACAGCCAAGTCCCTTGTGCGATGCATCACTATACACCACAAAATTTCCCGCATCATCTGGTAGTGATAACACAAGCGCTTCGCTCAATCTTTTCTTCAACTTCTGAAAACTCTCTTCGCATTTGTCGGTCCATACAAATTTCACCGTCTTTCTAGTCAAATTGGTCAACGGGGTTGCTATCTTAGAAAAATCTTGGATAAATCTTCGATAGTACCCAGCTAACCCTAAAAAGCTTCTCACCTCCGTCGGTGTTCTCGGTTGTTCCCAATTACTTACCGCTTCTACCTTCGTAGGGTCTACAACGATTCCATTCTTATCCACCACGTGGCCTAAGAACTGAACCTTCTCCATCCAAAATTCGTACTTTGAAAATTTCGCATACATCTTCTCCTCCCTAAGTGCCTCCAAAACAATCTTCAGATGTTCGGCGTGTTCTTCCTCTGTCTTCGAGTAGATCAAAATGTCGTCGATAAAAACCACTACAAATTTATCCAAGTATGGCTTGAAAACTCGGTTCATCAAGTCCATAAATGCTGCCGGAGCATTAGTTAATCCAAATGACATTACCAAAAACTCGTAGTGTCCATAACGGGTTCGAAACGCAGTCTTTGGTATGTCCTCATCCCTTACCTTCAGTTGATGATATCCTGTCCTCAGGTCAATTTTTGAGAAACACTTTGCTCCCTTCAGTTGATCAAACAGGTCATCTATCCTCGGTAGCGGATATTGGTTCTTGATCGTTACTCTGTTTAATTCTCGATAATCGATACAGAGCCTCATCGATCCGTCCTTCTTTTTAACGAATAACACTGGTGCTCCCCAAGGAGACACACTCGGTCGAATGTAACCCATATCCAACAACTCTTGCAATTGTATCATCAATTCCTTCATTTCTACTGGCACCATACGATATGGAGCTTTCGAAATCGGTGCCGTTTCTGGTGCTTAGTCTATTACGAATTCGATTTCTCTGTCTGGCGGAAGACCAGGCAGATCGTCCGAAAATACATCTTGAAATTCATTCACTACGGATATATCCTTAATTTCTACTCCCTTTTTTCGAGTATCAATGATGTAAGCTAAATAACCTACACATCCTTTCCTTAACAATCTCTTGGCCTACATCATCGTAACGCAACACGATTACTTAAGCGATGAGCTACCATAAAACACTACCTTAGACTTACTCAGAGTCTGAAGGTTCACACATTTTTTCTGACAGCCAATTATCGCAGCATGGTTATACAACCAATCCATTCCCATTATAACATCAAATCCTCCCAGTCTAATAGGAATCAAGTCTACGCTTAGTTCATGTTCTCTAATGTTTGCGCGATAATTTCGATAAACGTATTCTACAGAGATTATTTCCTTATTCGCAACTTCTATGTTCAAAGGATTTTCTAGTCGTTCTCGGGGTGTACTAAGTTTATTAGCAAATTCTTCAGATATAAAAGAACAGGTGGCACCCGAATCAAATAATACATAAGCATTTATATCATTGATTGGGATTATACCTGACACCACGTCCTTCGCAGCCACTGCGTCCTGGATGGTCATGTTAAAGGTTCTGGCAGTTGGGCGGTTGGATTGTGCCGGTCCGCCGATCATCAGCTTGTTGCCTCCTGGCTGATTGTTACTCCCGCCACCTCCCTTCTTTGGGCAGTCCTTAATTCGGTGCTCCGTCGAGCAACACACAAAGCATCCTTATATCTTCTTTGGTTTCGGGCAGTTGGGCGAGATGTGCCCTTCCTGTCCGCAATTGTAGCAAGTGCCACGACCCTTCCAGCACTCACCCTAGTGGTTCTTTCCACACTTTGGGCATCCTTCAGCCCTCTTCTTGAAACCTCCACAAAAATTCCCTGATTGATTATTGTTATTTTTGTTGTTGTTGTTGTTCTCCCATTTTCTCTTCCCGGAGTTACTCCCTCCGCCACTGCTTCCTTCCGTACAGTTCTCTCCTCCAGCATTATTTCCTTTCTTCTCTTTATTATACAGACTTAAGGCCTCACTGCCACCTTCCGCAATGATTTCCTTCTCCAGTAATGTTGCAAAGAAATCAATTTGAAGAATTGATACCTTATTGAATAGCCATGGTTTCAACCCTTGTTCGAAGCGTCTAGCTTTCCTCTCTTCATCACTAACTTGGTGCTTCGCAAATCGCGCTAGTTCATTAAACCTAGCCGCGTATTGCGCCACCGTCATCTCACCTTATTGTAACTCTAGGAATTTCACCTCCATCCTATTCTTCATACTCTTCGAGAAGTAATTCTCGAAGAACAGCGTCTTAAACTTATCCCAAGCTATTATCCCTTCTCCAGCTCTTTGTTGATTAGCCTCCCACCAGTAGTTCGCTTCTCCCCTCATCATGTACGTGGCAAACACCGTCTTCTGATCTTCGCCTATGCTAGCTATAGTGAAAGCTTTTTCGATCTCCTTGATCCACGTTTGTGCGATGATTGGGTCGGTAGTTCCCTCGAACTCCGGGGGTCCTACACTCTTAAAGTCTTTAAAGGTTGTTACTGGCACAGCCTGAGGGTTTGGGCGAACGGGTTCATTGTTCTTGCCCTTTAAGGCCTCTCCTAACAAGTCTACCAACTTCTGAATGGGATCTACTTGTTCCCTCTCGTTGTTAACAGATTCTTCGGGTGCAGTCAATCTATGTCTGGGCGGCATTATCTGCATCACAAATTTTTATTTTATTGTTATTCAAGTATATTACTTAAGTATTTCTTTTAATACAAAAGAAGAAATTTAGAACACGTTTCTGAATAAACTCCATTTATATTTATATGCCAAATCGTTTCCTTACATGATTTCCCTAGTATACTGCTATAAATGTCACCATATATATCCCCTAATA
Source organism: Panax stipuleanatus (assembly GCA_020205555.1). Taxonomy (NCBI): domain Eukaryota; kingdom Viridiplantae; phylum Streptophyta; class Magnoliopsida; order Apiales; family Araliaceae; genus Panax; species Panax stipuleanatus. The sequence continues at coordinate 41,948,148 of CM035115.1, read as the reverse complement.
TCACAAAAGACGGGGAATATACCAACCTACTACCATACTACCCCTCTAACTAAAGCTAGCTCGGGGTTTACATCACTATCCCACATCTTACACAAAAGATTGGGATTACAACATAGCATATACAATACATAAAGATAAATGCTACAACTACTACTAGACCATTTAAGGACATCTCATCACATCATGCCACGCTCCACAGCGCTCTTGTACTCTAACTGCGCTATATAAGCTACCAGCTCTCGACTCTGTCCCTGCTCTGCCGGATAGTGATACACACCATCAAGCACTCTCTCAAATGCCGAACGGAACACATACCCCCATCTTGTTCATTTTTCTCTTCTTACATTTGACCTCATCTTCCAGGTTATCTGCTCTCTCTTGGGCAGCCCCCCACTTCTCCTCGAAGTGTATCCTATCCATCACCTCTAATTCCATTTGAGTGCGGAATGCTTCCTTCTCTGTCTTCTCACTCAGTTCCCTCTGTTTAACCTCTTCTAGCTTCTCTGCCAGATCTACATTCCTAGCCACGGACATATGAAACAGAGTCCCCATCTGGATCCCTACCTTCCTACGGTAGGCGATCTCCACCTCTAACTCCTGCATGGCCAGCTTCCTCTGGTGGTCCTCATCCCTCAGCTACTGGAACTCAGACTCTCTCTCTTTGGCCTCTTCCTCCAACTTCTGGACTCTACAGTCTAACTCTAGAATACGCTCCTCGTACTCACCTAACATCTGCTCCTCAAGATTAGGTTAGTAGGAGTCCTCCATGGGCTCCTCCTCTGAAGGCTTGTCCTCAACCGGCTCGTCCTCCATAGGCTCCTCCTCAGGGTTGAACTCTACCTCGATCTCATCCTCGTCGTCAGACTCGGATAGTGCAACTGCCTGTACTGGCACAGCCTCTAAAGGTGCCTCGTACACTACATGAATATCCCTAGGCTCATCCTCAGCCACTCTAGTGGGTACTCCTGTATCTGCCATCCTACAATCATAAACACAACACAAGAAACAGCAACCCCATTAGAATGTTAAACAAAACATAAGTTCATTGTATAAAATGAAGTTACATTTCATAACAGACTAAGTCTCTCAAGGAAAACTCTACATAAGTTGTATCTCCTTCCTAACTTCTAAGTTCTCCTAAGTTAGAGTCTAAGGACACTCGTTCCTAAGGTTTATAACTACTGCTCGGATACCAACCTGTGACGCCCCCAAATTCGGGACCGCCACTTAGTCGCTCGAATTCGGTTCATCACGTGCTCATGGTAATATAATAATAACTAAAATCACTCATTCACAGCGGAATACGTAATTTAGAATAATATACAATGATTTATTATAATTATTCCCCCAAGTCTCGCAACCTACAATACTTAATAGATTACATAATAATATCAATTAATGACTTATTACATAATCTAACTTAAGCTTAAACGTAATCAAATCCAGTCTTACTACATCATCTTAATACAACATTAAAATATTTAAAACATCAAAGAGATAAGCTAGTTGGTAGCCTTGCCCTTGCCCTTATCAACGCCTGAAGGTTCGCCATGCTCTGCCTTAACTGAAATGTTTTAGGGAAAGCAAGAATGAGCACAAATTGCCCAGCAAGTAATATACAACAAGGGTAAGTGATATAATTCTCAATTCTCGAAAGGGTATATAGCAAGGTTTGATAGTTCAAGGATAACAAGAATATCAACAGTTCTCAATAACAGTCGCTAAGGACAGAATAATATCAATATGATTCAATAATAAATTAATTCAAGATTTTAAGATAACTGAATACTGAGCAGTCACTAAGGACTATGAACTTCCACAGGAATTGACAGTAACAAACTGAAAATCCAACAAAAACAAGTACAACAGGTGATCAGCCTAAAGTGCCCTATGTTATGCATAACACTCAACCATACTAATATGCGCGCGTCGGTTCTCCGACAGTTATAGTTTGTTCTTCTCAGTCAAATATAAGATCCCGCACCAATCAATTGGTTTGGGTTGCTTTTCAATAATATCAGTCTAGCCGAATCAAATGGCATCAACACTTTCACAATATTCAAGAACAATACCAAGTTTAACATGAATAATAGCTTGAATGAAATAAGAGTTCAAGTATGCTAATTCAATTCAAATGATTAAGTACAGAAACTAGTTCGCAATATACAAGGATAGAATACTTGCACAGTAAAAGAGTGTAAGTTAGGAAACTTGCACAATCATAGATTTCCTTGCATAAAGTAAATGCGTCGGTTAGGATACTTGCCTTTAGCGTAGTTTATCCACGTTAAGTAAATCAACACTTTCGAATCCTATTTATAGTGTATTATAAGTATAGGATGTTCATTAGCTAACTCATTCGGTACATAAGCTTGTTACTCAAATATACACACATTGTATTTCCTAGTCACACGTCATTACATACTTATACGCATTCGGTATGAAATCAAATTATAAGTTACCATGAATTCAAATAACATTTGTATAGCGTTATGTTATTTTTAATCGAGTAGGCTTTCTTTAGCTATGGAATTACTTTTCTTAAGTTAATCATCTTCATACATCATTACTATCATGTGAGACTACCACAAATAGCAAACATATTCAAATTAGCGAGTTATAGCATTACTTATAAGTTAACCGTCAAAAATTGGATTCAATCATTAACATGTGATATCACCTTAGCTATCATGTTTATTTTAAACATATGAGACGATTATATAACTCATTCCAGGCATGCTTATGAGTATTCATGTAACTATCGTAGTTATTAGTTTGAAAACATGTTTCGTTTACGCTAAACTTGGTTTCACGACATGTAACATAGTAGGCAAACATGAACGAGACTTTAACAAGTCTAAAAGTATTATCAAGTATGATCACAACTTTAAGAATACGATTCTTGTAATAACATGTTAAGGTTCACCATCAAAGCTCCTATTTTTATCAGTAAGTCTTACTAACATGTTCGTGTTACATCATGAAATCCGTATAAATAAGTTAATAGGTCTGACATGCATTTCAAGGTTATATAAACATGCCCAAAAAATTAGAATATATATATGGTCTTTACATGTCAATATCAACCTTTAAAACTTGTATTTTTGTTAGAAATGTTCAATAATGAGGTCTAACATGCTCTTGTCATACTATGAACAATATATACATAAGTTAATATGTCTTTCATGCATTTCTAAACCATAATAACATGTTCAAAGTCCGAATATAATTATAGTACATCTAAATCCCCTTTTTCAAAATCTCTAAGTTCGTTTTAAAATTCTAAGTTCACTTAGCGAGGTTCACATGATCACATTTTGTTTCAGAGCTTATATACGCGAGTTAACATGCATCTAATGTGTTTCTAGGTCATACAAATGTGCCTCAAAATTTAGAATATTAACATGGCTTATATACGTCAAAATTTACTTATAAACCTTAAGTTTATTTTTAAAACTATAATTTTGTCATTCATGCATGGAATCTTAATAAAAACATGCTTATGTTAGGTCTATGTACCCATACATACATGCTACCCATGTTAACATGCTTGCCTCATCTATACAACTAACTACCACATAGTAGTTTAGGAATAAAATTAGATTCTGGTTTCAGAGGCCGGAGCTGCGGCGCGGCAACAACAGCCACAATCTGACGTTGCGGCGCGGGAGGTGCTGCGACGCGGGCATAATGCCTCGGATTGGCGCTGCGGCGCCGTGATGCAGACTCAGTCAAAACCGTCCCCAAACTTCCCATTTCATCGATTTTGACATACCCATATGCCATTAGACTAACCTTTTTAACTTACTAACACATATATATGCTTATATAACAGTCAATCGCCCAATCGATCTCCAATTTCATGAACTCCAACTAAATTCAAGAATTAAAACTGAAATTTTGGAAACAGAAAACGAAAATGAAGAACAAATGAAGAGGAATTATACCTCTGCTAACAATCTGAGCTTGCTGCTACTTTCCACTCACAATGCTACTATACTAATATATGTATTACTCTCAATTCAATACTCAAGCAAAATCTCAACAATGAACAATCTGAAAAGAAGGGCCATATATATATAGCAAAACTAGTATCTAGGCAAAGCCTTTTTCTTCCAAATCAAAACAATGGATTGAAGGATTGCATGCTAGATAAGAAGGAGTTGGTAATTAGTTGGTGATCTCCACTATTCTGCCCACTCTCTTCATGATGGCTAGAATGCTGAGTTGGAGAGAAGAGAGTAGGCTAGCTTCATGATGCATTTCACATATACAAGGTTTGTGACTAATTATATGGGACAAGCCAATTAAAAGCTCAGCATTCTAGCAACATGCATCTATCATACACTTAGGTTATTACATATATATTCATACTATATATTTAGATTATAATTAACATTATAATGTAAGTCACATGCTTAATATTTCAAGGTAGTAGATGTGATATGGAAATGTAACATACATATCATCCATGTACATTTATTAATACCGGATATAATTTACTTGGATATAATCACATCACATTATCTCATTTATTAAATTTTATTATTCCATTATATATATAAATAATCATCAATTATTATTTATATTCATAATACATTATTTTAATGTATACTTACAAACATATTGTCACATAGGCTATTATCATGTAACTCCCATAATTCAATAAGCCTTACCATATAATAGTGTCATATTACACTTCACATAATACATAGTTAGCTAATATATGTTACACATTTAATTCGCATGCTTGCACATAGAATTACTCATCTTATTAATTAAATATTAATTAATAATATGCACACATCCTTCATCAATCAATATAATTGTTAATCTCCATAACAATTTAATTAACCCTTATATGATTAATTATCACTTTAATATAAATCTTATTATATTTATAAACACGTTGCTCATTATTATTATTATATTTCTTGCAATAATAATAATCACATATTATTAATCAATCACAGTTAATATTTCACAACAATTAATTAATATTCTACAATTAATATAGATTAACTATTTGCTTAAATTAATATAATCATTTTCATATTATGTTACTGTGCCACACAATGCTATCAATGAGGTTATCGCAAACTCCATCAATTTCTCAATTATTATAATTATTCAATTTAATAGAATTGAATTAATCATTCTCATAACACAAAATCATTTATATTAAATAAATTCTCATTTCCATTAATATTTTCATTAATAATAGATGGAAATTCTCAGGTATTACATCTACAATACATCAAGCTATAATTCTTTCCTCCCATTGTTTCCATTCCATCCCACATCAAACCCTAGCATCATCTCCAACCCTAACTTCATACACAATTCCCCTCCACTACAAGCCCTAATTTTGAAAACCTTCTATCTCCTAAATCACAATCACCCATATACCAATCACCTCATCCTCTCAACTTGATCAATTGATGCAGTGCGTGGGGGTTCAAAGGCATAGAAAGATTTCTGATTTGGTTGGGTTCATTGAGTACAGTTTTGGATTGCATCTTCAAATTTTCATTTTATATGGCATCCAAGAGGAGCAGGCGGGAGTCCACATCCAGGGATAGTGATTCTGAGCACAGGGGAGGTGGCATCGACTATGATAAGCACAAGTTCATCAGTCTGAAGGCTCAGAAGTTCTTTCACAGTGCATTGGTGGGCAGGACTTTTGTACCGGAGCGAAGGTTAGCGCCTGATGAAAACTTGGATGGTCGTATAGCGCATCGATGATAAGGGGGAGGGGCTAGAACCTATTCTGTGATGAGCCTTTGGCTGCCCCAATCTCTGTGGTCTAGGAATTTTATGCCAATGCGAAATACACAACGTCTAATAAGGTCTTTGTGCGGGGATGTGAGGTGTCTTTTGCAAAGGAGCACATCAATGAGTTATTTGATCTACCAAACATTGCACTGGACGCACCTGACTCACTTTATGCTATGAAGTGGGGATCAGAGCTGGATTCTATATGTGATTATCTGTGCAAGCCAGGCACTACTTGGAAGCTGAAGCAGGGGACTGATCTGAAGCTACATTTCCCCTAATCTGCCTTGAGTCGATATGGGAAGGCATGGTACAGTTTTATTTGTGCAAACCTGATGCCGACACAGCATCAAAAATGAGGTCACTAAGGATCGAGCTGTGTTGCTATATGGGATTGTCAATGGCAAGAGAATCGACTTGGGATACGTGATTAGCAGTTCTATCTGCAGATGTTTGAGAGGCAGTATTTCAGCGAGTATCCCACATGCATCAGTGATCACCAGGCTATGCATTACAAACGGAGTTATGTGGTCAGATGCAGAGCCGATGCAGAAGTCCATGAGCACCCTTGACCACCCTGCTATTGAGTTATTTAAGGTTTGGAAAGGGGGCAGATCTCATTCTTTGGGAGCAGGGTTTATTCTGCCAGATCAGATAGAGGCTGAGCAGACTGCAGAGAGAGTGCCACCACCAGAGCAGTCCGAGTCCTCATACTCAGTACATGAGCATATAGACATGATGGAGAGGCGTCTACAACGTAAGATGGATGCTATGAGCACAAACTTCCAGGCCTTCACCATTGATTTCTGCGGGGCACTGTCCCACGCATTTTGCCAGATGGGAGTTCAGGTGCAGTTCCCTACCTATGGATCCGCCGATGCTTATCCACCTCCAGACACATCACCAGCTGAGGAGGATGATGAGGACGACGGGACGACAAAGCCAAGTAGGGGAGTTTCTTTTTACCTTTACCTGCAATGAGGACATTGAACAGTTTAAGTTTAGGGGTATTGGTTTTGTTTTGTTTTATTTTGCATGTAGGTAGTTCATTTTTTTTTTTGCATATAGTAGTTCATTTTATGGTGTGTCAGTTCATTTAGTGCATGTAGGTTGTAAAAACCTAAATAATTAAAATTTGTCAAAATTTTAAACTTTTTGCATTCTATTTTGCATTCTTTGTTAGGACATTTTGCGTGAATCCAGTTTCAGTTGATGAGTTATATATGTGGCCTATGAAGAAATTGAATTCACTTGATTTTCGAACTGATTTGAAACTTAAGCTTGATTTGAAGGTCATATATGTAAATCCCTATCTGTCAGATATTGTGTAACCAGTTAGCATGATAGAGTAACCATCATAACATGCTATGTTTAAATGTTCACATACTTGTCTTCTAGTGGGAAATTTGTGTTTTAACGAAAGAGTTCAGTTATAATATAATAATAACTAGACTGTTAAAAGCTTAAGTTTGGGCAAACAAGGGTTATACATGCTAAGTGGGGAGATGGAGCGTAAGACGTACTCCTCTACGAGAAAGAAAAAGATTCAGAAAAAGAAAAAAAATAGAATAAACACTTCGGTTACGTCGAGTACTGTGGCCTTTAATATTCGAGCAAGTAAGCCCTCGGGTGTCTCTATACCCAGCGACCTAAGGCCGTCTGGTCTGGGAATCGTTGGTCGAAAGCTCGCTACACAAATATCATTGAAAAGCCTAAGAGGACTAGGCATTGCACAGTCAATAGTGTACATGGGAAAGTGTGAAGACGCATTCGTGAGTAAATAAAAGCTTAATGAAAACCCCCTGTTGACTCTTGACTCTAGTAATGCATGCTCTTGGTTAGAACTTATATGACTTACTATTTTTGCTTAAGTTGAAACTATTTTTCCCCTAATAAGCATAGTATGTGATATATTTTCCCGAATGCATGCTTAATGGTTGCTAGGCACACAACACACAATACAACAGTGCTGACAGTTTTGGATTTGCAAGAATATGCCTTTTAATCTTGTCTTGAATAGCTTGTCGGTTTGATTATCTTGTGGTTTATTTGAGGCATTGCTTATGAAGTTCGATGCTGACTAGGACTTGGATTTACATTTATGATAGCGTAGGTTGCATACATTGTAAATATTGCATTGCATCTTTTGTTTAGTTTTGTTCTGGTTGCTTGAGGGCAAGCAAAGTTTAAGTTTGGGGGTATTTGATAAGTGGTTTTCATGACCACTTATTCAGATCCTTTCTAACTCATTCTGTTGCTTAAACTCAAGTAATTCGGTGCGTTTAATTTGTTTTTCATTTGTTTTATGATTTTTAGGTTTAGGAACTCTCTCGGCTCTTATTGAGCTTAAAAGGATGAATGTTGCCAAAAGGAGCTAATAGGAATGATGGCGTGTTAATGGAATGAAGTCGAGCAGTGTGAAGGATCTGTGATGATGCAAAAGGGCTATAAAGATGCAAGTTTGCTAGTGATGCATGAGTAAACAACGAAAAAATTCATGAAGCAAGCCTGCACCAGCAAGAAGCCAGCAGATTCCAGCATTCTAGGGACGCGCGGCCGCGCCAGTCAAGAAATCTGCCAGGCTTTAACTTTGCTTAAACAGACAGGAGAACGCATAGCATATAAGGGCTTTAAGCCCCATTTGGTCGGGCATCTCCAATAAGAAGATACATTAGGCCTTAAGCCTTAGCCCTAGCTCTCTTTTCTTCCTTTAATTCCTTGTTTGGTTAGATTAGGAGTAGTGTAAGCTTAGGTTAGTGTTAGTTAGTTAGATTCTAGGGTTTTGTTAGTGTGTGAAGATTGAAGCAAGTACTATCATCAAGATCTAACTTGGAGAAAGAACAAAGATTTGCATTTCTGTATCTCTTATGCTCCTTGTATTCACTTTATATTCGGATGATGTATATTGAACTTGTGGATAATATATTTAAGTTGTCTATAACTTAATTTATATTTTGAGATTCCAATGGAACCTTTTGATTAGTTGATGTTGATTTCCCCTTTTATATTAAGTCTTATTGATTGCTATGTGCTTGTCTATTGCGAATCATGTTTTCATTGCTTAATGGATTAGCTACCAATTATTGTGATAACCTATGTGGGATTGAAAGACGAAATATAGGTTTAGATCTAATCATAGTAACGAGTGATTATAGGTTCACATGGCGTTGAACTTATGATTTGTGCTTAGGATAGACATATACCGAAGCGCCGCTCGTAGTCAATAGAGAACTTGAACTTAACTATTTATTTGTAAATCACATAGACATATAGTGGTTTCGGTAATGTGGGTGTTCACGTGCGTCTATCATCTGTGGATTGAACGTGATATGGATTCGGTGCATCGAAAGATAGTCGTCTCTCACTTTCGTGTTCTCGGCTAATAGCTTATTGCGATTAATTTGACCTAATTGGAAGTGTGTCGACTTAGACGAATCATTAGGGGAAGTTGGGATCTCTTATCTTCATTATCTAATTTCACTCTAGAATTAATTAGTTTAAGTTTAATTACTTGTCTAGTTTATATTAGTTTTAATTCCAACTCTTTACCGCCCGTTTAAATAAGACTAAAATGATTATGTGCTATTGATTTGGCGACCTTTTATTCATTAATTCCTCGTGGGAACGATATCTGTACTTTCACTTTATTACTTGTTAACCGCGTATACTTGCGTGAATATATTGACCGATAAAACGGCCAACAAGTTTGTTGTGCACACACAAGACAAGTATTAAATATTTGAGATGTTAGTTTATTACATTTGATGTTTATAAGGAATTGACCAATACCGTTTTGTTGTGCACACATAAGGACTGTATTTTTCTCTTCGCTTATATAGATATATTGGGTCTAACTTAACTTAGATTATTTTAGTTCGGATATGCACACGCTTGACCATTATGATCTAAGAGGCAAAATTAACAAAGAAATTACATGGAGATGTAATCGACAAGAGTAGTCTACCTTTTGAATAAATATGTAGTTTGTTGTGCACACACATGGCAATATATTTATTGCAGTTGGATTCTTTTTCACTAAGTAGATTTTACAAAGTCACCAATACAAAGTATGTCGAACTATGTATTTAAAGAGGGTTATATAGTTTGAAGAAATAGTGGAAGACACCATTTTAATAAAGACCTAAATTAATCTGGTGATTAATAAAAGAATGCATGCTAATGTTGTTAAATTAAATTTACTTGCAGAATTTTACAAATTATCACTGCGAAGCATACTCGATGCAAACAAATTAATCGGACCAAATTACTCGGACTGGTTAAGGAACTTGAATATTGTTCTCATAGCTGAAAAGCTGGCTTATTTCCTTAACTCGCCTGTACCTGCAACTGTTGCAGAAGAAGCCTCCGAGGAAGAGCTAGCTACTTTTAGAAAGTGGCAGGATGATGCATATGTGACTCAGTGCATCATGTTAACATCCATGACTAACGAGTTACAGTGTCAACATGAGAAAATGGATGCATCGACTATGCTTTTGCACCTTAAGGATTTATATGGTGAGCAAAGTAGATCGGCTTGATATAAGATATCTAAAGAGCTCTTCCGTTCTAAGATGGCCGATGAAACTACAGTGCAAGCACATGTCCTAAAGATGATCAATTTGATTGAACAATTAAGATAGTTGGGTTTTATTATGGATGGTGCGTTGAGTCAATATTTGATCTTGTAATCACTCTCTAACTCCTTTTCACAATTTGTTGTGAACTTTCAAATTAACAAGCTGGATGTTAGTTTACTTGAATTGCTTAACATGTTAAAAATAGCTGAGAGTCACTTTTAATTTAAGAAAGACCATATGTTACTTGTAGATGACTCTTCTAAGAAGAGGAAGAGGGTCTAAGGATCTTCTAAAAAAAAGAAAAATCTCAAGAAGGCAAAAAGAAAGGCGAAACCAAAGGACAAGAAAAAGACTGATGCCGATAGCAAAGGAATTTTCTTTCACTGCAACAAGTCGGGACATTGGAAGAGAAACTGTAGGGAATATCTTGCCGAGCAGAAGCAAAAGAATCTTGGAGAAGCTTCAACTTCAGCTACAGATACATGTTTGTTCATGATTGAAATAAATCTTTCTGTAAGTTAAAATTCTACTTAGGTATTAGATACCGGCTGTGGTTCTCATATATGTAATACTGTGCAGGGTCTAAGCAAAAGTAGAAAGCTGAACAAAGGAGAAGTTATCATGCGTGTGGGGAATGGAGCAAAGGTTGCTGCATTAGCCGTAGGGACTTATTATTTGGCACTACCATCGGGAAAATCAATTAATTTAATAAATTGTTATTATGTTCCAGTTCTTGTGATTAACATTATTTCTATTCTATTATTGGACAAGGAAGGTTTTAATATTATAATAAAGAACAATAGTTGTTCGATTTATAATGAGAATGTTTTTTTGGAACTGGTAGATTAATTGATGGATTGTATGTACTTAACTTACATGAAAATATTTTGAAAATTCAACAAAGTAATAAAAGGAAAATAGATGATGTGAATCATACCTTCATATGGCATTTCAAACTTGGTCATATCAATGAAAAAAGACTAAACAAGTTGCATAAAGATGGGCTTTTAGAGCCATTTGATTTTGAATCATATACAACTTGTGAATCTTGTCTCATGGGAAAGATGACTAAATCTCCATTTAGTGGACATGGAGAGAGAGTTACATGATTGTTATAGTTGGTACACACAGATGTATGTGGACCTAAGATAATAAATGCACGAGGAGGGTATTCGTATTTCATTACTTTCACTGATGATCATTTGAGATTTGGATATGCGTATTTGATGAAATACAAATTCGAATCATTTGAAAGATTTAAAGAATTCAGAAGTGAAGTGGAGAAATAAACTGTAATATTAGGATTCTTCGATCGGATCGAGGAGGCGAAAACTTAGGCAATGAGTTTCTCAATCATCTCAAGGATAGTGGTATCCTCTCACAATGGACACCTCCTGGTACACCACAGCTGAATGGAGTATATGAAAGAAGAAATCGTACCTTGTTGGACATGGTACGGTCCGTGATGAGTTTCACTGATCTTCTAATATCATTCTAGGGTTATGCCCTAGAGACGGATACGTATCTACTAAATAAGGTCCCCTCAAAATCTATCTCGAAAACTCCATATAAGATGTGGACAGGGAGCAAACCTAGTCTTAAGCATGTTAAGATTAGGGGATGTCCAACTTATGTGAAAAAGTTTCAGAATGATAATCTTGGAACAAGATCTGATAAGTGTAGATTTGTGGGTTATCCTAAAGAAGGTTTAGGATACTATTTTTATAATCCTACTGAACTAAAGGTGTTTGTTGCCAAACACGCTACCTTCTTGGAAAAGAGTTTATCCCCGAAGGGACTAATGGTAGGGAAATAGATCTTGAAGAAGTTCAAGAACCATAAACCACTACAGATCAACTGGATGAACCTGTCCAAGTAGAAATACCTTCTGTACCACATCCAACTAGTAAATCTGGAAGAGTACTGAAGATACCCATAGAGGATGATGGAGAGGTACGCGTCATAGATGATGATGATCCAGTTACATACGACGAGACAATGAGTAGTAAAAACTCAAAGAGATGGCAAACCGCCATGAAATCCAAAATGGACTCCATGTATGGGAACCAAGTATGGACTTTGGTTGAACCACCGGAAGGCATAGTGCCTATATGGTGTAAATGGGTCTTTAAAAGAAAGATTGGGGCAGATGGCAAAGTGGATACCTATAAGGCCAGATTGGTGGCAAAAGGTTTCAAGCAAAGACAAGGAGTTGACTATGATGAAACCTTCTCACCAGTTGATATGCTCAAGTCTATTTGGATTTTGCTTGCAATTATAGCTTACTAGGACTACGAGATCTGGCAAATGAACGTGAAAACGACCTTCCTCAATGGGAAACTAGAAGAGGATGTATACATAATACAACTAGAGTGATTTATTTCAAAAGTTGGAACAAATCAAGTCTATAAGGTACAACGATCCATTTATGGATTGAAGCAAGCTTCTCGCAGATGGAACATTCGTTTTGATGAGACAATCAAAGAGTTTGATTTTATCAAAAAGGAGGATGAATCTTGTGTGTATAAGTAGGTTAGTGGGAGCGCTGTGACATTCCTCATACTATATGTTGATGATATACTACTGATAGGGAATGACATACCTATGCTATACTTAGTAAAGATATAGTTGTCTAAACAATTCTCCACGAAGGACTTAGGAGAAGCATCATTTATATTGGGGATAAATATCTATAGAGATAGATCTAAAAGGATGCTCAGCTTGACCCAAAGAACGTATATTGAAACGATGCTAAAGAGTTTTGGCATTTTCGACTCCAAGAGAGGACTCATACCAATGAGTTTTGGAGTGAATCTCTCCAAAAAGATATCCCCAAAGACACCTGAAGAGAGAGATCGCATGAGAAAAATACAGTATGCTTTGGTAATAGGGTTGATCATGTATGGGATGATATGTATGAGACTTGATGTCGCATATGCACTTAGAGTGACAAGCAGATATCAGTCGAATCTTGGAGAAGAACACTAGAAAGTCGTAAAGAACATTCTAAAGTACTTGAGAAGGACTAAAGATAAGTTTCTAGTGTATGGTGGGTCTGATTTAAAACTATAGGGCTACAAAGACTCAAGTTTCCAGACTGACCAAGACAATTGCAAATCAACCTCATGTTATGTCTTTATCCTAAATGGTGGTGAAGTGAGTTGGAAGAGTTTCAAGCAGCAAACGGTTGCTGATTCAGTGACAGAAGCGGAGTACATAGATGCAAGTGAAGCTGCAATGGAAGTTGTTTTGATGCAAAAGTTTATTGCTGAACTTGGAGTGGTTCCTAGCAAAACAAGGACCAGTGCTTGTGTATTGTGACAACAACAGGGCAGTTGCACAAGCCAAGAAACCCATGTCTCATCAGAAATCCAAGCATGTATTGCGGCGTCTTCATCTGATTAGATAAATCGTTAAAAGGGGAGACATCAACCTGGAGAGAGTCGCCTCTCAAAACAACACTGCAGATCCATTTACTAAAGCGTTAACCCAGCAGCAGTTTGATCGTCACTTAGAGAAGATGGGTATTAGATACCAAAGAGAATGACTTTATTGCAAGTGGGAGATTGAAAGTAGTATGCCCTAAAGATAATTACATTTGATGTAATAAGCATTTACTTTGAAATCTTATTCATTTATTAATAAGAAAGTTTATATAATAAAAGGAATTCTTTATCTATGTTAATTAGTTGAATTAATAAATGTGATAAACGCATAGTTATTGAGTAATGCTTTTAGAATCATGATGTAAATCATTCTAATGTGATCTAAATTCTATGATAGCTCAAAAACTAAAATGTTCCTAATCGTTGGATCACTAATGTGGAATAACTGATTCAAGATAGATTAGTACATATTATGCTTACTTTGTTAAAGAGAATGATTGATCTCATTATCATTTGTGTGGAGACACTAAAGCAAGTATGTAGGTGCTTATTGGAGAATAAGTTCACTGAATGTGACGTATAAAGGAACCCTAATGGAGTTTTACTTGTCTATCAATAGGAGTTCCTAAAGTGATAGTAGTAAAAGTGATTCCTAGACTTGAGATCATCATAGTAACTTATATATACTGAATTATGTTTTGACATATTCTTTAATACTCTTAAGTATGTCGTAGGGTATGCTCGAATATAATAAAGTATATATGAAGATAAGTGAATGTTCAACAAATGATCTACCGCTTCCAGTAAGGGAGAGAATGTCTTATGTGATTCGATAAAGTGACAACATGAAAATCCCTGGCCAGGGTTGAATAGAAATTAGAAAGGAGTTTCTAATTTACATTAACTATTGTTGTGCATTTTAGAATCAAAATACATATAATCAAATAAATAAAACTTGACAGTAATTTCATGTTTTATATTTGATTGGGATATTGTACAGTAGAAGGATTGAATTGTACATTAATTATTCACGGAATATGTTATTTGTATTCTTTGTGATAATCTTTATGATTTATGTTGAATTTATATTATCCGAATAGTCATTATACATTATTTATAAGGTGTCACTTACGATATAGAATAAATATTATTTATTTATGTTTGAATTAAAGGAGTTTAATTCATTAAAAATAATATTAGAATTATTTTAATTTATTTATTCTACTACTGGCTTAATATTGAACCTATAGGGTCGCACCACAAAAAGGAGAAATATGATTATAGAATTGATTGTATTAATAATAATAAATTAAGTATATTTAATTTATTAGTTGAATAAATTAAATAACTTAAGATTTATAATTAAGTATTTGAAGAAATACTAATATTATAAATTAATAAGATTAGTCACCTTATTATTATTATTATTATTATTATTATTATTATTATTATTATTATTATTATTATTATTATTATTATTATTATTAAATTGACTAAATAATAATAATATAGTATTTGGAGAAATACTAATATTTATAATTAAGTATTTGGAGAAATACTAGATTGTAATAAGAGGAGTCTTATGATTATTATTATTTTATTTAGTTCTTAATTAGATTGGGAATTAAATTAAAACCCAATTCCTTAAGGGTTAATGATTAGGGTTAGTCTTTAAATAAGAGGAGTCTTATTGTGGGAAAGACTAACGCTTATGCATCTTGTTTCTCTCTAGCAGGAATTCTCAAAACCTAAGTTGTTAGAAAAGTGAGAATTAGGATTAGCCATCCATAACCTAGTTGAGTCTAAATTAATTCTTCAATCTATTTCTCTTGGTGGATACCTCTTGGGCGTTGCACACTTTTGGGACGAACGTGTGATCCGTGGATTGGAGAGATTGTGAAGGATCAAGGATTCGAATTTGGAGTCTTCATCGAAGGTTACACGCTTCAAATGTATATCTTTATCTTTCCTCAATTAATGAGTTTGCATAAGTACACAATGGATTGTTGAAAATTTTAATTTGCTACTTTGCATGCTTCCATTGTAATTTCAATTTAATTGTATGCTTTGATCCGTTTTTAGCAATCCTATATTTAGAACTCAATTTCGGTAGAGTTCAATGACATGATTAGGATGAAGATGACGAGGAACTCAAAATTCTTCTATTCTCTTTAATTTCTCCTCTTCGATTTCGATTATAGATGCTTGCTTGATTATAGCTTTTTTACCCTTTTGGCAAATGGATCGGGCTACACCTTCTCTTCATGGCATGTCACACTTTTGTCCATATGTCACTTGTTCAGAATAAAACTAACACCCTTTTGTCTAGCTGACAGTTTTTTAACTGGAGGGACATAGTTGAGTTACGTCTTACAACGTCAGGGGCATCTAGGACAAAATGTTCAAGGCCTAAATGGTCCTACTTCCAGAACCTTAGGGGAAATTATTCACCTTTGCTCTATTCTATTATTATATATATATGTGTGTGTGTGTGTGTGTGTATATATATATATATATATATATATGATCCATAACATGCATTTGCGATAGATCCTTATAGGGCATACACCACCTATACCACTGAAAACAGGAAGGAATGACCATGATTAGAAACTGAAAATCGGCGTCAGCTACAATTAGTAGCGGACAATAAAAAAATACATACCATCCACTACTAATAGTAGCGTTTTCTAATCAGATTAAAAGTTTGGTTTGACTAATAAATATTTAGGGTTTATTAACTAGGGTTTGGAGTTTATTAACTAGGGTTTAATGTTTATTAATCAAGGATTATATTTTATTAAATAAGGTTAATAAACCCTAAATCTTAGCTAATAAATGCTAACATTTTTTTGGTAAACATTTATAGTTAAAGTCAAACCTTTATTTTGATTAGTGTCCGCTACTAATAGTAGCAGATTCTAAGTTTGAGTTTTTACCGTCCGCTACTATTAGTAACGGATGTTGATTTTTAATTTCTAATCTTGGTCGTTCTTTCTTATTTTCAATAGCATAGATGGTGTATGCCCTATAAGGATTCATATCAAATACATGCTATAAATCATTCCATATATATATATATATAACGCTTCTTATGTCGGTGGTCCACATGCGGATCACTTATAGCGACAGATCATACTGTCGCCATAGGGTATGGACCGTCGCCATAGACCAGAAGCCATTGTCATAGTCCCGTCCATACCTTATAGAGACGATTTTCACGACTGTATGGTCTATCGCTATAGGTGGTCGGCATGCGGACCACCAGCATAAGAAGTAGATTGTATATATATTGTTACAATGATCTACATAATCGATGATTATCCATATGCTTTTTCCCATATCATAATAAAATGGTGGATTTATCGCACCGATAATATGTAATTCAAAGGTGAGTGTAAATTTTTATCTTCAATGGATCTAAACATATATAATCTTGTTTTAAATGTTGGTTTGCAAAAAAATTATCAAAGTATACAATCGTATTCTAAAGCAGCGGACGCATGCAATAAATGAAATTTAAAATTTTTCTATAGTCCCAGGAATCACCTTATGCAATATTATTAATCAAGGAAGGATAAAAGATATACCTTTGAAGATGATCAACTACTTGATGAAATCTTCAAGCTCTAATCCTTTGTTCCTTCGCGATCTCTCTAATCATCGCATTAGACATTCACTACTCAAAGTGTGAAACATCCAAGAGGTGATCCACCAAGAGAAATTGATTGAAGATGTGAATTTTGATTCTACTAGATCTTGGGTGGCTGTAACGTCCGAGAAATCCGATTTAGCTTGTAATTTGGATTTTTGAATATTATTTGATTAAATAAAGTTTTAATAAATATTATTTTGCGTTATGTGTTTGAAGGTCATTTTATGACCTAAGATGATTGTACGATGTTAGGATTGTAACGACCCCAAAATTTGAATAATTCAATTCTCGACCTCGGTCGTTAAAAATAAAACTTTATTCTAACTTTACATCATTAATCGATGTTATAATAAACAAAATACGGAATAATTTTAAACTTTTCTGTCTTCTTTCTTTATTTTCCTAAAACATAACCTTTATCATTACATATCTTTGATTCAAATTTTATTTTATGAATCGTTTAATCAGAGTTACTATATAAAATCTTACATCTCAATTCGTCATCCTTATATACAGGATAATATAACTTTACAACTCAATATAAATTACACATCTTAAACCACCAATTACATTTATCAAATTCTTAAACATGGTTCAAAGTAATAACTTTAGCTAAATAATTAATTTTCTTGCATTACCACTGATCTCTATCATTCAAGTAGCACGTAGCGTTACCTTGAATACTTGACCTACAAAAATGGTTATGTTGCAAGATTGAGCTCAACAGCTCAGCAAATCTAACAATTTTCATGCATCACGTAGCACATAAATAACATGCTCCAATTATACATCATAATCAATAGACTAACATATCATATATGCTGCAGATCAGATAACAAGTATGAAGATTGAGTTCCTTACTCAATCAGCATTCTTTACTCAACCAATGTAGTCATAAATTGACTTTAACATTTTATACTAACAACATATGTAATACATCATGATCTTTACAATACAGATTTAAAATAATTCATCATCAAGTTCATATAGCAAATAAGAACTGAAAGACTTGCCTGACTTATTGATTACCAGCTACAGCTTAACTGTTTCACGTTCATCCTATATCAGTTCAAAAGTTTATATACACATGCATCAGTTTTACATATAATGAAATCACATTGACTCTTAGTCTTAATCCTTTTACAACTTGCATTTCTTCAAAAACTTGTAACCTATCTTCAGTTCTTTTATACTTTTCTTTAATCAACACTTAAAGTTTGATTAAGTCGTTATAGATAACCTTACATCATATTAAATGTATTACATTTGTTAACATTAATTAAGTTAACCTTTATCTTAGGTTCCTTCACGTTCCTCTGTAATTGTTACTTAACATTTGGCCAAGTCTTTAGGGTTTAAACGATATTACTAAACTTCATGAACATCGGGTTAAAGTCCTTGTACAACTTGTTAAGTCATAACTTAAAATCACCATACTTATGTTAACAATCTGTTATAACAGCCTATTATATGGTTAACACATCTTTATGTTCATTAAATTAGGTTACGTTAGGTTACATGGACTGAACAGTTAACAAAAAGTTACAGTTCCTGCACAGGTGCTGGCGCAGCTACGCCGCTTTTAGCCTTATGCGCAGACTCATGTTTTGCATTCTTCTCACACGACCTGCTGTGTACCATACTCTAAAATCCTCTTACAATCAGCAATCTAAACATACACATATTGTAGGGTTTTCGGCACATAAACGCAGCGGAAATTAAAATTATCCGAAACCCTAAAACAGGATCCATGCGAAAAATATATTAATTCATAGGTTAAGATTTGTTTTACCGATTATTCAAGCCTGAACGGAGACGATGGAGATTCTGGAATTTCTTCGAATCCTCAACGCAATCCAACAGAACTGCGCCTCTACGGTATCCACACGAACGTCCCGCGAATCGTCACACGATCTGCAGCAAGAAAACCTGCGGTACTAGCCGCCAAGGATCTGGACTTTTGAAAAAATTTCTCTCTAGTCTCTCTCTAAGAGCGGCTAGGGTTTTGATATCGATAATCCCTAAACGGCTGATATATCATATATATATAGCAGTTAAAGGAATTAATCAAAACCTAATCCAATTAGAGAAATAAAATCCGAATTTATATATATATATATATATATATATATATTATATCTTAATTAAGTCTTACTTAATTAATATACATATATATATATACAAATTATCCTATTAATTTAAATTCGTAATTTAAATACTATCAATCATATTGATATATTTAAATCCATACAATTTAAATTAATTTCCTTTTAATTACGTTCTAAGTGTGTGACCCTATAGGTTATTATTATGTTGGCAATAATTTTAAAATAATATTATAAAATTATAAACAGTGAAGGGCATCTAGTAATGCATCACTGCTACCCAAATAATAATAAGATCGATGATTCGATACAACCTTTTCGTGACCAATGTTTCAATGTAATTTAATCCTTTTAACCTTGACATATTAGATTAAACTCGAGGCATGGAATGTGTCATCCTCTTCATAATTTAATATGAGTTTTCTTGATCGATGAGTAAACTATATGAAACAAATCACTATTTGAGCATGGCCATGCATTTCATAGTCCTACTCAATCAAGAGGCCTATGGATATCACCCCTAATATATAGGAGGGTTAAATTTCATCTAGATCACTCATATTCCTCACACGATTCATGATGTACCCAATAATCACCTTTATCGTCCACCCTATTAAAGGTGGCCTTTGATGATATCAAAGTACATAAATTCTCGTGTAGTAATATAGTGATTTCAGGTCGGAGGATCATTACATCATTGTCACTATGAGACTTGCTTATGACACTTTGCATAATGCTCTATGTAGAATTCTCATGGTGGGTCTTTCCAGTACATTGTTCTCTAACATGTACCTATGCATTGACTCAATATCTCATATATTTATGACCAATGAGATTTGGCCATCAGTCAATCCACATACTAGTCTCAATGTATCATTGTTGTCCCATTAACAATGACACTCGACTAGGGACATTTAAGAGTAATGATACTAATGGTAATTATATGATCTCATGTTCAAGTCACATACTTGAAGCCATATAATTTGTATCACTATTCTAAGGACTTTTATTATGTTAACATTTATATAACGCAGTAAATAAAACCATAATAAAATAATCCATTTATTCAATCAAATATAATATCAAAAATATTTAAGCAATTACATCAAAGAATTAGCCTCTAGGGCATAAACTCTAACACATATAACATAAACTCCACCAAAACAGCATAGCATATACACATAACCATTATAAAAACTACAACCACTGACACAACTTAGAAGATTTAAGACCATATTCATGCTAGTTTTTTTTTTCCTGAAGTTCAACACATTTAGCGAACAACCTCACCATAGATTCGTTTCGCAACCAAATTAGTTCACTTAAATTTCATTGTTTTCGTATTTCAACATACTAACAACATCTATCATCAATTTCAGATTATATCACGAATTCATCATTAATTTTGATTCCAAAACAAGCCCTAATGTATATATCAATAAAACTCAATTTCTTCATTCTAAAACATGTTTTCATGGACTTGTTTACCAAAAAAACGTTTTTAAATGATAATTAACAGATTATACACACCTACTAACATTTATAAACCAATTTCTTACTCAAATCATGCATCACAATAAATTACAGAGAAGAAGTTTTGATAAAAACAAAACTAAGAACTAGGGCTATATTATTACCCTTTTGATTTCTCCTTAAGCTTAATTAGATGATGAGAATGGCTTGATTATCCTTCCTCTCCCTTCTTTGATTCTCACAAGCACCTTCTTCTCAATTACTCAAAGAATATGTCTCTCTCAAATTCTTTCTTCCTATCCTCTTCTCTATTTTCTTAGACTTAGGAATAACAGATGTAAGCCAAATAAACTGAAGAGAACATAACATGTTTTTACGTGGGTCTGCAGTTAAAAAAAGTTTCATCAGTTTAAAATGCAAAGGGCCACTATGCCTTGTTTGGCAAACCCATAAATATGCTTCCTTAATCCATCTCCACTTTATTTCATTATTCCTTTATATTATATGATACACATGTCACACCCATTTAATTAAACTCTAATATTTTAAATTGAATTAAATTAAACTCAATTCTTTAAGGAATAAAATTAACCTTATCAATAAAATTATAATTTCTAATCAATTATTATAATTATAACTTTATTTAACAAATTTTTAATTCTCTAATTTAATTATTTAATTAAATTAGAATATTATCATTCCATTTGCGTAATAAAATACACACCGATTATAAAATCACTTAACATAAACCTTATCAATGTTATCACACTTAAACAAATTATTTCATGACCATTCCCATCAAATATTTGTTTTATTCCACAAATATCCCAATTAAAATATTTATCTTATTCAATAAATATTTTACTATTTACAAAATTCACAATCGTATTACATTAACGTATTACAATAACATGTAATATATTACTTTCTCATTTTATTAAAACAATTATACTTATATTAATTCACTATTTTAAATTAAGTGAACTACTCACTTTATTTATGAGATTAACTCATAACAATTCCATTGCCAAAGCTTAATAATCAAATTATTTTATTTCATAATATAATTTTTAACTTAATTAAATTTACTAACATTATTCAGATAATTTTCTTTTCATAACAATTTCATTTACTTTCTTCAATAGTTTAATTAACTATTAAACCTTATTTTTCCAATATATGAATATATATATTTCTCTTCACAACAAATCACATAGTTCAAAATATATAACACCTCATAATAAGAGTTTTATTTATTAAATTCTCATTTAATAATTTCTAAAAATTAAGGTTGTCAGAAGGATTTTGGCTATATACATGAATTAAAGAGTATGAATTTCCAAGACGAAAATAAAAATGTTATGAGAAATTTACGTAAGAACATTATTCATCAATAACTGCTAAAGAAATTTTTCGGAGATTCCAAAAAATGCGTAATGTTAGAATTTTGAGGAAAGACATAATATCCAATAAAACTTAAAAATTGAAAACGCCAATACCAGCAAAGGATCGCCAGATCCTACAACAAAAAGGTCTGAATCCGGCAATTCAAAGAAAATGACCTGGTGCTAAAGAAAGTCCTGGCCAATCAAGATGAAGCCAAAGGAAAGTTCGCCCCAAATTGGGAAGGCCCTTTCATTTTCAAGGAGGTGTTGACAGGGGGAGCTATCAGACTACAAGAAATGGATGGGAATGAATTCCCCCAACTCATCAATTCAGACACCATCAAAAGGTATTACGTCTGAGTCACATGCATACCCGCATCCGGGTCCTACGAATCAAATCAGGTTTGGTGTTTCACTAGAAAGCCTAAACCACGAATGACCTGATCTCCTTACATCCGAGAGTACGTAGGCAGCCATTCCTGATGCGGTCAAACCAAAAAAAAACTCAAAAACTCATCAAACCAAACTCAAAAACCCAAGATAAATACTTTTCAAACCTCTCTTCAACCAAACAGCTTGAACTACGAATGACCTGATCTCCCTCAACCAGGGAGTACGTAGGCAGCCATCTACTGTGCGTTTTGACCTTCAAGGAAAAAATAAAAAAACCAATAAAAGACCAGTTCCAAGACACCAAAGACAAAGAGAAGCCAAGTTCTATCAAGCTATCCTGGTCAACAGGCCTATCTGAGATACTCCCTGACATCTCAACTGTCAGTCCATCAAGGAGAAGCTCAAGATACATCTACACTTGCGAGTCATGAAAGAAGTGGTAATCACTAAGTAATGACAGTACATATCCAATCAGGGAAGTGAATTAAAACTATATTTCTCTGATATATAACACTGTTTAATATATACATAATGCCCTGTATCTGACAAAAATGGCTGATCTAGTCTGTGCAGGAAAAATAAAGCTAGTCTATGGACCCAAGGACAAGCGGGTCAGCAATGCCAGTATGTCATCTCTCTCTGAAGATGGGGGAGCAGCTGTAAGTGCAATCCACTCAGCCTCCATACGACTTAATACCTCCACGGTCATCTGCAAGGTGGCACTGTGGTCATCCATATACGCACTCATCTCAGTGACCAAACCATGAGTCTAAGATCGAAGAGTTGTACTATTAGTAATGTGGAAATCACGGGAAGCTATAGCCGCCTCCGTCTCTGCAAAAGTTGTATCTCGAGCAATCGAGTAATCAAAGTATCCTTGATCTCAACATATGCTGCTTCTCTAGCCGAGCGGATCTCGTCTCGCTCTACAACAGCTGCATCTCTGGCAGATTGGAGCTCCTCCTGCTTAATCAATCCAGCATCTAGAGTGACCCTGAGTCCATCTCTCTCAGCAAAAGCTAAATCTCTGCCAGACAAGGCAGCCAACATCTGCGCTCTAGCTGAATCTCGCTCAAAGGTCATCCTGAATAGTGAGTCCACTAAAGCCGGATCTGTCTCTGCAGGAATAACCGACGGATCACTCACTAGAGCCGCTGTCAAACCCGTGAACAGCTCATCCTCTATAGGAGAATCCGGATCTTCCATAGGCTCCTCCTTGTCGGAGTCCACAATCGAAGATAAATGAGGCTCTGCTGCTGCAACTGCTGTCTCTGCCTCCAACCATACAGAATACTCCGGAGAACAACCAGAATGGCTACCAGAGAAATCATCCCTCTCTCGATGAGTCCAACACTCATATACTCTAACTAAGTAGGTGGATGACATAGAAGAAGCCGACGTCCTCTGATCAGTAGACCCCTCAAAATGGTCCAAACTTTGCAGCTGATCGAACTGACACATGACTGCCAGGGGATGATAGGTAGTCACTCCCCTCAAACCCGCCAGGGGCAAATAATCCAGGCCAGAAGCATGGGTGATAAATCGATATGGGGACGCTAGCCCTGAGCATGGCAAGATCGAGAACGGATACTCAATATCCGATAAAAATGCCAACCATGACTCTGCATCAATGCACTTCGCAGGCTGATAGGAATAAACTGTAGATGTCTCATGAGTAAAGCAAAAACCCCGAGGCCTGAAGAATCCAATCGATCATATATACAGCAAGACCGAGCTGCCCCTAAAAAAGCCCTCTGGATGGGTACTACAATGTGTGGTGGATCTAAATGTCTCAGCCAATATCGTCGGGACGATGGTGCTACCCTGTCTAAGGGCCCGAACCCCAACTACTAATCCCATGTCCAAATAATCCAAGCGAAGCGGCATATAGACGTATGCCACAATACACATTAGCTGAATGTCTACTCTGGCCAGATACCATGCCTCTGTTGAAATAAAAAAATCTCCGACATGGCGATCATAGCTGTCGAGCTCACCAAATCGATCGATCAGGAAATTGATCGAGATCACGTGTCTAGATACAATCTCGTCCCTGATCAAGCTCTGACGGAGACCGGACATACGGGTAAACGGTCTCCTCATATCACTAATAGTCGTACGAGCATACTGCAAATCTAGAGCCAACCCAGTAAATCGTTCATACTCCTCGAGAGTCGGCGTCAACTCATGTCGCCCAAAGCGGAACACCTATCTCTCAGGTATCCAAAAGGGTAAAATGCCATCAACAAATCCAGATGGAACCCAAAAATCTGCAAGGGTCAACGAATGCCCCAGTATGTGGTCCACTGTCCCTCTAACTGGGTAGGTCAGGCTCTCATAGAACAGCCTCAATGAGGTGCCCACCATAGACAGTGGTGAATGCTCAATACGGCTGACCGCAGACGACGTCATCTGTAGCACCGTACCATAAGACCATCCAGAGGTCAAATCAAGTCACAACTGTCTAAATGCATACACATGATATAATATATGAATGATGACAAATATAACCATGATGCGATAGATAGAAAAGATCACAAATATCTACAACCAGCTATCTACTGTAGGCATCATCCCTCTCTGATAATACAAAGTAGAAATGAAAAATACAGGGAAATGGGGGCACCACCACCCAACTAATATAATGGTCTATCAAAATGATGGCACAACAGCCAAATAGCCAAAATAGTGGCTGACAAAAAATATAGCTCCAATAGTTATCAGAGGAAGTCGAAGACATCAGTGCCAAAGCGATCGACCTGCTCCATCTCCTCAGTGGATACAAAACCGTTGCTATTAGGCATGTCTGGGCGGTATAAGGGAGGATCTGCCCCTACATAGCTGCTGCTAAATGGATCAAAAGATGGACCCACTCCTGAGCTGGATGGGTAAAAAGAAGATGCCTCTGACGGATCTCGTCCTAGGTGCCTGATAAAGAAACGGGCCTGATCCAACTCCCTGGTTAGATCTGCTATCTAGTCTGCATGAGTAGGTTCCCTGAGGCAAGCTATCCAGTCCGTTATCATCACGGACCCTAGCACCATATCTGCCATGAACTGGATGGCAAGAGTCTGACCTCCAATAGTGCGAGGACTCCACCAACTGCTAAAGGCCTCCTGGCTGTACGGGCCCTCTGATAAGGAAAAGCCATCTATGCCTTCCATAGGGATATCTGTCAATGATACGGTCAATGGCCAATGATGCCAAGCAGGAGGAGCAATGGGAATGCAAATCTCCCCCTTAACACTCCTAATGGCATGCTCTCCAAGATAGAGCTCCCAGCCTCCCACTGTCAACAAAAGGACTCTGCGGGTCGACAAAATAAATTCTCGGCCAGTAGGGACACCTCCCTTAAATCAGACGGTCAAAAACTCGAAGGTATAAGGCGTCCAGGTGATCGAACCCGCCGTCAAAAGCTCCAACTACAAACAGGCATGAGTGAATCCCTCAGCAACAGGGACCTCCGTCAAAGTGGAGTGATTCCATCTCCATCCCCGAGGATAGGTCTCTAGACCTAGGGTAGAAGCGGGCTGTAGGCAAGGAAGCCTCTCAAATGCCCAAAGATGATCATGCAAATATCAAAAGTCCTCAGTGACCAAGACTGACAAAAATGAATGCTAAAATCAAAAAAGTACAGAAAGATGTACTCACCAGCAGAAATGGGTAAAATCATAACCAAGCCTCCGTCACACCATCTAAAAGCCTACGCATGCCACGGAGAAAATAGGCAAAGGTTTAGGAGCCCCAATCATAGTCACTAAGGTGCTCTACATGTCGAGTGGCGCTAATCAAGGCGAAGGACAAAGTAGACGAGTGTTCTGCCGCAAAACAACCCCTGATGATCGACAAAAACAATCACCTCAGAATGCGATCTCTAGCCCTTTGATCATTAGGCGGGGGCTCCTATAAAGTCCCATCCTGGGCATCTATATTCAAGGGACCAGATCGGACCGTCCGACCCTTGAACGTCGTCGTAGGGACTCCAAGCGGGGACGGAACAACAATGGGCATAATGTCAGCCACGACAGGCACTGGCTCGCCCTCAAACTTAATGCCGGTGATAAACCTCCAATCCATAGGAGTCATCATCACCTCGCAGTCCAAAAGATGAAGGGACTGAGTCTGGTTGAACCAGCGCTCTGAAAAGCCATCATATACCCCAGGGGCAACGGCGGGGAAGGATCGAGAAAAAGGCCTAAAAGTCCTAGTCATCTACGATCTCCCTGTAATCCTTGTGTAAAGTGTGATACAGGGAATGCACGCTAAACTGGTTCCCTTGAAGCTGCGTAAAGCTGGAACCTACAACAAAAATCAACCATGTTAAAAAATTATGCCCCGAGAATGACAAAAAGGAGGAAAAGAATCCAGAGAAAAGAAAAACTTCAACTCACCTCGTTGGCGTGAAGATATCTCGATGGATGGCGACTCAAGTCGCCCAGCAACTCCTGCGTCTGCATAACAATACCAGGGACCTCCGCACGTAGAGCCTGAGCGAGAACAGGAGCAGCAAAAGGAGCCTCCTCATCATCAATATCAAGTGGCTGCTCATCCTGTGCAGGATGAATCACTGCCTCCACCAGTCTACAAGGCGTCTGAGCTGGATGAGGCTGAGGAACATTAGAAGCCCTCCTCCGTCTGATACCTGAGGATACCCTGCTAGAACTGCCGGGTCTATCGTGATCCATCGCATAAACCAATACTTCAAATCACCTCAAAAAGGGTGTGGTAAGCCTAAAACCTATGGCTTATCTTTTTCAATCAGTTCAGCATATATCTCTAGGTCCTAAGACATGTATGCTTTACCCAATAAAGATAAAACTGCATGTTGTCAAAACCTAGAAGCTAAAAACCTGCAAGGGTTAGTTAAAAAAATCCCTAGTAGAGTCCAAAATGCATGTGTTTCAATGCCTAAGATTTTGGAAAATTTTTGCCAGAGTCTTCTTTATAAAATGGATTGTCCACATACACACAAGCATGTCTAGGTGGCCATTCAGTAGCACACCTACCCAAAAATAAAATTAGTTCATATTTATGAAAAAAAATCAAAAGTCAACCTCACATGGTAGCCAAATTACCATGGACATTTTTAGTTGAAAATTCAGGCTCACTAGGCCTCAAAAAGGATGACTAAACTGGTCAAAAAGTGCAAAATAGCACTGTCTCAGATCCTGAATTTTCTTACATCCAAATGTGCATTATAGTAAGATATGCATACATATGTAGTCAGAGAATTTTTAGCAGGTCATGTAGGCATACATTCTTCATACATTGCATCTGAAAGGCCCCTAAGTGGTTCGCATGCTTTTAACAGTCAAAACTTGCAAAAAAAGGAATTCAAACGTTACCTGCGCTGCGCTGATCGCGTAGGAACTAACGGATTCAAAAAACAGCTGTCCAAGCTCCGTAGATCTGAAAAAAGATCAAAATTCGTTTGGAACTCAAAATTAAAACTTGAAAAATGAAAATCCCGAAGCCCATTAAATAGCCCAGGTGGAAGCGGGCCCACCTACGGCTGCGGCACCTCCACCTGCGGCACCCCAGGGTGGGTCCCACTCCCCCAAGCTCAGTTTAGTTTGGGTTAAAACGGAGTTCTTATGTGCTTCCGAGTCAAATCTGAGGAAAAATCGCTGCGCGATTGAGCAGTTTGTCCTGAAAATCTGCTTTTAAGCAGCCGGAATCTGACAGAAAGGGAAGCCCCACAAAGACCCTTGGTATTCATCCTAGAGCCATGTCCGGGGATCAAGAAAGTAAACTACAGAAAACTACGCAAAAAACTGCATACAACTGTCGAAAATTGCCACTTTCGGAGCGTCGGGTATAGACCGAGTCAAGTTCAACCGTTGGTTCAACTCCAGCAAAGTTTGGGTACAGACCGAAGTCAATTTCAGCCGTTGGTTCAACTCTAGCAAAGTTTGGGTACAGATCAAAGTCAAGTTCAGTCGTTGGTTCAACTCCAACGAAGTTTGGGTACAGACCGAAGTCAATCTTAGCCGTTGGCACAACCCCAGCGAAGTTCGGGTACAGACCGAAGTTAAGTTCAGCAGTTGGCACAATCCCAGCAAAGTTCGGGTATAGACCAAAGTCAAGTTCAATCATTGGAACCACCCCAGCGAAGTTCGGGTACAAATCAAAGTTAAGTTCAACCGTTGGCACAACCCCAGTGAAGTGTCAGGTACTGACTAATGACATTTTAGCTGTTGGTTCAACTCCAGCAAAGTTCGGGTACAAATCGAAGTCAAGTTCAACCGTTGGTTCTATTTCATCGAAGTTCGGGTATAGACCGAAGTCAAACTCAACCGTTGGTTCAACTCCAGTGAAGTTCAGGTACAGACCGAAGTCCAGTTCAACTGTTGATTTAACTCCAGCTAAGTTCTGGTATAGGCCAAATGCAGTTCAACCGTTGGTTTAACTCCAGCAAAGTTCGAGTACAGACCAAAGTCAATTTCAACCGTTAGTTCAACTCCAGCGAAGTTCAGGTACAGACCGAAGTTAAGTTTAGCCGTTGGCACAACCCCAGCAAAGTTCGGGTACAGACCGAAGTCAAGTTCAACCGTTGGCACCACCCCAGTGAAGTTCGAGTACAAACCGAAGTCAAGTTCAACCGTTGGCACAACCCCAGCAAAGCATCGGGTACTGACTGATGACATTTCAGTCATTAGTTCAACTCCAGCGAGTTCGGGTACAGACTGAAGTTAAGTTCAACCGATGGTTCTATTCCATCAAAGTTCGGGTACAGACCGAAGTCAAATTCAACTGTTGGTTCAACTCCCGAGAAGTTCGAATACAGACCGAAGCCAGTTCAACCGTTGGTTCAACTCCAGCAAAGTTCAGGTACAAACCAATGCCAGTTCAACCGTTGGTCCGACTCCAGCGAAGTTCGGGTATAGACCGAAGTCAAGTTCAACCGATGTTTCTATTCCAGCGAAGTTTGGGTATAGACCAAAGCCAGTTCAACTGTTGTTTCAACTCCAGCGAAGTTCAAGTACAGACCAAAGTTTGGTTCAACCGTTGGCACAACCCCAGCGAAGCCCTGGTATAGATCGAAGTCAATTTCAGCCGTTGGTTCAACTCCAATGAAGTTCGGGTACAGACCGAAGTCAAGTTCAGCTGTTGGCACAACCCCAACAAATTTCGTGTATAGACCGAAGTCAAGTTCAGCCGTTAGTTCAACTCCAGCGAAGTTCGGGTACAGACCAAAGTCAATTTCAGCAGTTGGCACAACCCCAGCAAAGCGGGAGGTACTGATCGATACAATTTAATCGATTGCTCAGCCCCAGCTAAGCATCGGGAATGATCCTGTGACGGAGGCAATTTTAGTAATCCATTGTCAATGATGAAACCTGTTATACACATCCTCAAAAGAGAATGAGGTAAAAGATTAGATATTCAGCTCCCTATTACAAGCTACCAAGTGAAACCTATTATCCGGATAAGCATCGAAAGATCCCAGCAAGGTGACTCGTTACCTGAGGGATAACCCTATCGGAGGAACCTTCAAAAACACACAAACAACATCTGCCAAGAGGAAATTTTCTCCCTGATAATACTAACAGATGCGGGAAACCATGGGTTTCAAACCATGGTAGCATAATAACATCCCCATCAAAGTTAAATAGGCTACTGTAAATAACGTCATCCCCAACAGAAAATGACAAAAATAGTTCACGGTAACCTATCAATAATATCAAGGGCTGTGCATGACAATGTTATCCCCAGCAGATAGATGACGTAAGCAACTGAGAGCAGCCCTGTTCTACTAAAAGACACACAGCCTTCGTAACGTCTCTAGCATGTGTCTTATTTCCAATGTCTACTAATCATTATCCTGTCCATTCCACTACATTGCATGGACATGATAAAGAGAGGAATCTATAGACACTCAAAAATTTCCTTGCCCCAATACGAACATTGTAGGAGGGCAAAGCCGTCAGTTAAATCAACCCCGGTAATGATACCAGGTTTCCAATCCAAATTCGGCCACCAATGTCGTTCATTCAGTTAAATCTGATCCCCAATATCGGTAAACCTAAATTCGATAACCAATGTCGGTAAACCCAAATCTGATCCCCAATATCGGTAAACCCAAATCCGATCCCCAATATCGATACTCCAGTCAAATTCGATTACCAATGTCGGTATTCCAGTCAAATTCGATCACCAATGTCGGTATTCCAGTCAAATCTGATCTCCAATCGGACCATCTATCCAGCTCCAATATCTAATCGGAGCGTCTATCCAGCTCCAATCTCCAATCGGACAGTCTATCCAGCTTCAATCTCTAATCGGACCATCTATCCAGCTCTAATATCCAATCAGACCGTCTATCCAGCTTCGATCTTCAATCGGACAGTCTATCCAGATCTGATCTCCAATCGGACAGTCTCTCCAGCTCCGATCTCCAATCGAACCGTCTATCCAGCTCCGATCTCCAATCGGACCTTCTATCCAGCTCCGATCTTCAATCAGACCGTCTATCCAGCTTCGATCTCCAATCGGGCCGCCTATCCAGCTCCGATCTCCAATCGAACCATCAGTTCAAACCCCGATCTCAATATCGGGCCTTCAAGTTAGCCCCGGTAACTACTCAGGAGGTACAGGTCAACCTCGACATCAACCCAGGACATGTCGAGTCATCCCAATCTCAATCTAGGAAGGGCAGTTCAGCTCCAGAGATGACCTTGGGAAGCAAGATCCACCAAGGACCACCCTGGTAAGGGAAAAATGGTCATTTTATCAACTCTCAATTGATTCGGTCAAACTCAAGCCAAATTGATACCATCGAAGTCAGAATAAACCATAAACGACGATCCCGAGTGCAAACGACGTAAGACAGCTCAACGGATAAACTATGAGGAATCGAAGACCTAGTTATGAACCCATCTTCTGGGACCCAAAAAATATTTTATCCCATGTCCTTGCGACACTCTCGGCGAGGGCTTTCCGAAAAGGTATTGCACGCCTCAAACGGACGCTCCGATCAAAAGTTAAAAAGTTTCGACATCTACTGCGCATTGTCCGGAGTGCACGTACTTCGAGACGATGAAACCCGACATCGCGGGCCCCACCAGGGGAGCCGCACCTCTACCTACGGTAGCAGCGGGTAGAGTGGAGCCTCCCTGGCCTATAAATAAAGGTGCCCCCTTCATTTTAAAAAAATTAAAAACGCAGCGAAGCTCTGCCAGTTCAATTTTCTAACTTTTACACCTCTTCCAAGCCCAAATATTTTCACTCTAACACGTAGATATACCCATATACTATCACATATTAGAAAACAACAGGTAGATTTGGACGTATAGAGCATACGATTTGGTAAAAAGCCCGTGTAGCAGTCCATTGTAAGTATTTTCACGATCAGAAAGTGAATATTACTTCTTCGTACTTTTATACACTTGCACGTTAAGTTTCGTTTTCTAAAAATGCCCGAAACTTAGCCCCGTGGCCGTTTTCATCAAAATTAGGTACATTTTTGTACATAAACTGATTTTCTTGCATTTCTACAACTCAGATTGACGATCCGTCAGCTCCAGCAGCTTCAATGCACTAGCACGCACGTTCTGACAACTTTGCCAGACTGGGTTATCTTCCCAGTCCAGGTTTGGCCCTTTTTGTATATATTTAACTGTATATATACTAACATTTCAATTCTGTCAAGCCCGGATGTTAAATCTGAGATAGTTTACCGCTTTTATATATATTTACGCATATATGAGTGATTTTAACCATAACTGGGTTCTCTTCCCAGTATTGGTTTACTACATTTCTGTATATATATTTTAATTTCAGTCCGGGCACTGACGTGAAAACTCATCGCCCTTTATATTATTTTTTCACTCTTTGTAAGACCCCAAATTTTATAAATAAAGATTGAATTTCCTCTATATATTATTTTGAAATAGTAAGGTGTTGTCTTCATAAATGTGGTAAGTTATGGGTGAGATGTGCAAATTTTTCAAAGTTAGCAAGTGGTAATAAAATATTCGTTTGGTTATAGAATATTCTTGTTGTCTAGGAATATTCGTACGACGGCGCAGCCATTTGTGGGCCCCATAACAGAATAACTGTCAGATGAAGAAAAAGACAAGAATGAGTTTTTTAAAAATAACGGTGTAGTTGTTACCATTAGAACTGTTGAAATAATCGATGGTTAAAATACAGTAATACGCGGTATTGCACAGTAGCACACGGTATTGCACATTAATTCAAATTATTGGTTCTTACATAAGAAGGCACTTACTCAATTATTGTTACATTAATTACTGTTCAATATTTTATATTATTGATTCGATAATTGTTACGTTGATATTTTATATTATTGATTCAATAATTGCTACGTTGATATTTTATATGATTGATTCAATAATTGTTGCCGTTGATATTTTGTATTATTGATTCAATAATTGTCACTGCACAATATTTCACATTATCAAATCAATAATTCATATTATTTGAATAATATTATTAGATAGCATTATTGACAATTTTTAAGGATGTTCTGTCGAGGAAAGGGGTTCGGTTAATCTAAATGTGCGCCAGTAAGGAGAAATTCTTATCGAAAAGCCCCCTCTTTCCTAGGAACGACCTGGTTGTCAATATTGTAGTTCTGTAATATTATTTGTGAATAATTAATTATTGATTTATATGATAAGAAAATATTTATTTTGTGGATGTAAAAGACGGAATTAGTGCTGAGGTGTTTTTATCAGTATTTTGGTGTGAAAAATCATCCGTTTGTGGATTTCAACCATTTTTCGTTCGGAATTTGGGAAAACTTCTTTCTACAAAGTTGTAGATAATTAAATTTCTTACAGAAAGGACATATAATTCGTATTTTTCTGATAAAAGGGTTATTTATTATGAATTATTGAAGTTTCAGAATAAATGTTTTTTTACATAAAATAGTGGGCCCCACTTTTGTTTTTTATGGAAAATGCTGATTTTTGGAGGCTTTGAATGAAATGGGCAGCAGCCAAAGAATAATCAAACCATGTGTGCGCTATGTACAATAAGTCAGCTTTGACATCCTAAGCTTTTCATATAAATAGGGTGCTTAGTTAGAAATGCAAATCACACCAGAATTAAAAAATTTTCTCTCTATAATATCGAGCATATTTCTTGTGAGTATTTAGATACTTTGAGTGTTGATAACAGTGCAAGTTTTCGTCCACATAATATCTGATATTCCAGTCAAAGCTACTCTCCGGTTAAGGTAAGGGATGTTATTTTCTTTCGTAAATGATGTTATTCTTTTCAATATCATTATACCAAAATATTGGCATGGATTTTATTATGAAATTTTTACTTTTTTCGCCGGGGTTACTATTCACGTATACGACACTATTAACGTATACGACACTATTCACAAAAAAATTAAATTTTCTTTTATTTGTCCAAATTGGCTATTGTGGGTTGTATCTTTGATTGTATCCAAGTTTTGAGCTTTATTCTTGAATTTTGCTCCACAAAGTACTATTAGGGAGTATTTTTGAACTTAGATAAATTAAAATACGAATCCTTAATCTTTGTCCTTTATTTCACTGGATTCGTTCTTTAAAATGTTTTTCATCATCCTCAGTCCTAAATGGTGATATAAATGAATATCTTTGGCCTGTAGAGCAAAGATGAATGATTATCTTATGAATATTTTTGGCCCGTAGTGCAAAGATGGACAGGTGTTGAGATGAACACGACACTGGTGATACAAATGACTATCTTTGGCCCGTAGTGCAAAGATGAATATTTGATTTGAGATATATATTAATTGATGTTACAGGGATAAAATATTGATGATGGACTTTTAAATCATAGAAGATAGTAGACTTCATTCTCTACGTAACTCTTCTAATGAATTGATATTTCCGTTGCAGTTGTTGATCTAAAACTTGTTGTCCATAATATTTTATTTGAATTGTTGAAGACTAACGATAATTTATTTTCTATTATCTTAGTCATAATATTCTTTACTTGGCTAGTTGAGCTAACCCTTTTCATTTATTGTCCTCTTCAGGGAATGAGAATGTTACGGGAACTAGTCTGGGAACAGTGTGATGGTCAGAGTTAGATCTGTAGAAGTTCTCACTATTCTATAAAATAGTGGGATAATAATTGTAATAAATAAGGGATGAATTTGAATGTTGATATTTCGTATTATATACGATTTGTATTGAAACCCATAGTTGTATGGTCGTATTTTTCATGACCTTTTGTTATAAAAGACTTGTATTTGGAATTCTGTACCATATATTTGGCAACTCATAATGGGTTGGTATTGAACCTATTTTGGGGGCGTTACAGTTGGTATCAGAGCTTAGGGATATGATCTCTGGCGGAGATCTGTGAATAGAACTAGGAGGGGAGAAAAGAGTAAAACTTTCACTAGTATGTCCTACCTAAGCTTATTTGGTATTTAATTGGTCGGTCGGAGCATATAAGGTTAATATGTGATATGTTAATTTATTGAATTAACCCTTATTTTATGGCAGTATTTGAGAATGGCAGCTGAAAATCTAAATAATGGAGTGAATGAGACCGTCGAAGCACCGCTAATCACCAACTAGGATAATGTGATATCGGGAGAAGAAGAAATTAGAAATATCCATGTGGTGAGTGAGGAATTAATAGTTGCACCCGAGCTAGTCATAGAGGTAGCAGCTGAGAGTGAGGAAGAAGAGGAACCCGAGGAGAAGGATTTGTTAGGAGAATTTTATGATCGAAATGTAGAACTGCAAGATCGTATTCATGAGTTAGAAGAGCAGGGTGAAGAACGGTAGACAGCCGTGGAACAAAGGGATACAACAATTCAAGAAAGGGATACAGAAATTCAAGATTTTGCTACTTGATATGTGAGGCTTGAACAGAAGCTCTCTCTGACAGAATATATGATATTAGAGCTGGAATCTGAAAATGCAAATGTCAACGATCAGCTGAAAGAAGAAGTAACTGAACGAGTGAGAATTGAAGATGCATGGGTAAAAGCCGCACGATGCGTTGATATTTTAGAAAGAGACATCCGATCTAAGAAGGCCAAAATAGACGACATGGATTTTACTTTTTGGACAGCAATTGGGAGAATCCAACATCGAGTTTGGAATTACTTTGTGCATAGCGGTCAACCCCAATTCGATATGGATCGAAGAGTAATGATTCAAATCATGGATCAGGAGTGCGACGAAGCAGTTGAGGGTGGAATGAGCTTTATAGCAAAGTCTAGGCCAGCTGGGATAGTGACACCAAAAACTGTCCCAGACAAATTAAAGTAATTGGTTCTTAGAAGAGCATTTGTCGTGACTGCCCAAAACGCGAGGAACCCGAATGAATTTATCACGGGTTAGTTAATCATAAATTTTTGCGAAGTCTATACCATATTAGATACCGGTTCTACCCATTCTATTATTTCACCTACTTGTGCTCAACGTTTGAACTTGAATTCTGAGAAATTAGACTTTGACTTATCTGTTGAAACTCTGTCGGGGGAACCTTCGTTACATCTATAGTTTACAAATCGTGTTTGATTCAAATTGGTAACCTCACACTTCCTGTTGATCTTATATCTTTAAAAATTCTTGCATTTGATGTGATTTTTTTGAATCGATTGGTTAACCACTGATCATGCCAAAATTGATTGTTTCGTAAGGTTGTTAGCTTTCATTCAAATAACCAGACCACTAAAATCAATCAATGTCATTTCAAGTCATAAAGATGTTCGTTTATTGAAAAACGGATGTCAAGATTTCTTAGCCCATGTCACTGATTTAAATCAGAATACATCAGATTTGAATGATATTTCTGTTGTTAATGAGTTTCCTGATGTATCTCCCAAAGAACTTCTTGGTCTACCCCTAGATGTAAAGTTGAATTCTTTATTGACCTTGAACCCGGTACAAAACCTATTTCTAAAACCCCATATCGAATGGCTCCTATTGAACTTCAAGAGTTAAAGGTCCAACTACAGGAGTTGTTAGACATCGATTTTATTCGTTCTAGTGCATCTCCTTGGGGTGCTCCTGTTTTATTCGTAAAGAAGAAAGACGGTAGTATACGACATTGTATTGACTATCGGGAGTTGA
The DNA here is from genome assembly GCA_020205555.1 of Panax stipuleanatus. Taxonomy (NCBI): domain Eukaryota; kingdom Viridiplantae; phylum Streptophyta; class Magnoliopsida; order Apiales; family Araliaceae; genus Panax; species Panax stipuleanatus. Next base: position 41,911,336 of record CM035115.1, on the reverse strand, counting down.
ACCATATCATCATCAAGAATATGTATCCGTTACCTCGTATTGATGACCTGTTCAACCAATTGCGAGGTGCTATAGTTGAAGCACAATGAGAGTTACAGTTGGTATCAAATATTTGGATCATTTCGTGGTTGTCATTATTGATAACATCCTAATATACTCCAAAAGTCTCAAATATTTCTTTACTTATAATGAACTCAATATGCGAAAACAACGTTGGTTGGAGCTGTTGAAAGATTACAAAAATACCATTCAATTCCATCCTGGAAAAAGTGAACGTGGTAGCTGACGCATTGAGTAGAAGATCGTATGCGGGTACAAGTGCGATATTGTCAACACGAAGCCCATTTTGTATGACGTACAAAGGATGAAGACAGAGTTAAAGACTCCGGAGACACACGTAATGATGTCAAATATACGCGCAGAACCAGCTTTAATGGATAGAGTTAAAGCTGCTCAATCTACAGATCTGGAGCTGACGAATATGAAGAAGAAGGTGCAAGAAGATACTATTTCCAAAGCAAGAATCGATGAAGAGGGAATACTTCGAGTCAAATCCAGACTTTGTGTTCCTAACGACTCTGAATTAAAGTATAGAATCATGATGGAAACACACAACACACCGTTCGCAATCCATCCTGGAAGTACCAAAATGTATCGTGATCATCAATATACAATTTGGTGGAGCAATATGAAGAAAGAGATCGCGGAGTTTCTATCGAGGTGTTTAACGTGTAAACGTGTCAAGGCGGAGCATCGAGTGCCAAAGGGTCAGTTTGAAGAAAGTTATGGACACCAATTTACGATTTATTGGTCCATTTAAAATCCTTGACCGAGTAGAAAATGTGGATTATAGACTCGCTTTACCGCCAAATATGTCTCGTGTTCATAACGTTTTTCACATATCCATGCTACGTAAATATGTGAAAGACCCAAACCACATTATTGAGTTAGTACCAGGCGAGGTAGCTGAAGATTTAACGTATGAGAAAGTATCTGTCAAAATCTTGGATAAGAAGGAACATGTCCTACGCTCGAAGATTATACCTCAAGTTAATATTTTGTGGAGGAACCATGATATCGAGGAAATGACCTGGGAGTTAGAATCGGAAACGAAAGCGAGGTATCCTCACCTTTTCGAAATGTCAGGTACGCACGTCAATTTCGAGGATGAAATTTCATAAGGAGGGGAGGTTGTAAAACCCCAACTTTTATAAATAAAGATTGAATTTTCTCTATATATTATTTTGAAATAGTAAGGTGTTGTCTTGATAAATGTGGTAAGTTATAGGTGAGATGTGCAAATTTTTCAAAGTTAGCAAGTGGTAATAAAATATTCTTTTGGTTGTGGAATATTCTTGTTGTCTAGGAATATTCGTACGACGGCGCAGCCATTTGTGGGCCCCACAACAGAATAACTGTCGGATGAAGAAAACGACAAGAATGAATTTTCTAAAAATAACGGCGTAGTTGTTACCATTAGAACTGTTGAAATAATCGGTGGTTAAAATACAGTAATACGCGGTGTTGCACAGTAGCACACGGTATTGCACAGTAATTCAAATTATTGGTTCTTACGTAAGAAGGCACTTACTCAATTATTGTTACAATAATTACTGTTCAATATTTTATATTATTGATTCGATAATTGTTACGTTGATATTTTATATTATTGATTCAATTATTACTACGTTGATATTTTATATGATTGTTTCAATAATTGCTACCGCTGATATTTTGTATTATTAATTCAATAATTGTCACAACACAGTATTTCACATTATCAAATCAATAATTCATATTATTTGAATAATATTATTAGATAGCATTATTGACAATGTCTAAGGAAGTTTTGTCCAGGAAAGAGGTTAGGTTAATCTAATTGCACGCCAGTAAGGAGAAATCCTTATCGGAAAGCCTCCTATTTCTTGGGAACGACCTAGTTGTCAATATTGTAGTTCTGTAATATTATTTCTGAATAATTAATTATTAATTTATATGATAAGAAAATATTTATTTTGTGGATATAAAAGAAGGAATTAGCGCTGAGGTGTTTTTATCAGTATTTTGGTGTGGAAAAACATCCGTTTGTGGATTTCGACCATTTTTCGTTCGGAATTTGAAAAAACTTTCTTCTACAAAGTTGTAGAGAATTAAATTTCCTATAAGAGAAACATAGAATTCGTATTTTTCTGATAAAAAGGTTATTTATTATGAATTATTGAAGTTTCAGAATAAATGTTTTTTTAAATAAAATGGTGGGCCCCACTTTTGTTTTTTGTGAAAAATGCTGATTTTTTGAGGCTTTGAATGAAATGGGCAGCAGCCAGAGAATAATCAAATCATGTGTGCGCTACGTACAATAAGTCAGCTTTGGCATCCTAAGCTTTTTCTATAAATAGGGTGCTTATTTAGAAATGAAAATCATACAAGAATCAGAAAATTTTCTCTCTATAATATCGAGCGTATTTCTTGTGAGTATTTAGATACTTTGAGTGTTGATAACAGTGCAAGTTTTTGTCCACATAATATTCGATATTCCAGTCAAAATTACTCTCCGGTTAAGGTAAGAGATGTTATTTGCTTTCGTAAATGATGTTATTCTTTTCAATATCATTATACTAAAATATTGGCATGGATTTTATTATGAAATTCTTATTTTTTCCGTCGGGGTTACTATTCACGTATACGGCACTATTCACGAGAAAATTTAATTTTCTTCTATTTGTCCAAATTGGCTATTATGGGTTGTATCTTTGATTGTATCCAAGTTTTGAGCTTTATTCTTGAATTTTGTTCCACAAAGTATTATTAGGTAGTGTTTTTGAACTTAGATAAATTAAAATACGAATCCTTAATCTTTGTCCTTTATCTCACTGGATTCGTTCTTTAAAATGTTTTTCATCATCCTCAGTCCTAAATGGTGATATAAATGAATATCTTTGGCCTGTAGAGCAAAGATGAATGATTACCTGATGAATATTTTTGGCCCATAGTGCAAAGATGGACAGGTGTTGAGATGAACATGACCACTGGTGATACAAATGAATATCTTTGGGCCGTAGTGCAAAGATAAATATTTGATTTGAGATATATATTGATTGATGTTACAGGGATAAAATATTGATGATGGACTTTTAAATCATAGAAGATAGTAGACTTCATTCTCTACGTAACTCTTCTAATGAATTGATATTTTCGCTGCATTTATTGATCTAAAACTTGTTGTTCATAATATTTTAGCTGAATTGTTGAAGACTAACGATAATTTATTTTCTATTATCTTAGTCAAAATATTTTTTGCTGGGCTAGTTGAGCTCACCCTTTTCATCTATTGTCCTCTTCAGGGAATGAGATTGTTGCGGGAACTAGTCGGGAAACATTGTGATGGTCAGAGTTAGATCTGTAGAAGTTCTAACTATTCTATAAAATAGTGGGATAATAATTGTAATAAATAAGGGAATAATTTGAATGTTGATATTTCGTATTATATACGATTTGTATTGAAACCCATAGTAGTATGGTCGTATTTCTCACGACCTTTTGTTATAAAAGACTTGTATTTGGAATTCTGTACAATATATTTGGTGACTCAGATTGGGTTGGAATTGAACCTATTTTGGGGGCGTCACACTCTTCGCCATACTGGGTGATCTTCCCAGTCTTGACTACTTTTCTGCAATTTACATTCCAGTCTGGCCTGGACTATTTCGTGGCCTTTATACTATTTTTGCATTCTTTGCCATACTGGGTGATCTCCCTAGTCACTGGTTGACTACTTTTTTTCAATTTACATTCCAGTCTGGCCTGGACTATTTTGTGGCCTTTATACTATTTTTGTACTCTTCGCCATACTAGGTGATCTTCCCAGTCACTGGTTGACTACTTTTCTGTAATTTACATTCTAGTTCGGCCTGGATCATTGTGTGGCCTTTTTACTACTTTTATATATATTTATGCATATATAATAAGCCTTCACCATCATTAGGTTCTCTTCCCAGTCTTGGTTGACTATGTTTCTGTCAATATATATATATATATATATATATATATATATATATATATATATATATCAATTCCAGTCCGTGCACCGGCGTGAAAACCCATCGCCCTTTTTACTGTTCTTCTATATATATATATATATATATATATATATATATATATATATATTTCATTTCTGTCAAGCCTGGATCATTTCGTGGCTTTTATAAATATATATATATATATATATATATATATATATATATATATATATACATATATTTAAATTCTAGTTCGGGCTTGCGCGTGAAAACCCATCGTCCTTTACAGTTTTCAGCATATATATAACTATATATATATATATATATTACTTTGCTCATTTTATTCAATTGCAGTTGTAAATATTCATTTTATATGAATTGGCACTGACATATCTGCGGGCGGACTAGATTTATTTAAATCGTGCCAATTCTAGTTTTCAAACGGTTCAAAACCTCCAGACTAAACCGGGAAGCTAGAATGGCTGAGATTTCCTTAAATCTAGCTTTCTTTCTAGTTTCTACTTCAAAAGCAACCTCGCGTCCCTTAGATCGCTATCTAGTGGGAACGAGATGCTTCGGTTGTGCGAACTTGGATTTACTGAATAAATTCTTGGTTCTGGCAATATTGGGATATTTATTTATTTCTGTACAAATTTGAATTGTGCAGGTTTTGGCTACTCATATGTGAGCCTAGGAATCGTGGGATTCATGATCAAAACGATCGGAATCTGATTCCCACGATGGACAAACTCCGATTTACAAATGTACCCTGCCAATTTTTCTATAAAAATATATATGTAAACAGAACTTAAAACAGTTATCCGGATTTAAGGTCTCAATATAATAAAAAAAATGTTGATTGTCGTGTCATCGTCCCTCCGATGGTTTTCATACCCATGAGGAGATCGACACTTGTATATTCTGTGGTCGAGGATGCTTCGCAGCCCGAGAAATCACCATTCTTATGCAGCTTTAAGGTTATAAAGATAAAATTAGAAATATCAACAGGCTTCAATTCCTATGGCAGCGTAAGGGTTTGATAAACCAGCTTTCAAAACATCATTTTCAAATCAATCAAAAGAAAAGCTTTTCAAAGAAAATTAAATTAAATGCTTTTGCAAATCAAATCAAAGACTGATTTTCAAATCAAATCAAACCCTTCGTATATAGGTTCAACGAAGCAAAGCTCTACTTTCAATCAATCAAATCAATAGGCCCAATTTTCAGACAGCATTCACTCACGCATTCCAGTTTTTAAAGGGAAATATTGAAAAGATATGGTACCGTGTTTACACGGGAGTCGTGGGATGCCTAACACCTTCCCCACACTTAACCAAGCCCCGAGCTCAAAACTTTGTTTTCAAAGATCAATTTTCGACAGTGTCCAGCAATTGGGCCTCTTTCAAACAAAACTCAGTTGAGTTGGTACAACCATTTCAAATCTACCAACTGGCGACTCTGTAAAACGTTCAAATTATCGACATGTTTAAAACCTTTTTCCTAAATAAAAAGAATGAGGGTAAAGAGAACTTAGGAAAAGAGATTAAAAGATCCGGGTTGTGACCCGACCCATAGATTTTTTTAACCAACGTCGACATTTAGCATACTTGTGAAATAAGGAAGGTTTATTGGATTAAAAATACTAAACTATGCATGCTAAGTAAAAATTAGATTCATAAAATGGCGAACATAGGAAACTATATTAAAAGCTATTGGTGGACAATTTTAAAACCATTATATATGTGTTGTTGATGGACAAATTGAAAACCATCATGTGTTAGTATAAGAATTGTGGAAATTTTCCTTTTGGAAAGAAGTAAAAATATGCTATAACGAAGTTATGGCAAAAATTTCAGTAAAAGATGTTAATCGATGAAAACCTAAATTAGAATGATTTTCGTTTGTAGTTAGTTAATCCCGGGAATTTTATGTTTCAAGGAATTGAGTTATTCATGAGAATAGGAAGTCATTGACTCGAGAACGAACTCGTTCCGACTCCGGATGAGAAAGTTATGAAGAAACGAAAATTAAACGTTAAAAATGTTAAGTATGAAAAACTACGCGTCACGATATTTTTGAGCCAATTAAATGCATAGTTAGAATGTCTAAAAAAATATTCAGTTTGGGTCGGTTTAAAGTATGCCATGAAAGCTAGAGAATGACTCAAGAACGGGTTGATTCCGAGTTAGAACGACTAAGATACGAGTTCGCAAAGTAGACGTTAGGATTGAAATTTGGAACTTAAAAAATTTTCAAAGGTTTATGCCTAGTGCTGCAGCGCCAGTTTTGCCTATAAACTCGGTGCCACAACGCCGACTTTGAAGGCCATTTACTGTCCGGAGGCGTAGCAGAGCCCGAATTTGTACTGAAACCCGGCGTTGCATCGCCAGGCCAAAGTTTTGCACAGTAAGAAGATTTTTAAAGTAGAAAGTAAAGGAAATGTAATGGAATACAAATGAAGATAAATGTTAATTAATTATAACATATTAATAAAGGTATAAGAACCTTAACTTAATGATTGAAATTAAATTCAAAGGATAAAACCGATTAAACGTAAATTACCAAAGGGAGGTAATGATTTTGTAATTGCATAGGATATAAATGTTTAAGCTATACGAATGAATAACTTGAACATTTTAGTTTAAAAAGAAATGGAGTATGATATTTGGATATCAAAGATTGATAATAAATGATAGTAAATGTCTTCCAATTGTAGCGAATAATAATGAAAGGTAGCAAATGCTAGCAAAAGGATAAACGAATGATAATGAACTTAAAGTATAAATTAAGTTTAACGTATTAAACGAATACAATGGTAAGAGAAATAGAAGTAAACCCATATGTGGTATTGATTATGTGTCTAATTGGTGCATACATGTAAATTTATGTGTGTAGGCTGTAAAGAAAACGAATTAGCATAAACTATAAATAGTTGACTCTTGATGCAAGTTTCCTAAACCTTTCTCTTGCGAAATTATGTGAATTTTTATACTTATGCAAATCTTTTACATATTTTTTCAATTATTCAAGTCATGTTTTGCCATGTACTACTTAAGAAAGTGTTGATGCCATTGTTCGATTAAACAAATGATAGAATGATTTACGAATTTCATAATAACTCTTTTTAAATGTTATTTATGAAAATTTAAGCTATCTAACGATAATTTCTTTGGTATTGATAAAAAGGTAAGCCTAAGAATGAACAATCAAATGTATTTAGTTGAATTTTCGGCTAACAGGTATGGTGTCAAAACTAAACGTAAATACGTTTAATGGATAAGTGTTGATCAACATAGAGTACTATAGACTGATCACCTAGAAGTGCTCGTAAGATATATCGGATTTACGATTTTATTACCGGGAAGTCTCTTTTAATGAATGAAAATGTTTAACTCTCGATCATTTGTCCATATTATATTGAATATGCATACTGTGATTCTAAAAATGTTTTTGGCAAAGTAAAAGTATCAGTTTTGATTATTCTTATTGATTCTCAACTATTTATTCAGTTGTTGAATATTAAACATATGATTCTTGATTTTATTTTATCTAAGTTTTTATATTTGCTGAGCAATCAATGCTCATCATTTCTTGAATTATGTGAATTTCAGCTAATGCCGAAAAGGTTAAAGGGTCCAGGAAGGACAAAGGAAAGGCAAAGTTGTAGAATTAATCAGTCGATGTAATAATAGTATAGTTTTTGTAATATTATACCTTATGAGACAATGAACATGTAATGGTTACAGATAACCTAGGGAAATGAATGAAAGATAGTAATAATACAGTAATTATATTAATGTTAATTCGAATATATAGTAATATGTTTTGAATATTATAGCACTGTGTAGAACCTTATTCAGGGTTTAAAGGTACCCGGATTTGGGGGCATCACAGTGGCTAGCCCTAATTCTCTCTATCCTAGCTCCTTATAGTTTTAAGAATACTTGCAAGAGAGATGAAAATAACATAGACTACCCCTCTCTCCTAAACTTTTTAGTAATTGGGGTTTTAATTTAATTCTCAAGGAACTAAATATTAATAATAATAAATAATAAAACTCATATTATTAATTTATAATTAGTATTCATCCATATACTAAATTATAAATATTAAGTTATTAAATTTATTCCACTAATAAATTAAATACACTTAATTTATTATTATTAAGTCGATCACTCCTAAAATCATATTTCTCCCATTTATGGTGTGACCCTATATGATTAATATTAAGTCAATAGTAGAATAAATAAATTAGAACCAATCTAATATTATTTATAATGAATTAAACTCCTTTAATTTAAATATAAATAAATAATATTTATTCTGCATCATGAGTGACATCTTATAAATAATGTATAATGACTATCCGGATAATATAAATTCAACGTTTAATCATAAAAAATTATCACAATGAATACAAAGAACCTATTCTGTGAATTGTTACCATACAATTCAATACTTCTACTATACAATATCACAATCAAATATAAAACATGGTATTATTGTCAAGTTTTATTTATTTAATTATATGAATTGCTATTCTAAAATGCACAACTCTAGTTAATGTAAATTAGAAACTCCTTTCTAATTTTCATTCAACATTGACCAGAGATTTCTAAGTTGTCACTTTATCGAATCACATAGAACATCCTCTCCCTTTATCAAAAGTGGTAAATCCTTTGTTGATCAGTCATGTATCTCCATATATACTTTATTATATCTGAACATACCCTACGACATACCATAGAGAATTAAGAAATATGACATAACATAACTCAGTATATACAAGATACTATGATAATCTCAAGTCTAAGGATCACTTTTACTAATATCACTTTAGGAACACCTATTGACAGACAAGTAAAACTCCATTAAGGTTCCTTTATACAAGTCAAACATCCTTTTAGATCTAACCCTATTGATTTTTATCTGCAATACATATGATGCTTCTCCCAAGTCCTTTATGGAGAAGTGATTAGATAACCATATCTTTACTGATTGTAGCATTTGTATGCCATTCCCTATAAGTAGTATATCATCAACATATAATACCAGGAATGTCACAACGCTCCCACTAACCTTCTTGTATACACAAGGTGAAAATAGTATGCATGCAAGCCAATCATGTATGATGATAACGCATAAAATTTGTAAACGCTCTTATTCATTTATTAATAAAAGTATTCATTTATTAAAGGCATTTAATTATCTACATGATGCTATTTTTTATAATATATAAATAACACATAGTTTTAAGCAATGCTTTTAGAATCATGATGTTGATCATGCTAATGAGATCTAAATTCTTAGATAGCTTTAAAACTAAAATAGTTCCCAATCGATGAATAACTAAAAAGGGGATTAGTAAATCCGGATAGATTAGTAAATATGTTACTTTCTCATTGAATGAGGATGATTGATCTCATGATCATTTGTGTGGAGACACTAAATCAAGTATGTAGGTGCTTATTGGAGAACAAGTACACTGAACGTGACTCGCTAAGGAATACCTAATGGAGTTTTACTCGCCTGTCAATAGAAATTCCTAATGTGATAGTAGTACAAGTGATCCTCAGACTTGAGATCATCATAGTATCTTGTGTATAATGAATTATACTTTTGACTTATTCCTTAAGACCCTTATGGTATATCAAAGGATATGCTTGGGTGTAATAAGTTATATATGGAGATAATGAATAATCAATAAAAAATCTACCACTTCTAACATAAGAAGAGATATGTCCTATGTGATTCGTTAAATGACAACCCAGGAATCCTTGGCCAAGGTGGAATAAAATTAAAAAGGAATTTCTAATTTGCATTATTTGGAGTTGTGCATTTTCTGATCAAAATACATATAATTAAATAAAATAAGACTTGACAGTAATTTTATGTATTATATTTAATTGGGACATAATATAGTGGAAAGATTGAATTGTACGGTAACTATTAACTCAATGTTTCTTTTATGATTAATGTTGAAATCTATATTATCTGGAAAGTCGTTGATCGCTAGGGAGGCTTATCCTTATTGTAGAATAAATATTATTTATTTAAATAGATTATTAGTTTTATTAAAATAAAATTAGAATTGTTCTAATTGATTTATTCATAATCGGTTTATATATAGAGAACCTAAATGGTCACACCATAAAAGAAAGAAGAATTATTTAAGAAGGTAATGGCATAATCATAATAATATGTTAAGTGTAATTAATTTAATCTATGGTGATAGTATAAATTAAATAGCTTAATGTTTATTATTTAATATTTTGAAAATATTAAATATAAATTAATAAGAGTACTCTTATTAATATTATTATAATTATTATTATTTTAATTTTTAAAGGAGTTTATGAATTAATTTAATATTAGTACTCTCATTTATTCCTAATGACATTAAGAGGAAAATTAATCAAAAGAGTTTAATTAATTATTCTCAATGGGTTGGGAAGCCTAATTAATTAAAGGAGTTTAATTAATTAAATAAAACCCTATTTCTAATTGGAGAGTACTCCTTTTTTATAGAGAATAGAAAAACTAGGGTTTAGCCAACCACCCTCCTTCTTGAACAATTCATCTTCCTTGGTGGATCACCTCTAGAGGCCAAACACTTGGGTGGCTAACGTTGATCAAAGAAAGGAATCAATCTCAGAGATTCAAGGAAATCGCGAAGAACAAGGAGTTGAACTCGTACCTGTGGAAGCTTAGTTCTACAAGGGTATGATTCCATAACATCTTATATATCGTTTTAAATTAATAATATGCATAACGGATGATCCGAGTAATTGGTTTGTAAAAAATTTTAAACTCTGATTTTTCCATACTTTCACTAATTTTTGTAATTTGATTGCGCTATGATTTCAAACAAACCTAACAGTGGTATCAGAGCCAAACTTTTATGCGAGTTATTAATTGTTTTGATTTGATATATATACTCATAATGTGTTTTTGAACAATTTAATTGGGCATAATAGTTAGCTAGAAATCATATTTTTGGAGAAAAACTACATAATTCACGAACAGGAAAAACTGAATCTGCTAACTGGCACTGCGGCGCCGGATTACAGTGTAATTCCCGATGCTGCTGTGCTGGTTCGGATTCTGAAAAGGTGACCCAGCGTGGCAGCGCCTGATTACGGTATAATCAAGGCGTTGCAGTACCGTCTTTGGTTTTCTGAAAAATTGGTGACGTGGCGCGACAGCGCTGGATGCTAGTTCACTAGCACGTTGCATCGCCACCCCACCAAAAAAATAAAAATTATTATTTTTTAAATAAAAGGTTTATTTTAATTAAAAATTAAAATTAAATATTATTCTGTAATTCCAGATTAATAAAGAAGTTTATTAGATTTGGAATTGGATTAAAATAAAGATGTTTATTTTAATTAGAATTGGATTTCATGCTAACTAATTAGAGTTGCAATTCGATTCCATGATAACTAATTAAAGTTGAAATTGGTTTTCGAGACTAACTAGGATTGCCCATTAAATCGATATCAATGTATATATTAAATATTTTATTTATTGATGCATATGGTGATATGTATGAAAATAAATGGGGTTGATTATAGACTATTGACCAATGTGATTGGATTTTATTTTAGTTAAATGCTTGAATGAATGAGTTTTATTAAATGGGGTATGCGTATCTCGTGTTCTCTAATTTTTTCTTGATGTAAAATTCTATCTCCCTCCTATGTACTTCTCCTTGACTGCTGATCAAGGTTTCTATTTAAATTGAAATAGTTTATGTAATAGGATAATTTAGAATTATCTTGAAGAATTGAAGACTAGGGAGCAAGGAGCAAATAGCACATGAAGACCCGTTTGTAATAGAGCCCGGGTTTAAATGTAATAGTTATGTTTAAATTTAATTCTTGCACTCCTAGGTTTGACCTTTTGGTTCACTTGATGACTCTAGTGAACCAAACTAGAATAAAAGTCCATAATCAATCCGGGTAAAATATAATATTCTATATGTGCATGCTAGTATTATATATATATATATATATATATATATATATATATATATATATTGTATTTTATGCAAACATGCTTCACATATTTTAATAAAATGACGCGTATTATATATATATATATATATATATATGTGTGTGTGTGTGTGTGTGTGTGTGTGTGTGTGTGTGTGTGTGTGTGTGTGTGCGCGCGTTAAACCAGATGAGACTAATAATAACAAACCCTTCAAAGAAATTATTTAAAGTCTAAAGCGTTCAAAGATATTTGGAATATCGAACGTCGCCTTCTAGCATGATCAAATTAATAGAGCAATAAATATTTAATATGAATTTGTTGTGTTTTCCACAAGGCAAGTATTAAGTATTTAAGATATTGATTTATCACATTTGATGCTTATAAAGAAAATTGAACAATATTATTTTGATGTATTTTTTCACAAGGATAATATTTTTCTTTTTTAAATATATGGAAGTACTAGGTTGGACTTAACTCAGATAATTTAGATTCGGATGTGTTACTACTTGATCAAAATAATCTAAGAGACAAAATAAAAGAAGTTACATGTTGATGTAATTGACAAAGAGTTGTCTACCTATTTATTTATATATGATTTGTTGTGTTTTCCACAAGGCTATATACATTTGAAATGGGATCCTTCATCTCACTAGCAAAATATTTAATTAGATTTTAGCCGAACTATATAAGTGAGGGTAATATAGTTTGAAGAAAATAATGGGAGATACCAATTTAAAATATGACCTAATTTATTTTGATATGTTAATTAATTAAATGAATATTTGCTAAAATATTGTCTTTTCACATGTAGAAATTTAAAAATGTCAAAATCACTAATTTCACTGCGTAGCATACTTAATGCTAACAAACTGACCGGACCGAATTATACGGACTGGTTAAAAAATCTGAGAATAGTTCTCACTGTTGAAAAGATTTCTTATGTCCTTAATTCGTCTGTCCTTGCAATTGTTGCAGACACAACCTCTGAGGAAGAGATTGCCACTATTGTAAAGTGGCAAGATGATGCTTTTGTGGCTCAATGCATCATGCTCGCATCCATGAATAACAAGCTTCAGCGTCAGAATGAAAATATGGATGCTCCTACTATGTTACTTCAACTCAAGGAGTTGTATGGTGAATACGGTAGGACTGGTAGATATGAGATATCTAAAGAGCTCTTCCGATCTCGGATGACCGAGGGCACTGCCGTTGAGACTCTTGTACTAAGGGTGATTAATCTGATTGAACGCCTTAGACAGCTTGGGTTCGTCATGGATGGGGAGTTAAGTTAAGATTTATTCTTGCAGTCACTCCCAGAGACATTCTCACAATTTGTTGTGAATTTTCATATGAATAAGTTGGATGTCAGCTTGCCTGAATTACTTAACATGTTAAAATTGCTGAAGGTCACTTCTCATCCAAGAAGAATCATGTCATAATGGTGGATGATTCTTTTAGAAAAAGGAAGAGGTCCAAGGTATCTTCTCTAAAGAAGAAATCTAAGAAGGTTAAGGGCAAGGCGAAAATAAAGGATAATAAGAAACATGATCCAGATAGCAAAGGAATGTACTTCCATTGCAATAAGCCGGGTCACTAGAAGAGGATCTGAAAGGATTTTCTTGCGGAACAAAAGTAGAATAAGCTTGGAGAAGCTTCGACTCCTAATTAAGTTTTGTTTATGATTAAAATTAATTTTTCAGAAAGTCAAAATTCTACTTAGGTATTGTATACCAGCTGTGGTTCTCACATATGTAATACTATGCAATGATTGGTCAGAAGTAGAAAGCTGAACAAGGATGAGGTTGTCCTACGAGTGGGAAATGAAGCAAAGGTTGATGCATTAGCTGTAGGCACTTATTGTTTAGCACTGCCTACGGGCAAGTCCATTAATTTAAATAATTGTTATTTTATTTCGAATATCATTAGAAACATTATTTCTATTTTCGTATTAGATATGGATGGATATGACATTATAATAAAGAACAACAATTGTTTTATTTATAATAATAATGTTTTATATGGTGTTGGTAATTTGCGAAATGGACTTTACATACTTAATTTGCATGAAAATATATTTCAAATTGAACAAACTAAGAAAAGGAAAAAAGATGATGTTAATTATACCTATATGTGGCACTGTAGACTCAGTCATATCAATGAAACAAGTTTATCCAAGTTGTATAAGGATGGGCTCTTAGAGCTATCTGATTATGAATCATATCCAACTTGTGAATCTTGTATCATGGGTAAAATGACTAAATCTCCTTTTAGCGAAAAAAGAGAGAGAGTTACAAAGTTGTTAGCGTTAGTTCACACAGACGTTTGTGGACCTATGACAACGAATGCACTGGGAGGGTATTCTTATTTTATTACTTTCACTGATGATCATTCAAGATTTGGATATGTGTATTTAATGAAATACAAATCTGAATCATTTGAAAAGTTCAAAGTGTTCAAAAGTGAAGTAGAGAAACAAACTAGAAAAAGTATTAAGATTGTTTGATCGGATCAAGGTGGAGAATACTTAAGCGGTGAGTTTCTCAATTGTCTCAAAGATAATGGAATAATCTCACAATGGACTCCACCAAGAACAACACACATAAATGGAGTATCTGAAAGGAGAAATTGAACATTGTTGGACATGGTTCGTTCCGTGATGAGTTTTACAGATCTTCCAATTTCCTTATGGGGTTATGCCCTAGAAACGACTGCATACCTACTTAATAAGGTGTTGGGTTTGTACGAAATCATGAAGCAATCAAATTGCAAAAATTAACAGAAGCATGGTAAAATTAGAGTTTTAATATTTCTACAAAACCATTACCCGGATCATCCTTTATGCAAATTATTAATTTAAAAAATAAATAAGAAGTTATGGAATTCATACCCTTGTAGAACGAAGCTTCCACAGGTACACGTTCAACTCCTTGTTCTTCGCGGTCTCCTTGAATATTCGGATTAGATTCTATCCTTTGATCAACGTTAACCACCCAAGTGTTTGGCCTCTAGAGGTGATCCACCAAGGAATATGAATTATTCAAGGAGAGTGGTTGGCTAAACCCTAGTATTCTATTCTCTATAGAAAATGAGTACTTTCCAATAATTAGAATTTCATCAACTGATATCTATTATAAAACTCCTCTTATATAGATATTGGTCAACCCTTCTAATCATATTAGACATGGGGTTTCATTTAATTAATTAAACTCCTTTAATTAATTTAGGCTTCCCACCACATTGGGAATAACTAATTAAATTTATTTAATTAATTTGTCTCCTAATCTTATTAGAAATAAATGAGAGTACTAATATTAAATTAATTCCTAAACTCCTTTAGAAATTAAAATAATAATAATTGTAATAATATTAATAAGACTCCTCTTATTAATTTATATTTAATATTTTCAAAATATTAAATAATAAACATTAAGCAATTTAATTTATTCTATCACCATAGATCAAATTAACTACACTTAATGTATTATTACGATTACGTTATTACCTTCTTAAATAATTATAATTTCTTTTATGGTGTGACCCTTTAGGTTCTCCATATTAAACCGGTTGTGAATAAATCAATTAGAACAATTCTAATCTTCTTTAAATAAATAAATTAAACTAATAATCTATATAAATAAAAAATATTTATTCTACAATAGGGATAAGCCTCTCTAGCGATCAACGACTTTCCAAAGAATATAGATTTCAACATTAATCATAAAAAAACCTGTGAGTAAATAATTACCGTATAATTCAATCCTTCCACCATAAATTATCCCAATTAAATATAAGACATGAAATTATTGTCAAGTCTTATTTTATTTAATCATATGTATTTCGATTGGAAAATGCACAACTCCAATAATGCAAATTAGAAACTCCTTTCTAATTTCATTCTGCCTAGGTTGTCATTTAACGAATCACATAGGACATATCTCTTCTTTTACTAAAAGTGGTAGATTCTTTATTGATCATTCATTATCTTCATATGTAATTCATTATACCCAAGCATACCCTTTGATATACCATAAGGGTTTTTAAGAAATAAGTCAAAGTATAATTCATGACATACAAGATACTATGATGATCTCAAGTCCAAGGATCACTTGTACTACTATCACATTAGGAATTCCTATTGGCAGACAAGTAAAACTCCATTAGGTATTCCTTAGCGAGTCACTATCAGTGAACTTATTCTCTAATAAGCACCTACATACTTGCTTTAGTGTCTCCACAGAAATGATCATGAGATCAATCATCCTCATCCAATGAGCAAGCAACATATGTACCAATCTATCCGGATTTACTAATCCCCTTTTTTAATAAACCAACGATTGAGAACTATTTTAGTTTTAAGCTTTTTAAGAATTTAGATCTCATTAGCATGATCAACATCATGATTCTAAAAGTATTGCTTAAAACTATAGGTTATTTACATATTATAAAAAAGCATCATGTAGATAATTAAATGCCTTTAATAAATGAATACTTTTATTAATAAATGAATAAAATTGTTTACAAAGTATGTGCTTTATCATCATATATGATTGGCTTGTATGCACACTACTATCAAACTCCCACTTGCACTAAAGCCAATCGCCATTGTATCTCATATCCATCTTCTTTAAGTGACGATCAAACTGCTGTTGTGTTAAATCTTTAGTAAATGGATCTGCAATGTTGTCTTGAGAGTCTACACGCTCCAAGTTGACATCTCCTCTTTCAATGATCTCCCTAATTAAGTGAAATCGCCGTAACACGTGTTTGGATTTCTGATGAGATCTGGGTTCCTTAGCCTATGCAACCGCTCCAGTGTTGTCACAGTACAAGGGGACTGCTCCTCCAATGCTAGGAACCACACCAAGTTCGGTTATGAACTTCTTCATCCAAACAGCTTCCTTTGCAGCTTCACTTGTAGCTATATACTTTGTCTTTGTCACTGAATCAGCAACTGTTTATTGCTTGGAACTCTTCCAACTCACTGCGCTTCCATTCAAGGTAAACACATTCCCGAAAACGGATTTACTATCATCTTGGTCTGTTTGAAACCTTGAGTCTGTGAAGCCCTCGAGTTTTAATTCAGACTCACCGTAGACAAGAAATACATCCTTAGTCCTTCGTAAGTACTTTAGGATATTTTTCACTGCCTTCCAGTGCTCTTCTCTTGGATTCGACTGATATCTTCTTATTACACTAAGTGCATGAGTGACATCCGGTCTAGTACATATCATACTGTATATAATAGATCCTATTGCTAAAGCATAAGGGATCTTACTCATACGATTTCTCTCCTCAGGTGTCTTTGGGGCCTGTTTCTTGGAGAGATTTATTCCATGGCTCATCGGCATGAGACCACTTTTGGAATCTTTCATGCAAAACCTCTTTAGAATGGTATCAATGTACGTTCCTTGGGATAAGCCAAGCATCCTTTTAGATCTATCTCTCTAGATCTTTATCCCCAAAATATAGGACGCTTCTCCCAAGTCCTTCATGGAGAAGTGTCCAGATTTTAATTGACTGTAGCATAGGAATGTCATTCCCTATCAGTAATATATCATCAACATATAATACAAGAAACGAAAAAGTGCTCCCACTAACCTTCTTTTACACATATGGTCCATCCTCATTTTTGATAAAATCAAACTCTTTGATTGTCTTATCAAAACGAATGTTCTATCTACGAGAAGCTTGCTTCAATCCATAAATGGATGGTTGCAGCTTAAAGACTTGATTTATTCCAACCTTTGAAATAAATCCCTCTTGTTGTGTCATATACACATCCTCCTCAAGTTTTCAATTGAGGAAGGCCGTTTTCACGTTCATTTGCCAGATCTCATAGTCATAATAAGCTACAATCGCAAGCAAAATTCGAATGGAATTGAGCATAGCTACTGGTGAGAAAGTTTCATCATAGTCAACTCCTTGTCTTTGTTTAAAACCTTTTGCAACCAGTCGGGCCTTATAGGTCTCTACCTTGCAGTCCGCTCCAGTCTTTCTCTTAAAGACCCATTTACACCCAATAGGCTTAATGCCTTCACGTGGTGAAACCAAAGTTCATACTTGGTTTTCATCCATGGAGTCCATCTCGGATTTCATGGCTTCAAGCCATTTCCCTGAGTCTTTTCTACTCTTAGCCTGTTTGTAATTCAATAGATTATCATTATTCATGACTTGTACCTCATCGTCATCCTCTATGACGAATCCATACCTATCAGGTATCTTCGGTATTCTTCCAGATTTTACGAACAAGGTGTTGTAAAGAAGGTGTCTCTACTTGGACAGGTTCATCCACTTGATCTGTAGTGGTTTGTGGTTCTTGAATTTTTTCAAGATCTATTTTCCTCCCACTAGCCTTTTCAAGGATAAACTCATTTTTCAAGAAGGCAGCGTGTTTAGCAACAAACACCTTTTGCTCAGTAGAATTGTAGAAATAGTATCCCAAACTTTCTTGAGGATATCCCACAAACGTGCACTTATCAGATCTTATCCTAAGCTTATCATTTTAAAAAAAATTCACATAAGCTGGATATCCCTAAATCTTAACATGCTTAATATCAGGTTTCCTCCTTGTCCACATCTCATATGGAGTCTTGGGGACAGATTTCGAGGGGACCTTATTTAGTAGATATGCAGCAGCTTCTAGGGCATAACCCTAGAATGATACTGGAAGATCAACAAAACTCATCAAGGATCGAACCATGTTCAACAATGTTTGATTTCTCCTTTCAGATACTCCATTAAACTGTGGTGTACCTGGTGGAGTCCATTGTGAGATTATACCATTTTCTTTGAGACAATCGAGAAACTTGCCACTTAAGTATTCACCACCTCGATCTGATCGAAGAATCTTAATACTTTTGCGAGTTTGTTTTTCTACTTCACTTCTGAACTCTTTGAACTTTTCAAACGATTCAAATTTGTATTTCATTAAATACACATATCCATTAGGGCTGAGCAATGAACCAAATTGGAACCGAAACCGCACCAAAAATGCACAAACCGCACCAACTAAACCGCACCAATGGTTCTGGCATATGTTGCGGTTTTAGGTGGGTTGAAAAATTAAATTTATGGTTTCGGTTTGGTTACTAACCAAAACCGCACGCATAAAACCAAAACTGCACCAAATAATTATCATGTTTTCTCAAATTTGCTAAGAGTATATATAATTTCTCTATTATAACATATTTTCCTCATTTTATTTTAGAAGACAGATATTGCAGGGTTGAATTAAGATCAACAGTATCAATTATGTTTGTAAATCAAAGATTGGGTTGGTATTTCATAAATCAAATATGATAACATAATATTAATCAACTATATAATTGTTGATACCTTGAACTATTTTGCAAAATTAGCTTTATGATTGGGTTCACTACGTAATACGTTTGCGTGGATGATTTTGCTAACTATTTTACGATTTTGTTATTTCAATTGGTTTTGAAATCAAAATCGCACCAAATGAAACCAAACCGCACGGTTCAAAACCACACTGCACCAATCACAAACGGTTTTATGTGCGGTTTTGAATTTGTCAAATCGCACCTAAGCGATTTCGTGTGCTGTTTGAGCTTCAAACCGCACCAAACCGCATCATACTCACCCCTAATATCCATATCTTGAGTGATCATCAGTGAAAGTAATAAAATAAGAATACCTTCCTCGTGCATTCATTGTTATAGGTCCACAAACGTCTGTGTTAACCAACGCTAACATCGGATAGCTCTAAGAGCCCATCATTATGCAACTTGAATAATCTTTTTTTATTGATATGATCGAGTCTACAGTGCTATATATAGGTATAATTAACATCATCTTTTTTCCTTTTCTTAGCTTGTTCTATTTGAATTATATTTTCATGCAAGTAAAGTATATAAAGTCTATTTCGCAGATTACCAACACCATATAAAATATTATCTTTATAAATAGAACAACTGTTGTTCTTTATTATAATGTCAAATCCTTCCATATTTAATACAGAAATAGAAAGAATGTTTTTAATATTCAGAACAAAATAACATTTATTTAAATAAATGGACTTGCCCGTAGACATTGCTAAACAATAAGTGCCTACAGCTAATGTATCAACCTTTGCTCTATTTTCCACTCGTAGGACAACCTCATCCTTGTTCAGCTTTTTACTTCTGACCAGTCCCTACACATTATTATATATGTGAGAACCACAGCCGGTATCCAATACCCAAGTAGAATTATGACTTTCAGAAAAATTAATTTCAATCATGAACAAACTTTGATTGGAAGTTAAAGCTTCTCCAAGCTTCTTCTCTGCCAGAAACTTCTTGTAATTCATCTTCCAATGACCCGGCTCGTTGCAATGGAAGCACATTCCTTTGTTAGCTGGATCATGTTTCTTTTATTCCTTTATGTTCACCTTAGTCTTAGCCTTCTTAGATTTCTTCTTTTCAGAAGATACCTTGGACCTCTTCCTTTTCTTGGAAGAATCCACTATTAAGACTTGATTCTTCTTGGATGAGAAGTGACCTTCTGTAGTTTTTAACATGTTAAGTAATTCAGGCAAGCTGACATCTAACTTATTCATGTGGAAATTAACGACGAACTGCGAGAAGGTCTCATGGAGTGACTGGAAGACTAAGTTTTGACTCAACTCCCCATCCATGATGAACCCAAGCTGTCCAAGGCGTTCAATCAGATTGATCACCCTAAGGACATGAGTCTCAATGGCAGTGCCCTCGATCATCCGAGATCGAAAGAGCTCCTTAGATATCTCGTATCTAGCAGTTCTACTTTGTTCACCATACAACTCCTTGAGGTGAAGCAACATAGTAAGAACATCCATGTTTTCATGCTGACGCTGAAGCTCGTTATTCATGGATGCGAGCTTGATGCATTGAGCCACAGATGCATCATCTTACCACTTTACAATAGTGGCAATCTCTTCCTCAGAGGCTGTTTCTGGAACAGTTCCAAGGACAGGTGAATTTAGGGCATAAGAAATCTTTTCAGCAGTGAGAACTATTCTCAGATTTCTTAACTAGTCCGTGTAATTCGGCCCGCTTAGTTTGTTAGCATCAAGTATGCTACATAGTGAAATTAGTAATTTTGACATTTTTAAATTTCTACATGTGAAAAGACAACGTTTTAGCAAACATTCATTTAATTAATTTTATATACCAAAATAAATTAGGTCTTATTTTAGATTGGTATCTCCAACTATTTTATTCAAAACTATATTACCCTCATTTATATAGTTCGATAACATCTAATTAAAGATTTGTTAGTGAGATTAAGAATCCCATTTCAAATGTATATAGCCTTGTGTGTGCACAACAAACGATATATAAATAAATAGGTAGACAACTCTTGTCAATCACATCAATATGTGACTCCTTGTATTTTGCCTCTTAAATCATAATGGTCAAGTGTGCACATCAGAACTAAAATAATTTATGTTAAGTCTAACCTAGCACTCCATATATTCAAAAAAGAAAAATATTGTTCTTGTGTATGCACAACAAAATAATATTGTTCAATTAACTTTATAAGCATCAAATGTGATTAAATTAATATCTTAAATACGCAATACTCGCCTTGTGTGTGCACAACAAACTCGTATTAAATATTTAATACTATATTAATTTATCATGCTAGAAGGTGACGTTCGATATTCTAAATATCTTTGAACACATTGGACTTAATATAATTTCTTTGAGGAGTTTGTTATTATTTGTCTCATCTTGTTTAGCGCGCATGCACACACACACACACACACACACACACACACACACACACACATATATATATATATATATATATATATATATATATATATATATAATACGCGTCATTTTATTAAACATGCGAAGCATGTTTGCATAAAATATAATATATACAATACTTAGTATGCACATATAGAATACTATATTCTACCCGGATTGATTACGGACTTTTATTCTAGTTTGGTTCACTAGAGCCACCAAGTGAACCAAAAGGTCAAACCTAAGAGTGCAAGAATTTAAATTTAAATTTAACTATTACATTTAAACTCGGGCTCCATACAAACGGGTCGTCACGCGCTCCTTGCTCCTTGGTCTCCAATTTCTTCAAGATAATTATAACTATTTCTATTACATTAAACTATTTAAATTAAATAGAAACCTTGATCTGTAGTCAAGGGGAAGTACATAGGAGGGAGATAGAATTTTACATCAAAAAAAATTAGAGAAGACGAGGTACGTAGACCCCATTTAATAAAACTCATACATTCAAGCATCCAATTCCAATCACATTAGTTAATAGTCCCATAATCAATCTTATTTGTTATTATACATATCACCATATGCATCAATAAATAAATATTCATCTTATTAATTAAAATCATTCCATATATATATGAGTATCATTTAATAGGCAATTTTAAATTGCATGAAATTCAATTTCAAGATTAAAATAAACTCTTTATTTTAATTATAAAATTATTAAGAATATTATATATATATATATATATATATATATATATATATATATGTAAAGTGAATTCATTACTTTAAAAAGTATTCACTAGTTACTATCATTCGCAGATGCAGGCACGGATCCCACCTTTTTGAATTACTTTCAGCAAAACACGGATGTAACTTTTAGAATAACACGGATCCTTTTTAAAACCAGTCCGCGTCCAGCGAGAGAAAAAGAAGAAGAGAAAAATGTGACTTATTCCAAAAATAATTTTATATAATAAAATTACACCTAATAAATTATTCTAAATACATACCCATATGTATATGAAATCAAAACAATTAATAATTGCATAAAGGTTTGGCTCTGATATTACTGTTGGGTTTGTACGAAATCGTGACGCAATAAAATTGCAAAAATTAGAGGAAGCATGGTAAAATCAGAGTTTTAAAATTTCTATAAAACCATTACCCGGATCATCCTTTATGCAAATTATTAATTTAAAACGATAAATAAGAAGTTATTGAATTCATACTCTTGTAGAACAAAGTTTTCACAGGTACAAGTTCAACTCCTTGTTCTTCGCGGTCTCCTTGAATATCCGGGTAAGATTCCTTCCTTTGATCAACGTTAGCCACCCAAGTATTTGGCCTTCAGAGGTAATCCACCAAGGAATAGGAATTATTCAAGAAGGAGGGTAGTTGGCTAAATCCTAGTTTTCTATTCTCTATAGAAAAGAAGTACTCTTCAACAATTAGAATTTCATCAACTGATATCTATTATAAGACTCCTCTTATATAGATATTGGTCAACCCTTCTAATCCTCTTAGACATGGGTTTTCATTTAATTAATAAAACTCCTCTAATTAATTTAGGTTTTCCACTACATTGGAAATAATTAATTAAATTCATTTAATTAATTTGCCTCCTAATCTTATTAAGAATAAATGAGAGTACTAATATTAAATTAATTTCTAAACTCTCTTAGAAATAAAAATAATAATAATTGTAATAATATTAATAAGACTCCTCTTATTAATTTATATTTAATATTTCTAAAATATTAAATAATAAACATTAAGCTATTTAATTTATTCTATCACCATAGATCAAATTAATTACACTTAATGTATTATTACGATTATGCCATTACCTTCTTAAATAATTATTCTTCCTTTTATGGTGTGACTCTTTAGGTTCTCCATATTAAACCGGTTGTGAATAAATCAATTAAAACAATCTTAATCTTATTTAAATAAATAAATTAAACTAATAATGTATTTAAATAAATAATATTTATTCTACAATAGGGATAAGCCTCCCTAGCGGTCAACAACTTTCTAGATAATATAGATTTTAACATTAATCATAAAAGAACCTGTGAGTAAATAGTTACCGTACAATTCAATCATTCCACCATACAATGTCCCAATTAAATATAAGACATAGAATTACTGTCAAGTCTTATTTTATTTAATTATATGAATTTCGATTGGAAAATGCACAACTCCAAATAATACAAATTAGAAACTCCTTTCTAATTTCATTTTGCCTTGGCCAAGGACTACTGGGTTGTCATTTAACGAATCACATAGGACATATCTCTTCTTTTACTAAAAGTGATAGATTCTTTATTGATCATTCATTATCTCTATATGTAACTCATTATACCGAAACATAACCTTTGATATACTCTAAGGGTTTTTAAGGAATAAGTCAAAGTATAATTCATTACATACAAGATACTATGATGATCTGAAGTTTGAGGATCACTTGTAGTACTATCACATTAGGAATTTCTATTGACAGACAAGTAAAACTCCATTAGGTATTCCTTAGTGAGTCACGTTTAGTGAACTTATTATTCAATATGCACCTACATACTTGCTTTAGTGTCTCTACACAAATGATCATGAAATCAATCATCCTCATCCAATGAGAAAGCAACATATGTACCAATCTATCCGGATTTACTAATCCTCTCTTTAGTAATTCATCGATTGGAAACTATTTTAGTTTTAAGCTATCTAAGAATTTAGATCTCATTAGCATAATCAACATCATGATTCTAAAAGCATTGCTTAAAACTATGAGTTATTTACACATTATAAAAATAGCGTCATGTAGATAATTAAATGCCTTTAATAAATGAATACTTTTATTAATAAATGAATAAAATTGTTTACAAAGTATGTGGATATAAGATGTGTAAAGGGAGGAAACCAAATCTTAAGCATGTTAAGACTTGAGGTTGTCCAGCTTATGTCAAAAAGTTTGAAAATGAGAAGCTATAGACTAAATCCGATAAGTGTAGATTTGTGGGATACCCTAAAGAAACATAAGGGTGTTATTTCTGTCATCCAACTAATGAAAAGGTGTTTGTTACAAAACATGCTGCCTTCTTGGAAAAGGAGTTTATCCATAAAGGGGTCAGTGGGAGTAAGATATATCTTGAAGAAGTTCAAGAACCACAAATTACTACGGATCAAAGTCAAGTACCTAACTAAGTGGATGAACCTATTGTACAACACTCTATTCGTAAATCTGAAAGAATACAGAAGATACCTGACAGGTATAGATTCGTTATAGAGGATGACGATGAGGTACGCATCATGAATGATGATGATCCATTTAATTACGAACAGACTATGAGTAATAAAGACTCACGAAAATGGCTAGAAGCCATGAAATTTGAGATGGACTCCAAGGATGTGAACCAAGTATGGACTTTAGTTTCACCACCTGAAGGCATTAATCCTATTGGGTGTAAATGGGTCATTAAAAAAAAGACTGGAGCGGACGACAAGGTAGAGACTTATAAGGCCCGACTAGTTGCAAAAGATTTCAAACAAAGACAAGGAGTTGACTATGATGAAACCTTGTCAACAATAGCTATGCTCAAGTTCATTCGGATTTTGTTTGCGATTGTAGCTTATTACGACTATAAGATCTGGCAGATGGACGTGCAAACGACCTTCTTCAATGGAAAACTTGAGGAGGATGTGTCTATGACATAGCCAGAGGGATTTGTTTCAAAGGTTGGAACAAATCAATTTATGGATTAAAGAAAACTTCTCGTAGATGGAACATTCATTTTTATGAGACAATCAAAGAGTTTAATTTTATCAAAAATGAGGATGAACTATGTGTGTACAAGAAGGTTAGTGGGAGCGCTGTATCATTCCTTGTATTATATGTTGATGGTATATTACTGATTGGGAATAATATTCATATGCTACAATCAATCAAAATTAGGTTATTTAAACATTTCTCCATGAAGGACTTGGGAGAAGCATCCTATATTTTGGGGATAAAGATCTATAGAGATAGATCTAAAAGGATGCTCGGCATATCCCAAGGAACATACATTGACTCGATGCTAAAGAGGTTTAGCATGGAAGATTCCAAAAAAGGTCTCATGCCGATGAGCCATGGAATACATCTCTCTAAGAAACAGGCCCCAAAGACACCTGAGGAGAGAGACCGTATGAGTAAGATTCCTTATGCTTTAGCAATAGGATCTATCATATACGGTATGATATGTACTAGACTGGATGTCCCTCATGCACTTAGTGTAACAAGCATATATTAGTCGAATCCAAGAGAAGAGAACTTAAAGGCAGTGAAAAATACCCTAAAGTACTTACGAAGGACTAAGGATGTATTTCTTGTTTACGGTGGGTCTGAATTAAAACTTGAGGGCTTCACACACTCAAGTTTTCAAACCGACCAAGATGTCAGTAAATCGGTTTTGGGGTATGTGTTTACCTTAAACGGTGGCGCAGTGAGTTGGAAGAGTTCAAAAAAGAAAAAAGTTGTTGATTCAGTGACAGAGGCAGAGTATACTGCAAGTAAAGCTGCAAAGGAGGCTATTTGGATGAATAAGTTCATAACCGAACCTAGTGTAGTTCCTAGCATTGGAGGAGCAGTCCCCTTGTACTGTGACAACATCGGAGCTGTTGCACAAGCTAAGGAACGCATGTCTCATCAGAAATCCAAACAGATGTTGCGGCGATTTCACTTGATCAGGGAGATCATTGAAAGAGGAGACGTCACCTTGGAGCGTGTAGACTCTCAAGACAATATTGCAGGTCCATTTACTAAAGTTTTAACACAACAACAGTTTGATCGTCACTTAGAGAAGATAAGTATGAGATACCATGACGATTGGCTTTAGTGTATGTGAGAGATTGAAAGTAGTATGCATACAAGTCAATCATGTATAATGATAAAGCATATACTTTGTAAACGATCTTATTCATTTATTAATAATAGTATTCATTTATTAAAGATATTTAGTTATCTACATGATGCTATTTTTTAAAATATGTAAATACTCATAGTTTTAAGCAATGCTTTTAGAATCATGATGTTGATCATGCTAATGATATCTAAATTCTTAGATAGCTTAAAACTAAAATAGTTCCTAATCGATGGATTACTAAAAAGGGGATTAGTAAATCCAGATAGATTGGTACATATGTTGCATGCTCATTAGATGAGGATGATTGATCTCATGATCATTTGAGTGGAGACACTAAAGCAAGTATGTAAGTGCTTATTGGAGAATAAGTACACTGCACGTGACTCGCTAAGGAATACCTAATGGAGTTTTACTCGCCTGTCAATAGAAATTCCTAATGTAATAGTAGTACAAGTGATCCTCAGACTTGAGATCATCATAGTATCTTGTGTATAATGAATTATACTTTTGACTTATTCCTTAAGACCCTTAGGGTATATCAAAGGGTATGCTTGGGTGTAATAAGTTATATATGGAGATAATGAATGATCAATAAAGAATCTACCGCTTCTAGTAAAAGAAGAGATATGTTCTATGTGATTCGTTAAATGACAACCCAGGAATCATTGGCCAAGGTGGAATGAAATTAGAAAAGAGTTTCTAATTTGCATTATTTGGAGATGTGAATTTTTTGATCGAAATACATATAATTAAATAAAATAAGACTTGACAGTAATTCCATGTCTTATATTTAATTGGGACATTGTATGGTGAAAGGATTGAATTGTACGGTAACTATTAACTCAAGGGTTCTTTTATGATTAATGTTCAAATATATATTATCTATAAAGTCATTAATCGCTATAGAGACTTATCCCTATTATAGAATAAATATTATTTATTTAAATAGATTATTAGTTTAATTTATTTATTTAAATAAGATTAGAATTGTTCTAATTGATTTATTTACAATCGGTTTAATATGGAGAACCTAAAGGGTCACACCATAAAAGGAAGAATAATTATTTAAGAAGGTAATGGCATAATCGTAATAATATATTGTAATTAATTTAATCTATGATGATAGAATAAATTAAATAGCGTAATGTTTACTATTTAATATTTTGAAAATATTAAATATAAATTAAAAAGAGGATTCTTATTAATATTATAACAATTATTATTATTTTAATTTTTAAAAGAGTTTATGAATTAATTTAATATTAGTACTCTGATTTATTCATAATAAGATTAGGAGACAAATTAATTAAAATAGTTTAATTAATTATTCCTAATGGGTTGGGAAGCTTAATTAATTAACGAAGTTTAATTAATTAAATAAAATCCTATTTCTAATTGGATTAGAAGGGTTAACTAAATATCTATATAAGAGGAATCCTATGTTAGATATCTGTTGATGAAATTCTAATTGTTGGAGAGTACTCATTTTCTATAGAGAATAGAAAAACCAGGGTTTAGCCAACCACCCTACTTCTTGAACAATTCCTCTTCCTTGGTGGATCACCTTTAGAGGCCAAACACTTGGGTGGCTAACGTTGATCAAAGGAAGGAATCAATCCCGGAGATTCAAGAAGATCGCGAAGAACAAGGAGTTGAACTCGTACTTGTGGAAGCTTAGTTCTACAAGGATATGATTCCATAACTTCTTATTTATCATTTTAAATTTATAATGTGCATAAAGGATGATCCGAGGAATTGGTTTGTATAAAATTTTAAACTCTAATTTTACCATGCTTCAGCTACTTTTTATAATTTGATTGCGCCATGATTTCAAAAAAACCTAACACAAAGGTTCATCCTCATTTTTGATAAAATCAAACTCTTTGATTGTCTCATCAAAGCGGATGTTCCATCTACGAGAAGCTTGTTTTAATCTATAAATGGATCGTTGTAGCTTATAGACTAAATTTGTTCCATCTTTTGAAATAAATCCATCTGGTTATATTATGTATACATCTTCTTCTAGTTTCCCATTGAGGAAGGCTATTTTTACGTCCATTTGCTAGATCTCGTAGTCATAGTAAGCTGCAACAATAAGCAAAATTCGAATGGACTTGAGTATTGCAACTAGTGAGAAAGTTTTATCATAGTCAACTCCTTGCTTTTGCTTGAAATATTTTACAACCAGTCTATCCTTATAGGTCTCTAACTTGCCATCTTCTCCAGTATTTCTCTTAAAGACCCATTTATACCCTATAGGCACTATGCCTTCTGGTGGAGTAACCAAAGTCCATACTTATTTCTCATACATGGAGTTCGTTTTGGATTTCATAGCTATCTACCATTTCTCTGAATCTTTACTACTCATTGTCTCATCGTATGTTACTGGATCATCATCCTTTATGATGCATACCTCATCATCATCTTCTATAATGAATCCATACCTTTCAGGTATCATTGGTACTCTTCCAGATTTACGACTTGCTTGTGGTACAAAAGGTATCTCTACTTGGACAGGTTCATCCACTTGACATGTAGTTGTTTGTGGTTCTTCAACTTGAAAGGGTCTTAAAGGACATATCAAAGTATAACTTATCATACACAAGATATTATGATGATCTCAAGTCTGAGGATCACTTGTACTACTATCACATTAGGAATTCATATTGACAGGTAAGTAAAACTCCATTTGGTATTCCTTAGCGAGCCACGTTCAGTGAACTTATTCTCCAATAAGCATCTACATACTTGTTTTAGCGTCTCCACACAAATGATCATGCGATCTTTCATCCTCATACAATGAGCGAGTAACTTATGTACCAATCTATCTGGATTCACTAATCTCCTTTTTAGTAATCCAACAATTAGGAACAATTTTAGTTTTAAGCTATCTAAGAATTCAGATCTCATTAGCATGATCATCATCACGATTCGAAAAATATTGCTTAAAACTATGGGTTTATCACATATTATAATAACAGCATTATGTAGATAATTAAATAATACTTTTATTAATAACTGAATAAGATTGTTACAAAGTATATACTTTATCATCAATCATGATTGGCTTGTGTGCATATTACTTTCAATCTCCCACTTGCACTAAAGTCAATCACCATGGTATCTAATACCATTCCTCTCTAAGTGACAATTATCCTGCTGTTGGATAAGCTTCAGTAAATGGATATATGAGAGTTCACTATCTCTATAGTGACTTCTCCTCTTTCAATGATTTCTTTAATCAAATGAAAGTGCCGCAACACATGTTTGGATCTAAGATGAGACTTAGGAACTATTTCTAGTTCTGTAATGAACTTTTCATCCGAAATATCAACTTGCAGCTTCATTTACAGCTATATATATACTTTGTCTGTATAGCTATAGAACAACTCTTTGCTGTTTGGAACCTTTCCAATTCACTCCACCACCTTTTAAGGTAACAACTTACCCTAAAATGGATTTGTTGTCGTCTTGGTCAGCCTGAATAGACTTTAGTCTGTTTAGTTCTCTAGTTAATTCAGACCCATCATGAATCATGATTACATCTTTAGTGTCAATTAAGTACTTTAAGATGTTTTTCACTATCTTACAGTGATCTTCTCTAGAATATGACTGATCACCATCAGGTCTCGCACATTTCATTGCATATATGATAGTGGCTCATGCGATCTCTCTTTTACTGAGGATAATTTTAGAGAGATACACTCCATGGCTCATCATCATGAGACCTCTCTTGGAGTTTTCCATGCTAAACACTTTTAGTATCGAATGAATATACGTTCCTTAGGTCAAGTCGAACATCCTTTTAAATATATCAATATAGATTTATTTCCACAATTTATTGGATGTTCCACCCAAATCATTCATGGAGGAATATTTAGACAACTTTATCTTTACTGATTATAGAACTTATATGTCATTCCTTATGTGACACCGCTAAATTCGGGTACTTCATTTTCACAGGATTTGGTGTTCACTATCTCAATGAAACATAACTAACTGCCTATAAATAATAAATACAAAATAAATTACAACCTTAATAAATAAAAATCTTCCTTCAAAAAGGATTACAACTTATCAAAACGTTCCCAGGGTTTTTAATTTTAAACATCGTTAATGCAGAAAATAAAACATTATATAATAACTTAAAGTCTTATTACAAATCATTTCATAAATATGAATAAGTATTCACTTGTTCATCTTGCCTTTTTCTTTGCTGGTTGACGGCTCCTCAACCTTCTTAACTTTGGCTGCAATGGTTATATATATGCAAGAGTGAGCAAACAAAAGCTCACTTGAAATAACAATAAATATCGATGACATATCACAGAATAAATTCAAAAGAATTGAATAACATTTCAATCTTCAATAATCAAGAATAAAATTTAAAATTCATCTGAGGGTCATAAGACCTTGAACTATGTCCTAGGTTGTAAGTATTTCTACTTAGACCTTTAACAGTTATTAGACTATATGGACTCTTAACTCGTACTTAGGGGGATCATCCCTCTATACCATGTATTATGCACAAACATCTTAACGCTTTCGCATGGTAATCCCATATTAATAGGGTTGTTCATCTCAGTTTAATTAACAAGTCTGCACCAAAGAAAGTTTGGTTTGGATAAGCTAAAAGGGTAATTTAGAGTTCAACTATCATCAACTAAGGAGTAGTTGAATTAACTTACAACAATTTAAGAGTTGAATAACAAAAGAATTATGAAATAACTATGTGTTATAGCAATAGACATCATATTTGACAATCATATTTTAGAAATAAACTTATTTCAATAAGATATTTGCC
Organism: Panax stipuleanatus; assembly: GCA_020205555.1. Lineage (NCBI taxonomy): Eukaryota > Viridiplantae > Streptophyta > Magnoliopsida > Apiales > Araliaceae > Panax > Panax stipuleanatus. Next base: position 41,879,880 of record CM035115.1, on the reverse strand, counting down.
CAATGCAGAATAAAAGAACTTGCTCAACTAAAAGTATAGTTACAAAACTTGCATAATGTACAAGAAAAGTTTAGGAACTTGCGTAATTAAAAGTAGAGTTAAGAAACTTGCCTCGTACGCAAGCTAGCAATTAACAACTAGTTCCACAATTATCCTACGTACACGTAATTAACAATAGTAACATAAATTAGTTACCACATAGCTAATTCACATAATTAGTTAACCCATCTAGGTTAACTCATCATTCTTCTAGTTATTAGGTTTAATCACTAATTATCACATAATATGATTAAATCACACATTCACATCACACTTTATAATTAATAAAAATATAATATAAAATCATACATTTTAAAATATGATTTAATACTGTCCAATTAATATATAATTTTATTAACATACTTTTATATTTATTACATTATCATTCCCATAAAATTATATATTTAAATATAATTTTATGGCTAAACTGCATAGGTGGCGCTGCAGCGCCTCACAATAAACTGTAGCCAGCGCTGTAGTGCCATGCCACGTCATCAGGGGCTCTGCAGGTCTGGCGTTGCAGCACTCCAGTTATACTCAGAACTGGCACTGTCACGCTGCCACGTCAGTACTCTCTGAAATCCGATCTTGGCGCTGCAGCGCTGCAGTTAGCAAATATAATTGGCGTTGCGGCGACGTGCTATGTCACCTGGCTCTGTAGTGGCACTATTGTGACATCCCCAAATCCGGGTACTTCATTTTCACATGATTTGGTGTTCACTTTCTAATTAAAACATACATCTACCCAATAATAAAGAATTGCAAACTAATTATAACCTTTATAAAACCTTTATAAAAATCTTCCTTTAGAAAGAATGACAACTTGTCCAATAAAATCCTAGGGTTATCTAAACCTTAACATCATTCAAATAACGTAAATGCGAAAACATAAAACATAACCAACTAAGTCTTATTACAAAAGCAACTTGACATAACAAGCCTTCATTTATTCATCTTTCCTTTTCCTTTACTTGTTGACGGTATGTCAACATACTTGGTCTCAACTACAAGTGGTGGTAAAACATGCAAGAGTGAGCAAACAAAAGCTCACTTGAAAATACAACAGTGATATGACATAAGTGAATCGTTTCAAAAGAGTTTAAATAACTTTACTTTCATCCATATAAAGAATTGAATTATAGAAACTTCTGAGGGCCATAAGACCTTGAACCATTGTCCTAGGTTATAAATATTTCTATTTAAACCTTTAACAGTCAATAAGACTATGGACCATTAACTGGTACTCAGGGGGATCAACCCTTTGTACCATGAATTGTGCACAACCATCTTAACGCTTTCGCATAAAATATCCCCTAATTAATAGGGTAGTTCATTCTCAGAAATTGAATACAAGTCCGCACCAAAGAAAGTTTGGTTTGGATAGATAAGGGAACTTTAGAGTTCAACTATCATCAACTAGGAGTAGTTGAATTGACTTACAGTACTTTACAGTTCAATAATATAAGAATCATGAACCAATTGCAAAATATGACAATAAACTTCATAATAGATAGGCATGCTTTTAGAAACAACTCAAAGCATTCGATAGACTAAGTAGATCTTGCTTGAACAACTAAGTCAAGATCATATTACTAAAATAACACTTTAATACTTACGCTTTATGAATATTGGAGTATGGTATAACTTGTATCACATATAACAAGTTAAGGAACTTAAATGAACTTTCATGATTTATTGAGCAAGGGTTAGGAAACTTGCACAATGAAAAGATACAAAGAATAGGCTTGCATAGAATTCAAGAGTAGCTTAAAGAACTTGCACAATATAAATAACAAGTTTAGAAACTTGCTTAACGTTAACGAGTTTAGGGTTTAGAAGACTTGCCTTAAGCGCAAGCTACACTTTAACAATTACAACCACTTCACAAACACCCTAAACATTTATATTACATTCAAACCATCTATTAGTATCCAACTATAACATTTAAACCATCAAACTTCATATCCAAGTCCAACTCACAATGTAATTTACCACATTGGTTGCTAATTAGTCAAGTACGTGAGTCTATACTCACGACATACATTCATAAGCCTATAACTCAATGAATCGTGTTGTGCGCCTCGTGAAAGCAACACACATACACACACATTTAACACATTCATAATATACTTCAATCTAACTTAAACACATCAAAAACATGTTATCTTATTACACATTTCACTTTCCAAGTCTTAGAAACAAGTTAGCTTAACAAACGGGGCATAAAAACTCAAAACCAAAAACCAAACTTTTTCGGACAGCAAGGAACCCCGCTGGGGCCAGTCCTTTAGGCTTGGAAGTCCCACTGGGGCCCCCCTGGTGCACCTCCCACAGCTCACGAACTGGTGGAGAAATAAGCCAATTTGGCTCATTCCTTCACACCGAATTCGATTTTTTTCCAACATGATAAACATAAAACATGATAAAAATAATATTTTAAATTTATTAACATGCTCATAACATATATAATCCATAAAACACATAATCAAAAGCAATATTTCATGATTTTCAAAGAAAAACACAATCTTAAGCGTTCTTGACGGAAATTGCTACTACTAACTCGTTTTTTAATCAATTCAAGTGATTCCAATTGTGATAACTCTTATTCTTAACATACTAACATAATGCATGATCGATTTTAATAATAACTCAAAATCAAACATCAATTTGATAGTTTCAAAAGCCGTTTTTCAGAAATAACTTCACCGAAAATCACTATGAACACACTTCCTATTGTTTATCAAAAATTCATGGATTTAATTGCTAGAACAACCATATAACTCATATATAATCATGTTATATCACATATTACACATAATTCATGCTCATATCAAGGATTTAAAGAAATTTTCAACATAAATTCATAATCTAACACTATGAACATGAATTTCATAATGTTCATCATATACTTGTGAATTGAAATTCTTAAACAACTATGAAACCATATGTAAACATATATATATATATATATATATATATACATATATATGTACATATCCCAGTCGCATATCAAAATAAATAACTTTCACAAAGAGACTTCCACATAAAATTCTAAAACCATGAAAACATAGAAGAATATGCTTTGAAAACTTTTTTTTTACAACAATTGTATTTTGAAAACCCTTTTATGGCATACAATTACATATGAAAATATATGAACACCATATATACATATAATTTCATGATTGTAAAAACCTAATTTGATAAAGAAGAATTACAACACATAAGAATTGAGTACAATGGTTAAGGTATAACCTTACTAGTTTTAATTAAAGAGAAGGGCTGATGAAGATGATGATCCTCTTTTGTCTTCTCAAGCTTTTCTTCCTCTTCTCTCTTCTTCTTCTCTGACAATTCTATCTAACCCTCTTCTTCTGTTTCTTTCTTTGTTTTGTTTGTAAAACTAACGTACTAACTATCTGACATATATTATAATATACATATACATATATAATATATGTAACTTATAAATAATGAATATAATACTTATAACCATATTAATTCTTATTAATAACATAGGTTACAAATTTTGAAAAACCCAAGGCCATGTTTGGCAACCTCTTAGTTAAAAAAAATAGGTTTTAGTGCTAAGGCTTTGTTTGGGTAAAATAAGATTAAACAAATACAAGGGCCTTGTTTGGTAAAACCACTTAAAACTCTTTTTCATTCTTTTAATAAATCCTTAATACATAGATTAAATACCACACTTATTTAATTAAATTACAACACTCTAATTCAATTAAATAAACTAACATTCACATAATACCAAATTGTCACACAAATTTTAATTCCTTTATTAAACATAATTCATGTAACAAATTATTATCACTTTGCACATAACATTAAATGTAATTGAATTATTCTCAACTAAATTAAAATTATGCTACACCATTGCTAACATATCAATTTAATTAAACATGTAGCACTTAATTAAATTATCCACAACAACCACACAATTTATTTATTAACTCAACAAATAAATTCCATAAAATATTTATTTAATTCAATAAATATTACAATTAACATATAAAATTCTCAATCGTTACAGCTGCAGCGCCTAGTTTACTCACAGAACTGGTGTTGCAGCGCCACGTCACAATTAGACGCAAACAGCCTCGCGAACTGTGCAAAAAAAGGCCAATTTAATTTATTTTCTCGTACCAAACTCAGAATTTAACTCACATAATGCATATAAAGCTTTATAAAATAATAACTTTATGCTTCTAACATGTTTTAACACATATAATCATTACAACAATTAATTAAAAACCTTTAATTTTGTGATGTTGAAGAAAACACCATTGTTTTAAAATAGTACACGGTAAATTGCTATGAACATGATTTCTTTATGTTCATCATATTTACATGAATTGAACAACATAAACACTCATATAAATCATATACAAACATTTTATAACATAAATTACATACAAAATCCATGTTTACATAAATTTCATTAAAAACTCAAATACAGAGAAATTAAAAACTATGAAAACATGGAAGAACAAAGCTTAAATTAGATTATACCTTTAGAAGAAGAAGATGATGGGGATGATGATGATTATGTGTTTTGATTTACCAAAGCTTTCTCCTCCTCCTTCTTCTTTCTCTCTTTTCTCTTTAGTTCTGTTTCTCTGATCTTTCGCTGTTCTTCTTATTTTCTAACTCACGTACTAACAATATACATATGACTGACATATAGATATAATGTACATATAATATATAACTGACAAAACATAATATCCTATATTAATATTATATCAGTTACTTTTTATTTTAAAAATCAAAAGCCATAAGGCTTGTTTGGCAAAATCCATTTTAAAAATAGATTTTTAGAAACTAAGGCCTTGTTTGGTAAAGCTAATTTAAAATAGACTTAAGGGCCTTGTTTGGCGAAACTAAATTAAAACCCTTTTAATTTAATTTAATAACTCTTTTACTACATAGTTTAAATATCACACTTTATTTAATTAAATCTCAATATTTCAATTTAATTAAATTAAAACTAACATCCATTTATTAAATAAAATTTGCACATAAATTAAATTTCTACATAATTATAATTTACTCATTAATCATAATTTCATGTAACAAATTAGTAAATCTCTAATTTAATTATTTAAATTAAATTAAATATTACTACAATTATTTATTAAATCATTAAATCCTTATTACCAAATATCACATAATATTCATCTAATTTAGTTATCTCAATTAAATTAGAATTTCATCACAAAATTACTTACACATTAATTTAATATTAAACATCAATTTAATTAATATATTGCACTTAATTAAATTACTCTACAACATAATCACATCAATTATTTATTCAACTCAACAAATAAATCAATAAAAAATTTTTTTTAATTCAATAAATATTTAAAATAAAATATAAAATTTTATTTGTTACAATCTTCCCTCCTTAAAAGGATTATGTGCCAAGAATCACAACAAAAAAAACTCATTCGTCACATTCTCCCCCCCCCCTTAAAAAGATTCTATCCCCATAATCGTTATACAAGAAATTAAACAAATAATTGGGGATATGTTTTCATCATAACATCTTCGAGTTTCCACGTAGCTTCTTCAGCATTGTGGTTCCTCAAGATCAGCTTAACAGAAGGTATCACTTTATTTCTAAGTACTTTTTCTTTTCTGTCAACTATCTGAACATGAACCTCTTCATATGTTAAGTCTTTATCAAACTGTAACGGCTCATACTCCATCACACGTGTTTGTACGGTCGCAACACAGAAATATGGAATACGTTATGAATATGATCTAACTCCGGAGGTAACGCAACCTCGTAAGCTATCTCACCAACCCTTCGTAGTATCTCAAATGGTCCAATGAATTTGGGACTCAGTTTCTCCTTCTTGCCAAATCGAATTTTCCCCTTTCAGGAAGATTATGCAGGAAAGCGAAGCTTTCCACTTCAAACTCTCGATTCTGACAATGATAATCAGCATATATCTTTTGTTTATCATGAGCAATAACTAATCTCGTTCTGATCAGCTTGACGATCTCAGAGTTTGTTTCAGTAATTTCGGTCCGAACAGTTGTCACTCACCGACCTCATCCCAGCAATACTTGCATGGTAACTATTGTTGTAGGCGAATTCCACCAACGATAAATGATCTTCCAAATTTTCCTTAAAGTCCATAACACAAGCTCTCAACATATCCTCTAAAGTCTGAATCGTTCTCTCGCTCTGACCATCAGTCTGAGGATGGTACGCCGTACTCATTCGCAATTGCGTTCCCAAGCACTCCTGTAATCACTTCAAAAAATTCGACGAGAAACGCGGATCCTTGTCGAATATAATTGATACCGGAACACCGTGTCTAGAAATAATTTCCTTAACGTACAACTTTGCCAATTGATCCAAGTTGAATCTAATCTTGATAGGTAAGAAATGTGCTGACTTCGTCAGTCTATTCACGATAACCAATATTGCATCATAGCCTTTCTGAGTCGTTGTAAGACCAACCACGAAATCTATCGTGATATGCTCCCACTTCCATTCCAAAATCTCCAGCGGTTGTAACAATCCACTTTGTCTCTGATGTTATGCTTTGACCTTATGGCATGTTAAACACTTTGCAACTCATTCAACAACACCTCTCTTCATATTCAGCCACTAGAAATGTTGTCTGAGATCCTGGTACATCTTCGTACTCCCAGTGTTAATAGAATATCTCGAACTATGAGCTTCGCCCAAAATTTCCTCTTTGACTTCTAGTATTGGTGGTACCCAGATTCTTCCTTTAAACCGTAGCAGTTCATTATTATCAATCTTGAACTTTATCTCTTCACCATCAGTTACTCTCTTCCGGATCTTCTCACACTCCTCATCATGTAGTTGTGCCTCTTTTACCCTGTCCACCAAAGTTGAACCGGTAGTTACTTGTAATAATCTCTCATCTGACTCCTTCGAATACTTAACTTCCAGCTCTAGCTTAGCCATCTCATCCACCAACTATTCTTGAGCAGTTAATAACATTAACTTCTGTAAACCCTTTATGCATAAGGCATCGGCAACGACATTTGCTTTATCCGAATGATAAAAAATCTCGTAATCGTAGTCTTTGATAAGCTCTAACCATCTTCTTTGGCGCATATTCAAATCTTTCTGTGTAAATATATACTTCGGACTCTTATGATCCGTGTATATCTCACACTTCTCTCCATATAGGTAGTGTCTTCATATCTTCAGAGCAAACACTACTGCTACCAATTCCAAGTCATGGGTCGAATACCCTTTCTCATAGTCCTTCAGTTGACGTAATGCATAAGCAATGACATTGTCGTTCTGCATCAGCACATAACCTAATCCTTTATGTGAAACATCACAGTATACCATAAAATTTCATGAACTATACGGCAAAGACAACACAGGCGCAGTACTCAACCACTTCATCAGTTCCTGAAAACTCTCCTCACACTTTTCTGTCCAAACGAACTTAACCGTCTTCTAAGTTAAATTTGTCAACAGAGTTGCGATTTTGGAAAATTCTTGAATAAATCTTCTATAGTAACCTGCCACTCCCAAGAAACTCCTCACTTCTGATGGCGTCTTCGGCTGATCCCAATTCATTACAACTTCAACCTTTGACGGATCTACTAAAATTCCATCTTTGTCAATCACGTGACCAAGAAATTACACACGTTCTAACCAGAATTAGCACTTTGAGAATTTTGCATACAACTTCTCCTGTCTCAGCGATTCCAATGTTATCCTTAAATGTTCCGTGTGTTCCTCCTTAGTTTTGGAATACACCAAAATGTCATCTATGAACACTACCATGAACTTGTCTAGAAACGGCTTAAATACCCTATTCATTAGGTCCATAAATATTGCTGGTGCATTCGTTAGACCAAATGATATCACCAAGAACTCATAATGTCCATACCGAGTTCTAAATGTCGTCTTCGGTACATCCTCTCTCTTGACCTTCAACTGATGATAACCACTTCTCAAATCTATTTTCGAGAAGTATCTAGCACCCTTCAGTTGATCGAACAAGTCATCGATCCTAAGTAAATGATACCTATTCTTGATCATGACGTTGTTAAACTCTTTATAATCAAACAAAGCCGCATTGATCCATCCTTCTTCTTGACAAACAATATTGGCGCTCCCCACGGCTATACGCTCGGCTGAATATAGTTCTTGTCTAGCAATTCTTGCAGTTGAACCATCAACTCCTTCATCTTGACTGGAGCCATTCTGTATAGGGCTTTTGATATCGAAGCAATCCCCGGTGCTAAGTTGATCACGAACTCTATCTCTCTATCTAGCAGAAGTCCTAGAAAATTGCTTTGAAATACATCCACAAACCCCCTAACCACTGATATCTCTTCCATCTTTGGACTCTCCTTACGAGTATCCACTATGTAGGCTAAGTACCCTACACAGCCTTGTTTCAATAACTTCTTGACTTGCATAATCGTCAGACAACTCGCTTGCTAGACAATTTGCTGTCATAAAACACTACCTTTGACATATTCGTAAGGTTTATAGACTTCTTCTGGCAATCAATCACCGCCCCATGGTTAAACAACCAATCCATACCCAATATAACATTGAATTCCCCAAGTTTATCAGAATCAAATTTACCATCAGCTCATGACCCTTAATGACCAATCTTCAGTTCTTGTGGAAAAACCTAACAAGAATAACCTCCCTATTTGCAATCTCTATGTTCAAGGGGTAAACTAATTCCTCTTTAGGTAAATCTAAGTTCTTAGAAAAATCATCGGATATAAATGAACAAGTAGCACCCGAATCAAATAATACGTAAGCATTAATATTATTGATCGGGATAATACCTGACACCGCATCCTTTGACTGCACAACATCATGCACCGTCATGTTGAATGTTTTGGCAGTGGGTTGGCTCGACTATGGTGGTCTAGCGATAGTCAAAGTGTTTCCGCTTCTATTTCCTCTACCCCCTGTCGACCCTCCAACTAGTTTCTTAGAGCACTCCCAAGCAATGTGATCCTTAGACCCGCATGTGGAACAAGCTCCCTTCTTCGGGTTAGGACAATTTAACGCAATGTGGCCTTCCTGACCACAGTTGAAGCATACTCGCCTTCCCCTCAAGCACACTCCAGTGTGATTCTTCCCTCATGTAGCACATGCTTCAATCCTTCTCTTCTGCTGGATTCCCTGTTGACTCCCAGCAGATGTGTTATCGTTACACTTTCTCTTCTAGTTGGTATCACTACCACCAGCCTTGTTCTAAGTCTCATTCTTCTTCTTATTCTGGTCTTAATTGTATTTGGTCAAGGCATCGTTTCCACCTTCCGCGATGATCGCCTTTTCTAACATAGCTGCAAATGTATTCAATTGAAACATGGATACCTTACTATACAACTTGGGCTTCAATCCTTGCTCGAACCTTTTTGCCTTTCTCTCATCAGCACTGACCTGGTATGTTGCAAACATTTCCAGCTCGTTGAATTTTGCGGCGTATTCCGGCACTGACATAGTTCCCTGCTTTAGCTCTAGAAACTGAAACTCCATCTGGCTATACGAGCTTACTAGAAAGTACATTTCACAGAACATCTCTTTGAATCGATCCTATGCTGTCACACCTTCTCCTCCTCAAGTCTTGTTAGCCTGCCACCAGTAGCTAGCTTCCTACTTCAGCATGAATGTTGCGAAAGCCATCTTCTGGTCGTCGTTAATTCTGGCCACATCAAAGACCTTCTCCATTTCCATCACCCATGTATGGGCATCTATCGGGTTCACAGATCTCTTGAATTTCGGTGGTCCTACCGCTTTGGATTAGTTAAACGTCGCGGCTTGTACTTGCGGCTGATTCGCAAGTGCTCCCATAAGTAAGTTCGCCAGTTACTGAACTGGATTGACATTCGCCTCATCGTTGTTGTTGTTGTTTGTAAAACCCTCTGGTTGTTGACGTACTAGTCTTTTTCTAGGAGGCATCTTTCTGTTAAGACATATTCTTATTAGATCCCTACTCATCTCTTAAATATTTAAGATCAACTTAAACATTTAAAATATATAAATTCACACTTGAACACGTAGCACTTCAATAAACTTTGATATTTTATTCCTTCATAGTTTTTAAAACATAGAATAGATAGCAATTCTGCTATTTACATCATCTTTCCTGAACTGAAACAAGTTGCAGGATTACATCATTACCTTATCCCATTATTATCTCAAATTCTGGGATTTACATTTATTTAATACATAGATAAATACATAGTTTATTACTCTACTATCTAGGCATGTTAAGACGTCGCACAGCCTCTCCACGTTCTTCTTCCATCACCTGAAGCACTGTTTTGTGATCCACCATATACCACGATAAATCCTTGAACTTAGCTGGGTAATAAAAGACACGATCATGGGCTCTATCTATAGCCGAATAAAAAATATAGTCTGTCTCCTTCAGCTTAGCCTTCTTCGCTTGAACCTCGTCCTCTGCTCGATCTGCATGTTGAGTAGCCTTCAAGCACACATCCTCTGCTCTCTTACGCTTCGCTGACTCCTCTTTAATGTCGTTCATAAGTTTCTCTAGTTCAGCTAGTGCATCATCCCTTTCACTTTCCACGTAAACTAGATCCCACTTCACGTTTCCAAGATGATCGTCCAGTTCTTAAATCGTCTCCTCCTTCTACTGTATGGTGGTTTGACTCACATCCACCAGCTCCTCTATCTCTCCAAATCTTCCCTGCAGCTCAATGTTGCAGTCGTAGACTTCCTCGTACATCACATTACTATTAGAGTTAGGTGGAAATTCCTCTTTAGGATCCTCCTCCTCCTCCTCTGACTCATCCTCATCGTCGGGGTCAAAGGCTGACACATGCTCTTGACCAACTACTATGATCAACGGAGATGGATCTCTCTGAACCAATTGCTCCTAGACAGTATGGATGTCTCGGGGCTCCTCATCCCTAGGCATCTGGGGTAACTCCTCCCTAGCCTGACTGGACTCTCCAACAATCGTCATCCTAATAATAAAATTTTAAGGTTTAATTATTACGTGACATCGATCGATACTTGATGATTAGGTTTCATACCTATGAATTGGACACCGTTAAGGCTTAATTCTTTGTTAAATTTGAGTATTTTAGTGTTTTTTTACTTATTTTTAAGTTTGTGTTGTAGGAATCGGCTTCGGGGGGTCAAAACATGAAAAATGGAGCTTAGTGAGCATCATGGTCTTGGCTTAGGACTTAGATTTTATTGTAGAGCTATTTTTGATCTTTTCGGAACATCTTGAATCATCCTAATCGGAGTTCATATGAAAGAGTTATGACCTTTTTACCAAGCAAAAGTTGAAACCTCAGAGTTTGGAAGTTGCAATTTACAAAGCAGTCACTTGGAGCCGATTTCAAACTTGATCCAATCAGAATATGTTAATGCTCAAAGAATGAAAGTTGTAGATCTCGTCGACAGCCTCGATTTGACAGGTAGCAGGCCCCGTAACTCTTCTTGGATCAAAAGTTATGCTCATTTTAACAAACGATGTCGCAGTAGCGGAGCAACACCCGCTGGGGCAGGTGTTTCAAGGCAAAATAACCCGCTGGGGCGGCTAGGCGTGGTCGGGAGAGAAAAATGTCCTTGTTCGAATAGGATTTGGATGAAACGTAAGGATTTTGAGCATGGAGCTGGAGAAGGATCATAAGAGGGCTATAAAAGGGGAAGAATACACAAGGATTAAGGGAGATTCCATTAGATTAGCTTAGATTAAATTAGATACAAACCATAGTTGGGATTGGATTCGAAGATTAAAGCAATTGAAGATCATTGGAGATTTAGAGTGGAGCAAGAGAAATTCAGATTTGCATACCTCAATTACTAACTTCTCTTTACTTCTATCTTTTTATCTTTCAATGTATAAACAATTGTGGATTATGGATTTTGACTTAATCATGAGCTAGACTCTATTTTGAGATTATAATGGATCTTGTTTCGTAGTTTACTTTGATATTCTTTCGTGTTAATCTTATTCATTATTATGGGATTTTCTATTATGATTTGTGTTAAATTGCTTAATAGCCTAGCTAACAATTACCGTAATAACTCATATGAAATTGAGAGACGGATTATGGGTTTAGATTTGATGATAATATCATGTGATTGTGTTTTCTGCATAGCATTGGAATTCATAATTTGTGTTTAGGATAGAGATATACCTTTACACCACATGTAATCTGATAAGAACTTGTGCTTAAACTCTCTTTAATTATAATTCACATAGAGATATAGTGGATTAGTTAATGAGGGTGTTCTTTTTAATTCTATCAATGTGGATTTAAGTTGATTTAAATAGGATGCATTGAGAGATGGTCATATTTATTTATGTGTTCTTGATTAACAATTCAGAATAGTGAAAATAATTGATAAGAAGTGTGTTAACTTAAATGAAGCAATAAGTGAAGTTGTGATCTTAAATCTCCGTAATCTTAATTTAACTAGTGGTAATTAGTAGTAGTGTAATTAAATAGTTTAATTCAAACTTGAAATTCATTCGTTTAAATAAGATTAAGTTGGTTACGGGTTAGTATTTGGTAATAGTTATTAAATAATTCCTTGTGGGAACGATACTTTACTTTCACTTTACTACTTGTTGACCACGTATACTTGCGTGTTGTGCGTAACTAGATTTTACCCAACAAGTTTTTGGCGCCACTGCCGTGGAATTATTTTAATAATTATTTGACAATATTAATTTCAATCAAATTAGTCTTAATTTAAACACTTATTTATTTATTTATTTATTTTCCTATTTTACTCATTTCTCAAGTACCATGGCTGGATTCAATTATTATTGGCCATATTCTAGTTTGACTCAACCAAGGGAAACAAGGATTGATGGACTTAATGCACTTTCTACATTGTCAGCACAGATTGAGACACTTTCGAGGAGGTTGGATGTTCTTGTAGCCCAACAGAGTCGAAAGGTAACAGTTACTTGTGAATATTGTGTTGGCAATCATTTGAGTTATCAATGCACCATCAATTTTGGACCGGTACAATATAGTGGTGATTACCTCAACAAATATGCGTATCCTAACTATCACCAAGATTGGGGGTATCACCACCCGGATTCTTCATGGAGCTACAATTATGAAGACCAATACTACGCTCCAAATCCATTATACACACCGGAATTCTCATGTCCACCTCCATTGCCACAAGAAGAAAAGTCAAATTTGGAGGAACTCGTGTCAAAAGTCATAGCAAACCAAGAGGAGAGGATAATTAGTCAAGAGTTATCAAGTAGAAATCTTAATATTCAGATGGAACAACTCGTCACTGCCTCAACTAATTGTCCTAAATACATGGATTCTGGAACGCAAATAGATAATTCAAGGATGGGGGAATTATTGTCCAAGTTCATAGTGTCGAATGAGGAGATGCGAATTAATCAAGAGAGGTCAATTCAAAATCAAGAGAGGTTAATTCGAAATCTCAAGAATCAGATAGAGCAAATGACCAAAGCCTTAAACTACCGTCCTCCAAACACTTGGCTTTACGACATGGATGACAAAACTGATGGAGAACCCGAACCAAATCTGCATCTGGATGAGCCACAAGATATCAAAAGAGAGGAGACAAGTCGGGATAAGGAAAAGGAGGTCGGCAAAGATCTAAATGTGCATTACAAAGAAGACGAACCGATTCTGCTACTTCCCCAAGTGCCTTTTCCACCAAAGATCAAAGATTCAATCAGATTTGCAGAACTATGCCTGCTTGGTAGTCATGTCATCGGCGAAGCTCTTAATGACATAAGAGCGAGTGCAACTTTAGAGCCATGGTTGGACGAGAAAGAGAAGATAGACGAAGAACTCATTGTGTTTGACAAACTTCTATGCCTAAATATGATCACAGACACAATGGAGATAGCACCTAGTTATTTGCCCTTCTTCATGGAGATCATACCTAATCAGAGCATGCTAGGTGACTCTGATGTTATGGCCATCACTATTGGGAACCTCCCAAAGGATAATTTGCTACAGATGGATGGAGGGTTCCTCAACATCCGAAGAGGAATTGGATAGCATTGACCAGACAAAGTCAAGTTGAAAGACTGTAAATCAAGCGCTAACTAGGAGGCAACCCAGCAATTTTTATATTTATTTGCTTTATAGATAGGAAATAAATTTGTTATATTTTTAGGAGTTATTTGCTTTATAAGTTCTCTGATGATCCAAAGTGCTACTCTAATCCATTTTGTATCTCATCATTGTAGGCATAACAAATCACCTCATCAATCCATAACCTAATCGAATTCATATGCACGGATTTGTTATGCCGCTCCTGTTTCGAGCCTTAGTCGTAGCCGGTTTATCCACCACTAGACATCAAAGATGTCGAGGTTGAGCACTACGCTTGACCATTCAGGGAAGTTTTTAGTTTTAATTTTGTCTATTTAAACAATGAGGACATTGTTCACTTTGAGTTTGGGGGTGGATCATATTGCATTGCATAATTGTTTAGTTCACATAAATTGCATTGGTTAGTTGTCTTTGCATTATTGTAGGCATATTTCATAGTAAAAATTCCAAAAAAAAATCACAAAAAATATTTTTTTTTGCATTTAATGTTTGCATATAGATTGTTTGCATGAATCTAAGCAATGGATTGGTATGAATTAAGCTCGGCATATGAGAAGATTGGTAGTGCATGACTAACTTGAACAATGTGAAGATTGATGATGAGTTTTGTGACGCCCCCAAATTCAGACCGTCATTGATCTTGAATTTGGTTCATCACGTACTAATTCTAATAATAACTAAAATCTCAAACAATGGAATAACAGAATAATTTACATTGATATAACATAAATATTTCGTCCCAAGTCTCGAAACTATTACTAATACACTTCATAACTTAAACCAAACGTTTCTTAATACATAACATTAAATAAGTCTTAACATAACAGAAACATCCTAATATAGAAAAGCACAGCTACTCCATAGCCTTGCCTTCGCACTTGTCATGTCCTGGGGTTCCACTTTGCCCTGCCCTAACTGAAATGTTTATGGGAAGCAAGAGTGAGCAACAAATTTGCTCAACAAGTAATATACCAATAAATGTGAACATGAATATATACAGTTCTAAATCTCAAGGGTAAAACGATAATTAATCGCTCAGGATTTCAAATAAGAATGTTGTGAACAAAATAAATAGCAATGACTTCCAAATCTATTCCGTGAAGTTGAATAAGGACCACTACGGGTCGAGAAGTTACTAAAGGTTTCAAGAGTTTCAACAATTTCAAGTGAATGAATAGATATCACTGAGTGTCGCTGCGGACCAAAGATTAATAAAGAATCCAATGAATTCAAAGTTTTAAATTAATAAATACTAGATATTGAGTGGTCGCTAAGAACCACGAACTTCTACTAGAGTCACCAAAAATATTTCTGGTAACCCAACCAAGTACAATTAGGGGATCAGCCTATCGTACCTGGAGTTATGCATAACCTACCACACCACTGTCGGCACCTCGACTATATAGTTCCCCTTTTTACAAGGGTTGTTCAACTCAGTCAATTTATAAGAGTCCGCACCAAGGCAATTGGTGTGGATTGCTTTCTAATTCAAGATATTGGTCTAGCCGAATTAAATGGCGTAGACTATTTCAACAATGTATATAAGAACAATTTATGAGTTCAGTATTCACAACAATAATTCGAAGAATATAATCGTGATTTAAATCAAACTATGAAACATAAGTTTGTAAGGCAAGAATTATTCTAGCACCTATTTACTCGTACGACCAAAGTTAGTACAAGCTCGAATATATGTTCAATAAAGAGTATGAATCAAATACTTGCTCAATAAAAGAGAAGTCAGATACTTGCAATTAATATACAAGAACGGTTTCAAAGAAACTTGCACAATGAAAGAGTATAAGTTAGGGAACCTTCTTACGACGTTCCTTGAATAAGTAACCACAAGGGTAGGATACTTGCAACACAATAAAAGTAGAGTTCAGATACTTGCACTATAAATGAGTGTAAGTCAGGAAACTTGCCTTATGCGTAGTCTATCCTTGTTAAATAAACCAACACCTTTCGAATCCTATTATAACATAGTTACATATATAGGATATCCATTAGCTACGCACATTTGATACACAACTTGTCGTGTAAATTAAATATACACATATGATTCTAACTTATTCATATAACCCTATACATACGTTATTACGTACTTATACACATGTAGCATAAAATCAGTATATAAGACGTCATGAAATCAAGTAACACGTATGGCATCATAATGCTTATTCGGTTATGTCTTTATTTACCTTTGGAATTCCTTTTTACAAATTTATAATCTTTATACCATATCATCATCACATTTGAATACGATCAATATCAACCAAACTCTTTTTAATGGTTTAGAGTATCATTGTAGACCAATCAACAACATCAGAAAGCAAGCAGAATACTCAGACAAGATTTCAGGCTGGCGCAGCTGCGCCATGGCTAAGCCTAGGGCCAGCGCAGCTGCGCAGACCTCTGGCCAAGCCAAGGCTGAGCTGTTGCCTTGTGGTTTCTGTACGATCATGAACGCAATAATATAATAACATATTAAAGGGTCTTGCATGCTTTTATTGCGATCTTACACTTATTCTTGATACGTTATGGTTTTTAACTTATGATTTCAAATGAGCTAAGACTAATCAAGATCATGAAATCACAAAGGATATAACGTTTGCCATGCATACATGTGAGGTAGTCATGATATCAGTTTGTATGTATCCTTACATAGGTCCTCATTTAGTATTAATTATTTCCTCCAAATATCTCTAACTCAAGCTTGAGTAACTTTTAACGTATCTAACGCATTGTGTGTACATATAGACTAGATTAGTGATGTTAAGAGTATTATCATGCATAACAAAATTTTATAATGTATTCTTTAACATGCTCATGAACATTGGTTCTTTAAAACTTTCAAGCTTCTCTTTAAAAGTTAACTTGAACTGACTTAACACATGTAAACTATATTTCACTCATAACCTACCCACATATACATGTTCACAAGGTTAGAACATCTCTCATATGGTATTCATAGATATTAGTTTCAATTATATCAAGTTTCCTTTGAAAAACCATTTAGTTTAAAGTTAAACAATTGGACACGAGCAAGGAAACTATGTATTACTAATCATGCTAGCTTATGGTCATAACTAGTCATATAAGTATATTATCATTCTCATATGGTTAAAATATGAATATCATACTTATATGTCAAAGTCTCTTTTTAAAACGTATACTTTTTTTAGTAATTATATACTAACATAACCAAACATACTCATGCTACTTCATGACACATATATACACATGTCATCATGATCTTCATATATATCTAGACCACCCAAACACGCTTACAAGGTTAGAGCATATATCGTGTAATATTCATGCATATTAGCTTTGATATCGTCAAGTTTCTTTTCTTTGAAAAAAAGTTCGCTAGCTCAATGCTTACCCACTTGGTCATGAACAAAGGACCACAACTCATGCTTATTTATTTTCAGAAATCATGCATATGCTATCTTATGTACACATGTTTACAAAAATTACAACTTAAGTTCATTAGTTTCATTCAAGCCTATTTTCATACATACTAACACCAACCAACTCATTCATGCTATGCCAAGGAACCTAAATAGTCTTGTTAAACTTATTCCCATGCATGTTCAAATTATATCAGTATGCTAGAATTGATCAGATTAAGAAACAAAATCAAAAGTTGGTGCAGGGTACCGGTGCAGCGCAGCTGCGCCGCAGTGTAATGCCGGCGCAGCTGCGCCGCAAGCAGTTCAAGCTAGAATTTTTCCTGCTTCGGCAGGTTTCAGGCCAAACTTCAAAATTCCTTCACAACAATAGTTTTAAGCAGCCATATTGTAATCCCAAAATGCATATAAGTTCATATAACAACTATATATATGTTCTATAACCCAATTACAATCTAATTTGGCATAATCAAGAAATTAACATTCAAGAATATGAAGTTTTGACTGAGAATGAAAATGAAGAACAAGGAAGGTATATTATACCTCTGCAACATGAATTAGCTTGCTAATGCTGCAATAGAAATCCTCCCTCAACTCAATAGATAATCACAGTATACTAACCTCACTTGGAATTCTCAGCAAATGAATTTAGAAGGAGAAGGGGCTATATATATAGGAAAACCAATTTCCAGACAAAGCCTTACTCCCTTGAATTAAACTAACATAAATATAAATTGTATGAAGGTTAAGGAGGAGTAGGTAATTAGTTGGTGAAGGCAATCATGAAAGCCACTCCCCCATTGATGATTATAACTATAATGCTGATTTTGAGAGAAGAGGTAGTAGACTGGCTTGGAGTTTTCACGTGAGAAGGATTGTGACTCTCACATTGGGACAAAGAAAAAATAAACTCAGCATTCTAGCAACATGCATATATACATACTTAGGCTATACTTTTGTTAGAGTCACAATGTATATTTAATTAATCAACATGGCAATATAGTACAATTAATTTACACATATAAAATACATGTACACTTGGGTTCTTAAAAATATTATTGCAATGTAATAAGTTGGGATATATATAGTCCATGTACATTTTATCTTACCGATATAATTTAACCGGATATTCTCACATTATATTATCTCATGTATAATTCAATTAAATTCTATTAGTCAATAATTGTTTACAATATATCCATAATGTTTTATTTTAATGTATACTTACATACATATTGTCACACAAGCCTCATGATGTATTCATAACATATAGTTTTAATATGTACAGTCACATTGCCTTATATAATATAGTTTATATATAATTGCATGGTAACACTTAAGTATTGCACTACACACGTATCATACTATATGTTATATTTCTAATTATCACATCCTTTGCACATAGCAATTAATTGAGCAAATAAACTCTACTCGATTATTATTCACAATGGCAATTAATTAATATTAATTAATTATTCCCTCATCAATCAATGTAATTATCAATCTCCATAATAATTAATTTTATATGATTAATTATCATATTTAAATAAATATAAGTCTTTTTATAGACATAAACAAATTGCTTATTATCATTCTATTATTCGCGATAATAATAATTAACACATTATCAATTAATCATTATTAATATTATATTTTCTCATAATAGAAAGTAAATAACAATTAATATCAATTAATTGTTCACGAAGTAATTCCTTCATTACTTACCCTTATCGATTATTATTATACGATAAATAATCACATTCCTCAACAATATAAATCCTATTATATTTATAAACCATGTTCTTAGTATCAAATCGTTACTTGCAAAAATACTAACTCAACAGATTATTATTATATTTCTTATAATAATAATTAACAATTAATATAGATTAACTGTTCACTTAATAATTCATTTACTCTATAACTGATTATTATTCATAATAACACTTAACAACGTTATTGTATGATTAACTATCACATGTATTGCACACAACAATTAATTGAATAAATATAACTCTTATAATATTCATCAATTATTTACTCATAAATGTTTTGTTACTCGCAATAACATATTATTAATAAATACTCATTAATAGGCTATCACATATAACAACAATTAATTAACAATGTAATATTAATTAATTATTCACTTATTGATTTCCCTCATCATCATTTCCATTCTCATGCCACACAAGGCATTCTACGAGTCGCAATTCTCCATATTTTCTCAATTATTATAAATTCAATTTAATATAATCGAATCACTTTTCTCATAACTAATATACACTTATATTCTAATAAGTATTCATTTTCTTATTATAAAATAAAAAAAAATTATTCATGAAATTCACGGTTTTTACAAGTTTGAATTTTAATAATGAGGAAAATCTGAGCGTATCTGAAACTTATGTAACTTGTTAGCACTTAATGTTTAACTGTTTTAATCAACTTGGTTCAAGGGTTTCATAAATTATTTCTAGAGGGAAATTCTTGATTAAAAGTTAAGGAAAGTAGTACACTGGCATAAAAAGTTAAAATAAAGGCAAAAGCTTGAGTTTGGGGGAATCTATGAGGTAGATATATGAAAAATGATGAAAAAGAAAGAAAAATTGAAAATACAGAAAAAGAAGAAAAAAGAGTATGAATAAACACATTGACTAGTTTGGTTCTGTGGCCTTTGTTACTCGAACAAGTAAGCTTTAGCGCCCTAAAACCATCTGGTTTGGGAGTCGTTGGTCGAAAGTTTGCTACATGGGTGACATTGTAAAGCCTAAGAGAATCATACATTGCACAGTCAGTTGTACACGCGGGATGGAGTGTAAAACGCACTCATTGTGGAAGAATAAAAGTATAAATAAATCTTGTAGTGCCCCTTGAACTTGTTAATTGCGTAGTTTTAACTGGAATTGTCATGTGTATAAAGTAATTGAATTGGAACTGAAATTTTCCTTCTACGAACTTTGTTATGTGATTATCTTGAACTATGGTTGGTTATAATGGTTAACGAGCACACACGCACACCATGGGTGATGACAGATTTGGATTGACTGATTGGTTAAGTTATAGACTTTTACTTGATTGGATATATTATTTAAGTATCATATTGGTTTCTTTGAGGCCTGTTGCTAGACATCATACTCATTTATTTCTGGGATTCGTAGGAATATTAGGAAGTAGATCATGCATATGCATTCATATAGTTAGGTTATTTTGTTTATTTTTAGTTCTTGTGTGTTTTTGCTTAAGGACAAGCAAAGTCTTGAGTTTGGGGTTATTTGATGAGTGGGTTTTATTCCTACAAATTGGACACCGTTAAGGTTTAATTCTTTGTTAACTTTGAGTATTTTTAGTGTTCTTTTACTTGTTTTTGTATTTGTGTTGTAGGAATCGGCTTCGGGGGGTCAAAACATGAAAAATGGATCTTAGTGAGCATCATGGTCTTGGCTTGGGACTTAAATTTTATTGTAGAGCTATTTCTGAGCTTTTCAAGACATCTTGAATCATCCCAATCGGAGTTCATATGAAAGAGTTATGACCTTTTTACCAAGTGAAAGTTAAAACCTCAGAGTTTAGAAGTTGTAATTTATAGAGCAGTCACTTGGAGCCTGTGACGACCCCAAATTCGGGTCTCTCAAACACCTCGGATCCAGCCCGCCACGATACATCTATCGCGGAACTATACATCTTATATTCAAAACTTAATGAACAAATTTTACTTATTAAAATATAGAAATATAATTTCTATTCATACCCAAGATCTTGTATGATGACCCTAAACCTTTTATAAGTTTTCAAATCTCGGTCATATACCATCCTTGTTTACACATCACATTCGATGTTTACAAAAATACGAAATAACTAAAACTTTTCTATCTCCTTGTATAAAATCTTTCTTTGAATTCATAATCTTGAATCATTACATAACCTTGAATCAATTACAAAATATAATTCATTATGTTCGAATTACTGTATAAACGTATACATCTCAGTTCGAAAGTCCTATGTGTTACATAACACGACTTTACAATTTAAACAGGTATGAACATTGTAATTTACTATCGCATATATCTTCTAGAACCTAAGCATGGTTCAAGAGCATATATTTAAATAAACAGTATCTTCGAACTCTATCACGTAGCACGTAACTTTTATCGTGAGTCCTTAACCTACAAAAGTTGTTATTTGCAAGAGTGAGGTCGACAGCTCAGCAATTCTAACAGTTTTCATGCAACACATAGCATATAATATCATACCCAGTTCATGCATTCATAATCAATCGATATATACTCCGCATGTTACTTCTCACATAACAAGCATATCATCAAAGAACTTTCAATCTCGTACATATCTCATATACAGTTCATATATAAGTTAACATCATCATAGCATAATATAATTCAACTAGCAGTTATTGAATTCATATATCAAATAAGAACTGAAAGACTTTCCTGTTGCATAGTTTAACAACTACGACTTAACTGCTTAAGATATTTGCGCTTCGTGTATTCCTACACAATCATTCAATTATGGATTCATACATATCAGTTATACATATCCATACATTCTCAATATAATAACCATTGATTACATTGTTATCTAACTTGGTTCTTAGAACCTTCGTTTTACTTTCGCATCACGTTTTTAGAAAACTATGTACGTATAGGTATACCTTAACCACACAGACTTACTATCATCTTATATATTCATGTATCACACACTTAACTTTACGTGTTCATCACATATTTAGAACTTATATGATCCTTACTACTCGTACATTTCTCAAACCTTAACGGAATTATAGTTTTCGAGTTTTATATAGCCATTTGCACAAATCAACACTTAAGGCATCATTAAGATTTTGTTTTATAACTCTGAAATAATAATGTAAACATGCTACTATGTTAATCACATATACATGTGAGGTGCCATACTAATGTTAAGACGCATGCTAACAAATACCTTTACCATATAAACAAAACTCGCATCGATAATCACTTTAAAACATTTCTAATTCATGCTTAACTAACTTTCATAGTGTCTAGTAAGGTGTGTGCACATACATGACATTTAAAAGCTCTAGCATGTATGCTCAAACATATTAGAACACAAATACACTATGATCACGCAACTTAGTTTGCAAAAAGTCCGAATCTTACTTTTAAAACCATTACGACTTAAACCATAAATTCTAGGGTAAACTCAACAATTTTAAATTTACATTTCATGCCTATCTAGACCATGCAATTATTCTCAAAAATTCAGAACATAAGCATCAATAATATGTGCCAAGGCTCATTTTAAAAACTTGTAACTTTCTTTAGAAATCGCACACTAACGAAGTCAAGAATATTCATGCTATGTCAAGGTACTTATTCATACCTGTTAAACCTGATTTCATGTATGTTTAAGTCATTTACACATACTCAAATGGTCAGAAATTACAAGACATAAGTCTTGGTCAAGTTCACTTCAAATGTCTTTAAGTTTTTCTTGAAAACCTCTTGAATCTATCAATCATGTATGCTAGTGTGTTCAACACTTTAAACATGCATTTTATGTCAATATAAACCATACTATCATGCTCATAAAATCAGAATATACACATATCACGTATATGTCGAAGTTCATATTTAAAACTATAAGTTTTTTTTTAAACTATAAGTTTTTCTTCCATGAAACATATTAACATGATTATGCATGCTTATGTCATATCAGAGTAATCATATATGCATGTTATTTATGTCCACATATTTGTTCTACTTAGATACTACATGCTAGCATTTATCAGTACTTAACAGAAAATAAATTTCTGGTTCAGGCCTGGCGCAGCTGTGCAAGGCTCCGGCCAGAGGCAGTAACAGGCTTCTTCGGCAGGACTGCTAATCCATCTCAGAAAATTCATACGAATTCTATTCTAGCCATGCTATAATATAAATTCAACATGTTTATAATCATATATAATACTTAGCAATCATATTCCTCAATTCAATTACCATCTAAATTACGTAATCAAGAACTTGCCATTGAAGAACAAGAATGTAAATTATATACCTTTGCTATTATGGACTTGCTGCTAAACAATTTCTGTAATGCTGTTATAGTACTTTCCCTCACAAATATTTCTCACAGCAACTCACTCAGTATAATGCTATACTTAGGAAAATCTCAACAACTCAAAAGATGAAGGAGAAGACTCTTTATATAGCCAATTCAATAACCAGACAATGTGATTGCCTTCCAAATTAAATCAAAGAAATGCAAGATTGTTCAATGGATAAGAGAGAGTTGGTGGATTAAATCATTAATCCCACATCTCTTACAATCATTAGCTAGCTTGTGAGGAAATTGAGAAGGAGATAGAGTAGTGTAGCCATGTGGGAGTACACGTGAAGAATGAAATGGGCACTCAATGTGGGGCAATAAATAATCTCAACAACTTGCAAATGTAGTACAATAAACACTTGAGTTATATATATACAC
Source organism: Panax stipuleanatus (assembly GCA_020205555.1). Taxonomy (NCBI): domain Eukaryota; kingdom Viridiplantae; phylum Streptophyta; class Magnoliopsida; order Apiales; family Araliaceae; genus Panax; species Panax stipuleanatus. The sequence goes on along the minus strand of CM035115.1, from coordinate 41,855,839 downwards.
AATTTATATCAAGTATGCTTAGGTTATACCTTTTTTTAGTCACAATGTAATCCCAATAAATAATACTACCATGTAGTAAATTTAGTTGCACATATATAATTTATGTTCATTTTGTTAACACTGAGTATAATACAATTTGGATATTATATTTCCTCTTTATAATATAAACGGTTATTATTTCAATTATAATAACTTATTGAAAACATTATCAATTAACATTTGTTTATTGATATTAATATAAGGTGATAGGATATACATTAAAGTCTTCCTACACACATCATGTTACATAAGTAATAAATATTATGTAACTCACATAATGCCATAAATCTTACTATATAATATATATCCACATTAATGTGTCACATAGCACTTTTATAATATATAGAGGGAACCACTATATACTGTAGGTTTAATTATCGCATGCTTGCATAAATAATTAATTAAATAAATATAATCGCATTATATTTATTAATCCTTTGCTCATTAATATATTATTTATTCACAATAATAGTTAATTGACATATTATCAATTAATTACTCGCTAATCGTCAACCCTTTGTAATCACAATTAATCATTTACACGTATATGTTTTATTATTCTCAACAATAATAAATTCATACGTTATCGATTAATTATCCAAAATATTAATTAATCAATCACGTTTAAACCTCTACACTATATTCTAGTAAATTGAATATTTAAATACTAATGCTTCTATTAATACCCTGATATAAAACCTTAGGGTTGGTCCACTAATTTAACAATCCATTAGTGAATCCCTTTTAATTAATCCAAGAAATTATACGCATAGGCTCTAACTCACATAACATGTATACTTGCACATAGAAATAATTCTCATAATAATATTAATTATTCCCATTTAATCATTTTTTCATAACATGATATAATAAGTTTCATTATATAATATATCATTTCCAATAGGGGCATTAATCAGAAAAATGACTTACTCATTTCCTCAAGATATTATTTAAATATAATATCTTAGTATTGATAATATAGTTGGATGTACAATACATGTACACCTTCTATATAGAAAATAGACCATAAGTTATTTCCTATCAATAGATTACATATAGCAAATATGTTTCAATATACATACCCTCATTTATATTACCTCAGTTAAAGACATACAAGGTATTATTATTGTTATTATTTAAAAATAACACTTCCCCCTGATTATTAAAATAAATCAATACGAGAAATTTTTAATAATATTTATTAGAAATATATATAATAACTATTTTTCTTTCCATCAATCCACATAACTCAATATATATATATATATATATATATATATATAACATATATATACATTCCATTAATCTACACTTCTCATCGTGTATTCAATTAATTAATAATTCTCTAATACATATCTAATGATATATTGATTTCCTTCTATCTCTTTAACAACGTACCTATATACAAGTCTAAATCTAGCACACCCCGTGTCTTTACTAGTATTCTATATAGTACACTGAGTGGTTTCCCACAAACAACCAACAAATTAGTTTCTGTCTCGTCTACACTGTTTTCACAGTGAGTTAGATCGGTTACTAATTCGTATATACCTTTGCTCACTGAAGGAATTGTTTAGCCCTGCTCCTATATATCAACCATCAAAGGCAACGGTTTCACTGTCGTAAACTTAATACTTGCACGTACATATACTCCAGAAAATGGTGACTATTAAAAATATTTAATGTCATCAACTTACGATGATAAATAATTCTATAAATCATTTAATATTGATAGATAAATATTATCCATCTCCTTTACTAATTCATCTCTATAAATATATAATAATGATATATATTTATTAAACACAAAGAATCACGTATTATATAGTTCATATCACCCTATGTAATTCAATACTACAAACCTCATATCACAGATATATATATATATATTCATATTTGAATCTATCTCATGCTTTAAGAATTTTATTCATTAAATTCTTATTAATAATGATTCTTGGAAATTCGGGTTCTTACAGAGCCGATTTCAACCTTGATCCAATCAGAATCTGTCAATGCTCAAAGAATGAAAGTTGTAGATCTTGTCGACAACTTTCATTTAACAGGTAGCAAGCCCCGTTACTCTTCCTGGATCAAATGTTATGCTCGTTTTACCAAAGGATGTCACAGCAGTGGAGCAACACCCGCTGGGGCGGGTGTTTCACGGGCTGCCAGACAGTACATACACCTGCTATAGAGGGTGTTTCAGTGTAAAATGACCCGCTGGGATGGGTAGGCGCGGCCGGGGGAGAAAAATGTCCTTGTTCGAATATGATTTGGACGAAACGTAAGGATTCTGAGCGCAAAGTTGGAGAAGGATCATAAGAGGGCTATAAAAGGGGAAGAATACACAAGGATTAAGGGAGACACCATTAGATTAGCTTAGATTAAATTAGATACAAACCCTAGTTGGTATTGAATTGGAAGATTAAAGCAATTGAAGTTCATTGGAGATTCAGAGTGGAGCAAGAGAAATTCAAATTTGCATACCTCAATTCCTAACTTCTCTTTACTTCTATCTTTTTATCTTTCAATGTATAAACAATTGTGGATTATGGATTGTTACTTAATCCTGAGCTAAACTCTATTTTGAGATTATAATGGATCTTGTTGTGTAGTTTACTTTGATATGCTTCCGTGTTAATCTTATTCATTATTATGGTATTTTCTATTATGATTTGTGTTAAATTATTTAATTGCCTAGCTAACAATTACCGTAATAACTCATATGAAATCGAGAGACGGATTATGGGTTTAGATTTGATCATAATAGCATGTGATTGTGTTTTCTGCATGGCGTTGGAATTCATGATTTGTGTTTAGGATAGAGATATACCTTACACCACATATAATCTGATAAGAACTTGTGCTTAAACTCTCTTTAATTGTGATTCCCATAGAGATATAGTGGATTAGTTAATTAGGGTGTTCTTCTTAATTCTATCATATGTGGATTTAAGTTGATTTGAATAGGATGCATTGAGAGATGGTCATATTTATTTATGTGTTCTTGATTAATAATTCAGAATAGTGAGAATAATTGATAAGAAGTGTGTTAATTTAAATAAAGCAATAAGTGAAGTTGTGATCTTAAATCTCCGTAATCTTAATTTAACTAGTGGTAATTAGTAGTAGTTTAATTAAATAGTTTAATTTAAACTTGAAATTCATTCGTTTAAATAAGATTAAGTTGGGTACGGGTTAGTATTTTTTGATAGTTGTTAAATAATTCCTCGTAGGAACGATACTTTACTTTCACTTTACTACTTGTTGACCATGTATACTTGCGTGTTGTGCATAACTAGATTTCACCCAACAATACTCTCGAATACATAAACATAAACACATAACACGTAAGATAGTTTATTATCTTAACTATCATCACTATCTTTTCGATCTCCTATAAGGCTACTACCTAAGGTTCTCCACCTAAGGCTTATAACCTAAGGCTTTGATACCAACTTGTGACACTCCCAAATTCGGATACTTCATTTCCACAAGATTTGGTGTTCAATATCTCAATAAAACATAATTAACTGCCCATAAATAAGGAATGCAAAATAAATTACAACCTTAATAAATAAAAATCTTCCTTCAAAAAGGATTACAACTTATCAAAATGTTTCATAGGGTTTCTAACCTTAAACATCGTCAATGCGGAAAATAAACTTCATATAATAACTTAAAGTCTTATTACAAATCATTTCATAAATATGAACAAGTCTTCACTTGTTCATCTTGCCTTTTCCTTTGCTGGTTGATGGCTTGTCAACCTTCTCAACTTTGGCTGCAATGGTTATATATATGCAAGAGTGAGCAAACAAAAGCTCACTTGAAATAACAATCAACAAGGATGACATATCACTGAATAAATTCAAAAGAATTGAATAACATTTATATCTTCGATAATCAAGAATAAGATTTAAAATTCATCTGAGGGTCATAAGATCTTGAACTTTGTCCCAGTTTGTAAGTATTTCTACTTAGACCTTTAACAGTCGTTAGACTATATGCACTCTTAACTCGTACTTAGGGGGATCAACCCTTCGTACCATGTATTGTGCACAAACATCTTAACACTTTCTCATGCTAATCCCTTATTACTAGGGTTGTTCATCTCAATTTAATTAACGAGTTCGCACCAAAGAAAGTTTGGTTTGGATAAGCTAAAAGGGTAATTTAGAGTTCAAATATCATCAACTAAGGAGTAGTTGAATCAACTTATAACAATTTAAGAGTTGAATAACAAAAGAATTATGAAATAACTATGTGTTATAGCAATAGACATCATATTTGACAATCATACTTTAGAAATAAACTTAAAGCATTTGAAAGATATAATAAAACCTTGCTTGAACAATTATGTCAATGTTACATTATTTCAATAATGAACTTCAATAAGATATTTGCCAATGCAGAATAAAAGAACTTGCTCAACTAAAAGTATAGTTAGAAAACTTGCACAATGTAAAAGAAAGGTTGAGGAACTTGCGTAATTAAAAGTAGAGTTAAAAAACTTGCCTCTTGCGCAACCTAGCAATTAACAACTCATTCCACAATTATCCTACGTACACGTAATTAACAATAGTAACATGAATTTGTTACCATATAGCTAATTCACATCATTAGTTAACCCATCTAGGTTAACTCATCATTCTTTTAGTTGTAAGGTTTAATCACTAATTATCACATAATATGATTAAATCACACATTCACATCACACTTTATAATTAATCAAATTATAATATAAAATCATACATTTAAAAATATGATTTAATATTGTCCAATTAACATATAATTTTATTAACATGCTTTTATATTTATTACATTATCATTCCCATAAAATTATACATTTAAATATAATTTTCTGGCTAAACTGTATAGGTGGCGCTGCAGCGCCACACAATGAACTGCAGTCGGCGTTGTAGTGTCATGCCACGTCATCAGGGGCTCTACAGGCCTGGCGCTACAGCACTCCAGTTATACTTAGAACTGGCGCTGCCGCGCTGCCACGTCAGCACTTTCTGAAATCCGGTATTGGCGCTGCAGCGCTGCAGCTAACAAACATAACTGGAGTTACAGCGTCACGCCACGTCACCTGGCTCTGCAGTGGCGTTGCAGCGCCCAGTTTACTCACAGAACTGGCGCTGTGGCGCCATGTCACAGTCAGACGCAAATAGCCTAGCAAACTATGCAGGAAAAAACTAATTTGGCTTATTTTCTAGCACCAAACTCAGAACTTAACTCATATAATGTATATAAAGCTTTATAAAATAATAACTTTATACTTCTTACATGTTTTAACACATATAATCATTACAATAATCAATTAAAAAACTTTAATTTTATGATTTTGAAGAAACACCATTGTTTTAAAATAGTTCACTGTAAATTGCTATGAACATAGTTTATTATTCCTAACGAGATTTTCTAAATCCTTTAGAAGTACTACTTTGGTTATACAATGTTTTATTCAAATTTATACTGTTGTGTTGATTTAAAGATCATTGTTCAAACTTATATCGTTTATTGAACCTTTAATTGACTAGTGAAACTTTATTAATTCGACTAGTCCATAGTTGATGAACGTTCTAAAAATATGGAACTTTTATTTAAGTTAATCCAAACCAAACTTCCTGTGGTGCCGACTATTATGTCAAACTGAGATGAACAACCCTACTATAGGCGATTATTTACGCGTTAGCGTTAAGATGTTTGTGCAGAATACATGGTACAATATACTGATCCCCCTAAGTACGAGAAGGAAGGTCCATATAGTCTTATAACTGTTAAAGGTTTAAAATAGAAATACTTGATAACCTAGTACATAGTTCATGATCTTGTGACCGCCAGATGTACTTTTGATCATGTTTTCTATTATTGTTTCAACAGTTGAGCTTTCTATTATTCAGAATTCATTGATTACTCTCATGTTATTATTGTTGCTATTGTTATACTTGTGGGCAATTGTTTGCTCACTTTTGCATATAAAACATTTCAGCTAATGTTGAGAAAGTTGACGAGACATCCACTAGTAAGGGCAAAGGCAAGATGAACAAGTGATGAGGACTTGTTATTTTATTCGATTGCATTTATCTAATGAGACTAAATTATTTATTTTTCGCTTATGATGAATGTTATTAAGGTTAGATTACTTGGGATTGTTTAAAGAAGTTGTAACCCTTTAATGGGGAAGATTATCGTTTAATTTTATTAAGTTTACGCTAATATTGTGGGTAATTAGATGTACTATTTTGGACAGTGAACACCAAATCCTGTGGGAATAAAGTACCCGAATTTGGGGGTGTCACAAGTTGGTATCAAAGCTTTAGGTTATGAACCTTAGGTGGGGAAACCTTAGGAAATAGCCTTATAGGAGATCAAAAACATAGTGGAGAGGAGTCAGCGAAGCGCACTAGAGCAGAAGACGCTTGGATGAAGGCTTCACAGCGTGTAGATCGTGCTGATGACAAGGTTCAGGCAAAGAAGGCCAAGATGAATGAGATGGATTATGCTTTTCATTCAGCTATTGATAAGAACCAGGACCGAGTCTTTTATTACCCAGCTCAGTTCGAAGACTTGCCGTGGTACATGATAGATCGTAGAACGATGTTCTCTATCATGGAGGAAGAGCATAGAGAAGCTGCGCGACGTCTTAGTATGTAATCCTGAATTTTTTCTTGTTCAGGAAAGTTAATGTAAATAGCAGAGATGTTATCCATTTCTATGTTTTAAAAACTATGAATGAATAAAATATCAAAGTTTAGTGAAAATGTTATGTGTTAAGTGTTAATCTTAAAATGTTTGAGTTAAGTTTTAAATACTTAAGAAATTGAGTAATGATCTAATAAGCATATATCTTAAACAGAAAGATGTCTCCTAGAAGAAGACAACCGCGCCGGCAACCACCCTTTGAGGGGTCTACTAATAACACAACAAAGAGGCCAACGCCAATACAGTTCAGTAACTGGTAAACCAGTTAATGGGAGCACTTGCAAATTAGCCGCAAGCTCAAGCTACTACATTCAAAGACTTCAAAGCGGTAGGACCACCATAGTGGGTTCCATGAATCTGGTTGAAGCCTAGACCTAGATTATGGAAATGGAGAAGGTTTTTGACGTTGCTAAGGTCAACGATGATCAAAAGACCGCCTTTATAATGTTCATGATGAAGTAAGAAGCTTGCTACTAGTGGCAGGAAAATAAGGTTCGAGGAGGACAAGGTATAATTACGTGGGATAGGTTTAAAGAGATTTATTTTGAGATGTATTTCCTGACGAGCTCTCAGAACCAGATGGAGGTCCAATTCCTGGAGTTGAAGTAAGGTACCATGTCTGTGCCAGAGTATGCCTCAAAATTTAATGAGTTGGCAAGGTTTGCGCCATATCAGGTAAATACTGATGAAAGGAAGGCGAGCAGGTTTGAGCAGGGGTTGAAGCCCTTGTTGTATAGTAAGGTTTCAATTTTCCAGTTGAATACATTTATAGCAGTGCTTGAAAAGGTGATCATCGCAGAAGGTGGAAGCGATGCTTTGACGAAATATAACCAGGAATAGAAGAAGAAAAAGAAGAATGAGAATGAAAACAAGGTTGGTGGTAGTAATGGTAGTGGCGGTAACCAGAAGAAGAAGTGGAATGACAATACTTCTACCAGAAATTAACAGGAAAGCTGGAAGAGGATTTAAGCTAGTGCTATATGTGGGAAGAATCACACTAGTGTGTGCCTGAGGGGTAAGCGGATGTGTTTTAACTGTGGTCAAGAAGGCCACATTACACCAAATTATCCTACCCCAAAGAAGGGAGCTTGTTTCAAATGCGGGTCAAAGGACCATATAGCTCGTGATTGTCCTAGAAAGGCTGTTGGAGGAACATGTGGATGTAGAGGAACCAGCAGTGGTGGCACTCTGGCTATCACAGGATCTATGCCATTAAACCGACCCACTGCCAGAACTTTCAACATGACCATGCATGATGCTGTGCAGTCAAAGGATTTAGTGTCAAGTATCCTTCCAATCAATAGTATTATTGCTTACATATTATATTATTTGGGTGCTACTTGTTCATTTATATCCGATGATTTTGCTAAAAATTTAGATTTTCCTAAAGAGGAATTAGATTACCCTTTGAAAATAGAAATTACGAATAGGGAGGTAATTCATGTTAGGTTCATACACAAGAACTGTAGGGTGGATATTAAAGGAAATGTGATGATGGTAGATCTAATCCCGATTAAACTTGGAGAATTTGATGTTATATTTGGCATGGATTGATTATTTAACCATGGGGAGATAATTGATTGCCAAAAGAAGTCTGTAAACCTTATGACTCCATCGAAGATAGTATTTTATGGCAACAAATTGCCTTGACAAACAAGTTGTCTGATGATTATGCAAGCCATGAAGTTATTGAAACAAGGATGTGTAAGGTACTTAGCCTACATAGTTGACACTCGGAAGGAGAATGCAAAATTGGAAGAGATACAAGTCGTTAAGGAATTTATGGACGTGTTTTTGGGTGATTTGTTGGGAATTTCGCCAGATAAAGAAATCGAGTTTGTGATTAACTTAGCACCAGGGACTGCCCCGATATCTAAAGCCCCGTATAAAATGGCTTCAGAGGAAATCAAGGAATTTATGATGCAATTGCAAAAGTTGCTAGACAAGAAGTATATTCAGCCGAGCATATCACCGTGGAGAGTGTCGGTGTTGTTCATTAAGAAAACGTACTGGTCAATGCGACTCTGCATTGATTATATAGAATTGAATAAGGTCACGATTAAGAATAAATATTTATTTCCAAGGATTGATGACCTGTTCGATCAACTGATGGGAGCTAGGTACTTTTTAAAGATAGATTTGAGAAGTGGGTATCATCAATTGAAGGTGATGAAGGAGGATGTACCGAATATGACATTTAGAACTTGGTATGGTCATTACGAGTTTCTGGTGATGTTATTTGGTCTAACGAATGCACCTGCGACATTTATGGACCTAATGAATAGGGTGTTTAAGCCATTTTTAGATAAGTTTGTTATGATGTTCATTGATGACATTTTGGTATATTCCAAAATCGAGGAGCACACTGAATATTTAAGAGTGACATTGGAATCATTATGAAGAAAGAAGTTATACGCAAAGTTTTCAAAGTACGAATTCTGGTTAGAGCAGGTTCAGTTTCTTTGACATGTAATTAACAAGGACGAAATTTTGGTAGATCCATCGAAGGTTGAAGCCGTGATAAATTAGGATCAGGCGAAGACACCGTCGGAAGTAAGGAGTTTCTTGGGTTTAGCAGGTTATTGCAGAAGATTTATTCAAAATTTTTCCAAAATCGCGACTTCGTTGAAGAATTTGACTAGGAAAACGATGAAGTTCGTTTGGACGGAGAAGTATAAGGAAAGTTTCCAAGAGTTGAAGAAGAGGTTGAGTACGACACTTGTGTTGTCTCTGCCTGATAGCACAAAAAATTTTATGGTATATAGTGATGCATCACATAAAGGACTAGACTGTGTGCTTATGCAAAACGGCAAGGTCATTACATATGCGTCGCGATAATTGAAGAACAATAAGAAGGGGTATCCGACCCATGATTTAGAATTGGCTGCGGTGGTGTTTGCTCGGAAGATATGGAGACACTATCTCTATGGGGAAAAGTGTGAGATATATACAGACCATAAGAGTCTGAAATATATTTTCACACAGAAGGATCTGAATATGCGTTAGAGAAGATGGTTGGAGCTGATAAAAGACTACAACTGCGAGATTTTTATACCATCCGGGTAAAGCTAATGTCGTTGTCGATGCCTTAAGCAGAAAGGGTCGAGAGAAATTGAAATTGTTAACTGTTCAGGAGCAGCTGGTAGATGAAATGGCTAAGTTGGAGGTTGAAGTTAAAAATCTGAAAGAGTCGGATGAAAAATTGTTCCAAATGGAAACCAGCCCAACTTTGGTGGATAAGGTAAAGAAAGCACAACTTCAGGATGAGGAATGTGAAAAGATAAGGAAAAGAGTATATCTGAAGGTGAAAAGGTAAAATTCAAAGTGGATACCGAAGGGTTGTAAAGATTTGAAGGAAGAATCTGGGTTCCACTAGTACCGGAAGTCAAAGATGAAATTTTGAGCGAGGCCCGTAGTTCAAGATATTCGATTCACCCGGGGAGTACGAAAATATACCAAGATCTCTGATAACATTTCTGGTGGTCGAATATAAAGAAGGAAGTTTCTGAGTGTGTCGCGAAATGTTTAACGTGTCCGAAGGTCAAAGTAGAACACTAGAGACCAAGTGGATTATTACAACCGTTAGAGATACCGAAACGGAAATGGGAGTATATCATGATGGATTTCGTGGTTGGTATTCCAACGACTCAGAAAGGTTTTGACACAGTGTGGGTTAACGTGGATCGACTAACGAAGTCGACCCATTTTTTACCTATCAAGATCAGATTCAATTTGGACCAATTGGCAAAATTGTATGTTAAGCAAATTATTTCAAAACACGGTGTTCCAGTGTCAATCGTATCAGATAGAGATCAACGTTTCACATCGAACTTCTAGAAATGACTACAGGAATGCATAGGAACACAGTTGAGAATGAGAACGACCTATCATCCTTAAATCGATGGCCAAAGCGAGAGGACGATCCAGCCATTGGAGGATATGCTAAGAACTTATATTATGGATTTCAAGGGAAATTGGGACGACCATTTACCATTGGTTGAGTTAGCTTACAATAACAGTTACCACGCAAGTATTGGCATGCCGCCTTACAAAGCGTTGTACGGCAGGAAATGCAGAACTCCATTATGTTGGGAATAAAGTCGGTGAACGTCAACTACTAGGTCCAGAATTGGTACAACAGACCGCTGAAATTGTCAAGGTAATCAGGGCGAGATTGATAGCTGCTCAGGATAGGCAAAAGAAATATGTTGATCAACACCGACAAAATCGGGAATTTGAAGTCGACAATTTTGTTTTCCTAAAAGTGCCTCCTTGGAAAGGGAAAATTAGATTTGGCAAGAAGGGAAAATTGAGTCTGAGGTTTATTGGACCCTTTGAGATACTGATAAGTACAAAATATTCATGCTTTGTTAATCCTTTATGTTTGGTTTTATTGCATGTTTCATGTGTATATGAGCCTAATAAGTTGTTTAATTATTTTTAGGTGAATTAAAGCTTATGGAAATATAGCAAGCGAAAAATAGCCATCTGACAGATAGGCGCGGGGTGCGCTTGCTTTTGTACTGAATCAGATGCGGGGCACGCCAGAAGAAGTCAAGTTTCTTGCCCTAGTAGCGCGGGGCGAGCCTCTTTGTGAAGGGACTGGGAGCGGGGAGCGCCGGTCGGACGGATCTGGCTAGATTTAGTTATTTAAAACATGAAGTTGATTAGGAAAAGGATTGCAGACTTACCTAATTAAACTAGGGTTTGTCTAGGCTATATAGATGAGTAGTTTTCTTAGGTTTGGGGGATCTTTTCTCTTATTTACATCTTTCATCTTGGATCTTAGAATTCTTGAAGGCATGGGCTAATACTTTCAATTCAATTCTGAAGGGATGTTGAACCTTATTATCAATTAATGGTTTGATCAAATTTATATTGATTATTCTTTCGTATATGGAATTTATTCTGATTATCTACATAAACTTTCATGTATGCTAGATTAAGATATATATTAAGCAAACGATGTATTTCTAATCATAAGTAGCCATTAATGATATTTGATTGTGGTCAAGCTTTTGAATATTGTTAAGGTTTTCAGAAGACAAGTTAAATAATTCCTGATTGTGTAATTATTGCTTGGAATAATTTAATTCTCATTCTTTATGCTTCTGTCATATTAAATTTAGACTGATAGTTTTAGGTTGTATGATAGTTAGGATCTTTTGTTAGCGATCGTTGCATTAGATTTACACTTAAGGAGAATTTTTGATAATTTGTGATCGCGGTTATCTAGGGTTATTAATCTCATGGAAAGGTAAATAGTGTAAACACTTGGTTAATCCATAATTGTGAAAGGGGATACTGAACTGAAGAATTGAAGATTTTTACTCATTGATAATTCTTGTTAATTCACTTTCGTTAATTAAACTATTCAAACTAAAAACCCCCAATTCATTGGAAATACTTGGATAAATATAAAACATAATACTCTCTGTGGGATCGATCCTTGCTTATTACTATACTAATTCTTGAGTTAATAGGATAGAAGTAAAGTAAATTTTGTAGTGCTAGACGACAGCTACAAAATTTTGGCACCGTTGCCGGGGAGTGTAATTTGTTTTTATTTATTCAATTATTTTCACATTTTTTTATTTTTATTTTTTTTATGACTCAATCCTTTCAATCTATAGACTTAAATTTTGATCAAGAGATAAAGAAAAGTGCAGATATAGAAAAAGCTCTTGTTCCAACACTTGAAAAGGAAAAGATGGAGGTGCCAAGAAACAACAAAACTTTAAAAGAACTAGCTACTACTGACTTGATCAACTATCTTTGTGTATTAAATATCCTGCGTTAGATGTTGCTTTTGAACTTAACTATGGACTAATTTGTCTTTTGCCTATTTTTCGGGGTCTTACAGGTGAAAACCCATATAAGCATCTAAAGGAGTTCAATGTGGTGTGTTCCACAATGAAATCACAAGGAGTGCCAGAGGAGCAGATCAAGCTTAGACTTTTTCCATTCTCATTAGCATATTTGGCTAAAGACTCATTATACTATCCTCCTTCAGGATCAATACGATCATGGCCTGGGATGCAAAAGTTATTCTTGGAGAAGTACTTTCCTGCTTCGAGAGTTTCTAACATAAGGAAGGAGATATGTGGAATCAGGCAATTTAATGGAGAGAATCTCTATGAGTATTGGGAAAGGTTCAAGAAGTTGTGTTCCAGCGGTCCACCTCACGGAATCGATGACTATCACTTGATTCAGTACTTCTGTGAGGGGTTGCTACCAATGGATAGAAGTATAATTGATGCAGCAAGTGGAGGAGCACTAGTAGACAAGACTCCAGATGTTGCAAGGAACTTAACTGCAAACATGGCAGCTAACACGCAGCAGTATGGAACAAGGATGGAACATACGCCTCAAAGGGTAAATGGGGTAACTACAAGTAATATTGAACAACAAATTTTTGAATTAACTTCTTTGGTTAGTCAAATGGCTACAGGGAATATGCAAGTTACAAAAGAGTGTGGAATTTGCTCAAATTCAGGACAAACCAGTGATGTTTGTCCAATATTGCATGAGGATGAAACTGTGCAATATGTCAATACTGTGGGAACATTCTTAGGACATCATCAGCATCAATATGATCCTTGGGCAGAAACTCACAATCTCGGATGGAGAGATCATCCCTACTTGAGCTACGAAGTACTTGCTAATTCTGGAACATCTATGGAGGATATGTTCAAAGCTTTCATGAATCAGACGCAACAGTTCTAGCAAGAGACAATGAATTCTATCCACATGTTGGAGAATCAGATGAGTCAGCTTGCTACCATAGTTAGCAGTATGGAATCTCAAGGCGTAGGGAAGTTAAATCCTCAGTTTGTTGGGAACTTAAGTGCAATGGGATGTGACGAAGAGGAGTAGGAAGATTCAGTGCTTACTTCAGGAACAGACAGTAATATAGAATTTGATAAAGAGAAGGAACAAGAAGAAGAGGGGAATGATTTGATAAGTTCTGTAGAACTCTACACGAAAGACGTGGATTCATCTCCATCAATACAACCAACAGAAACAATGAGTGATACACACCATTGAACCTTTACTATGGAATTAGACAATGCAAGTTTTCAGTTCAGCGCATATGAGGCTAAAAGGTATCTTGGTAATGTTAAATCTATTTTTGCTATTGATGTAGTAGATTATTCAGTATAGGAATCTTTTGATCGAATACAATTATACAAGGGAGATTTGGTGGCTGGAAAGGAGCAGGATCATGAAGTACAAAATGTTCCTAATTTAGGGATGAAACTGTTACCAGTCCACTTGAAGCTCACAAGTTCAATTACATAGAATGAGAGGGAAGATGTCAAGCCAATGACAATAAACAAGGGCACCTGTTTTGGAGGCAACCCAAAATCTCAGATTTGATTTTTCTATCCTTTTACTTATTAGTTTTTTTGTTTACATATAGTTCTTTTTTTTCATGATTTTCTTACATTGGGGACAATGTAAGGTTTGAGTGTGGGGGGGGGGGGGGGGAAGATTTAGGTTTTTATTTTATTGAAGGATATTAATCCAAATTTGATAGGAAATTTGATGCCTTTTAATGCCTTTGATAATTTTTGAAAAATTTGAGTTCCATAATTCTATTTTCCTATGTGTTCAAATGTTAAAGTCAAAAAAAAAAATTGAAATTCAATGCTAAATTTTAAAATCTGTTTGATGCTTAATTGGTTAATGATTGAGAAAAACTAAGTCATAATCCATGGTAATTGATTTAAATTGAATTTGTGTCGCATGAGTACTTGAATATGTGATATATGCTCATTTGGCTTAGTTATCTGTGGAGTTGTCTATGTGCACTAATCTCATGCTTTAGAACTATTGAACTGCTTATGTTTTTGCAGGACCATATTAAAAAAAATAATATCAAAAAAGTTGAAAATCAAGGAAATTGTTGGAAAAGAGGAAAAAAAAATGGAAGAGAAATCATGTGGTGGGATGAGATGGAGCGTAAAACGCACTCTCTTATAAACACGTGCGAATAAGTGAGATGGAGTATAAAATGCACTCACTTACAAAAGAAAGATTGAGAAAGGTGAAACGGAGCATAACATGCATTCACCGGAAACAAAGAGTAAAATGAAAGGGTTTTGGTAAAAAAATAAAGTAGGAAAAGTATAAATTGAGTCTTGAGTGGTGTGCACGGTTTTTTCTCCATGGTAACTAAGTTGAGTAAGTGTATGGATCATAGAAGAGTGCTTATGTGGATATAATTTGGCTTAATGAAATTCATTGGTGACATGGCAAGGTGGTTATCTTGAGTTGATTAATGAACCATTGATTATATTTTTATGGGTCTAGTGTTGATAATCATGATTTGATCTTGAAATATTTTGACATTATGGTTGAGTAGAGTTTTTGAAAATCAAACTTTTGGTTTACACGAGGACGTGTAAAAGACTAAGTGTGGGGGAATTTGATAAGTACACAATATTCATGATTTGTTATTCCTTTACGTTTGGTTTTATTGCATGTTTCATGTGTATATGAGCTTAATAAGTTGTTTTAATTATTTTCAGGAGAATTAAAGCTTATAGGAATAAAGCATGCAAAAAGTAGCTATCTGACAGACAGGCGCAGGGTGCGCTTACTTTTGTACTAAACCAGGCCCGGGGCACGCCAGAAGAAGTCAAGTTTCTTGCCCTAGTAGAGCGAGGCTGGCCGCCATGTGAAGGGACTGGGCGCGGGGCGCGCCGGTCGAATGGATCTGGCCAAATTTAGTTATTTAAAACATGAAGTTGATTAGGAAAAGGATTGCAGACTTACCTAATTAAACTAGGGTTTATCTAGGCTATAAAGATTAGTAGTTTTCTTAGGTTTGGGGGATCTTTTCTCTTATCTTTCATCTTTCATCTTAGATCTAGGAATTCTTGAAGAAATGGGCCAATATTTTCAATTCAATTCTGAAGGGATGTTGAACCTTATTATTAATTAATGGTTTGATCAAATTTATATTATTTATTCTTTCGTATATGAGATTTATTCTGATTATCTACATAAACTTTCATGTATGCTAGATTAAGATATATATTAAGCAAACGATGCATGTCTAATCATAAGTAGCAATTAATGATATTTGATTGTGGTCAAGGTTTTGAATATTGTTAAGATTTTCAGAAGGCAAGTAAAATAATTCCTGATTGTGTAATTATTGCTTGGAATAATCTAATTCTCATTCTTCATACTTCTGTCATATTAAATCTAGACTGATAGTTTTAGGTTGTATGATATTTAGGATCTTTTGTTGGCGATCGTCGTATTAGATTTACACTTAAGGAGAATTTCGGGTAATTTACGATCGAGGTTATCTAGGGTTAATAATCTCTTGAAAAGTTAAATAGTGTAAACACTTGGTTAATCCATAATTGTGAAAAGGAGATACTGAATTGAAGAATTGAAGCTTTTTACTCATTGATAATTCTTGTTAATTCACTTTCGTTAATTAAACTGTGCAAACTAAAACCCCCCACTTCATTGGAAATACTTGGATAAATATAAAACATAATACTCTCTGTGGGATCGATCCTTGCTTATTACTATACTAATTCTAGAGTTAGTAGGATAGAAGTAAGGTAAATTTTGTAGTGCTAGACGACAGCTACCAGATACTGCAAAGAGTTGGTGAGGTAGCCTATGAAGTTGCGTTACCACTAGAACTAGAACACATTCATAACATTTTTCATGTTTCAGTGTTACGACTGTACAAGCCCGATTACAAATATGTCATAAAGTATGAACCGTTACAATTTGAAAAAGATTTATCTTATGAAGAAGTTCCTATTCAGATAGTTGGCAGAAAAGAGCAAGTACTCAGAAATAAAGTAATACCTTTTGTTAAAATAATGTGGAGGAACCACAATGCTAAAGGAGCAATGTGGGAACTAGAAGACAAAATGATGAAAGAATATCCTCACTTATTTGGTTAAATCTTTGTATAGCGATTCTAGGGAAAGATTCTTTTTAGGGGGGGTGGGGAGAATGTGACAAATGAATTAATTAAATGAAATAATTGAGTTGTGATTCTGAGGATAGAATCCTTTTAAGGAGGAAAGGAAGTTAAATAAATAATTGATAAAATTATTGTGGAATAATTTAATTATGTGTGTTATGTTAATTAAATTAATGTTTAATAATTTTATGGTTTGAAGATTTAATTTAATGTTATAATTAAATTAAATGAGTTGTTAAATAATTGTAATGTTGTGTAATGGTGTTATTTTAATTTAATTGATTAAAGGAATTAAAGGAATGATTAAATTAGAAGATTAATATTTATTAAATAAATATTAACAAATATGTTTGTTAAATAAATATTATGTGGATAATTAAGGATTGTGATTTAAATTTAATAAGTGTGACATTTCTATACTATATAATAATCTGTTTATTTAAATAAATTAAAAGGGAGATTTTGAGTAGCAAACTAAACAAAGCCTTGTGGCTTTTGAATTTTGTAACTGTTAAACCTCTTTTATTTTTTAACTGATAAATTAAGTATACATATTATATGTATATCAGTTGTATGGGTTTTATGTTTACGTTAGTTTATTTTCTAAGCCTAAGTCTAAGAAAACAAAGAACATAGAAGAGAGTGAGAGTGAGAGAAGAAGAGAAGAAAATTCTCTATGACTTTGGAATTGGGGAATCAAGAAGGAAGTGAAGGATTTTCAAGCTTTACAATCATCATCTAACAAGGAATTAAAGGTTATATAACTTAGTTTACAATCTTAGTTGAGTGTTCTTGAGTTTTTCTTTTAAAATTGGAGTTTTGGTTGATGATGTATTAGAATAGTGGTTGTTTATGATGTTCGATGATTATAATCTATTATATGTGGTTTGTAAATGGTTTTGAAATCATTTTTTACAAAAGAAAGTTGAGTTTTGTTATAATATATACAAAAAGGCTTATTTTAGAGTTAAAATTGCTGTTCAATTCATATTGTAATCTGTAAATTGATGGTAGACTGTGTTAATATGTCAAGAAATGAAAATAATGCAATTCATATGGATTGATTTGGTTGAGAAACGAAATCATGGTGAGTGTTCTCGATAAATATGTCGAATTTTGGAAAAACTAGCAAAAACATGATTTTAATCCTTCCAATTTGGTTGTTTATATTGTTTTAGATGTTATAATGATTAAGTGTACATTTTATGTGGTTTTGGTAAGGTTTATGTGGAATTGAAGAAATTGGAGTTTTTGGCTTGGAAGAACTGTTGTGCCGAGCTGCTGCAGTTCCTGTCTGCGTACCAGCGTAGCTGCGCCGGTGTCAAGGGCAGGAACAACGAGTTGCGCCGGTTTAGCGGTTCAGAAAGGCGCAGCTGCGCCCTCCCCTGATCAGAAACTATTTGTTTTCTTTTGGTTTTCAGTCTGTGGCATGTTAATATATCCTAGTCTAATGAGTATGAAAACGTGTTAAGCATACAGTAAGGTGTTTTAATAGATTGTGAGCGTGTATGTGATGATTTCAAGTTAAAAATTATCAAAGTATATGAGAATTCAAACTTGTTATTCATGAGGTTGAATTTTGGTGTTTATATTGATTGTCATGCAATGATTTCAAGTTTGTGATGTGTGAATAGTTTAATGGTCAGAACTTGAACTAAGTTAACAAGTTGAACTTAAGTGGGAACTAAGTCTAAAGGGTTAATGTTAGCAAGTCTAATGGATGTTATGATTACAATTGTATATGTATGACATTTGGTGATCGTGTAACTATAATTGTTTAACCTACACACGAGGCAAGTTCCTTACCCTATCTCGATTACAATTACGCAAGTTTCTTATCTTTATTGAGCGAGTTCCTAACCATTGCTTATTGTTAATTTAAAGCTTAAATTGTTCAAGTTCATTATTCCAAACGAAATTTTCTAATTCCTTTGGAAGTACTACTTTGGATATACAATGTTTTATTCAATTCTATACTATTGTGATTCAATCCTTGATTTAAACATCGTTATTCAAACTTATATCGTTATATTGAACCCTTAATTGACTAGTGAACCTTTATTGATTCGACTAGTCCATAGTTGATGAGCGTTCTAAAATTCTAGAATTGTTATTGAAGTTAATCCAAACCAAACTTCCTTTGGTGCGGACTCTTATGTCAAGTTGAGATGAACAACCCTACTATAGGGGATTATTTACGTGTTAGCGTTAAGATGTTTGTGCACAATACATGATATGATGGGTGTTGGTCGATTTAACGATCCAACAAAACTCGCGCAAGTATACGCGGTTAAACAAGTTATACAGTATTAAGTTGAGTGTCGAACCCACAGGGAAATAGTACTAAGGCTATTCAAATACTAAAATTATATCAATTCGATCTTATCTAAACAAGTAATGATGATGTGTTAAAGCAATATCGTTAAAACAGTAAATGGTAAGAAAGAGTTGATTCAAATATGACAAGCTAGGATTACAACTCCTCTAATGCTTCGTATTATATCCTAACTCTCCAATTATCTAACAAATCACAAGAATGGTCGACCGAGAATACTATGTATACATAATCATCTTCCGATGGTCAAATGCAAATCCCCTAGCTAAATAAATCACAATATTCCTAAGGTAAAATAAATTAGAGTAAGAGTCATTAAGCTTTAATTCTCAATGGTTACACAAGGCAAATAGATATATTTCTATTCTATTATGCAAGATATGCTCTCAATCCATTAGGAAAGGTCATAAAAAGTGTTAACATATTTAGGGTTAAGCATTAAAATCCATTTTCCAATATTAATTAATACTCATATCAATTACTTAACCAAGCAATCAATAAATAAAGCATGAAATACAATAACCCATTCAAACATGATTCATTATAATAAATAGGAGAGAAATTCAATTAAACTAATCATTAGGTTACATTGCAATCCTAGAAATATAATTAGTTCATAACTATAGAACCAAATAACATCATCAATATGTTTAACATGCTCAGAATACACAAATGAATGAAAGACTTAGATAAAAAAAACTCTTGTTTTGAAGTATTCTAGCTATAACTCTTCTCTTCGCCATATAGAATCCGAGCAATGAAAGAGGCAATGAACTTGGTAGCTTTGAATGTGTAACGACCCCAAAATTCATACAATACAACTCTCGACATCGGTCGTTAACAATACATCCTTATTCAGACTTTACATCATTAATCAATGATGCAATCACTAAAAATACGGAATATTTAAAACTTTTATATTATTCCTTCTTTATTATCCCTGAATCTCAACCTTTATCATTACATAACTTTGATTCAACCTTATTTCATGAATCGCTTCGTCAGAGTTATTATAAACTAAAACTTACAACCACTTTCAATAACCCTTATACATCGGGTAACATTTAAACTTTACAACTCAACATCTGTTAACCATCATACATTATCAAATACATTATCTGAAACCTTAAACAGGATCCAAAACAATAACAATTTAGCCAAAGTATATAAATCTTCATGCATTACATCTGATTCATTTCTTTCAAGTAGCACATAGCGTTACCTTGAATCCTTAACCTGCAAAAGTGATTATTTGCAAGAATGAGCTCGACAGCTCAGCAAGATCTAACAGCTTTCATGCATCACATAGCACATAAATACATGCTCAACATACATCTCATAATAATTAAAGTAACATGGCATACATGCTCTACTTCACATAACAAATATAAAGATTGAGTTCCTTACTCAATCAACATTCTTTAATCAATCAATGTAGTCATAAATTGACTTTAACATTTCATGCTTACGACACATATACAACATATCATACTATTTGCAAAATAATTTAAAACAGTTCATCATCAAATTCACGTAGAAAATAAGAACTGAAAGACTTGCCTTGATCGTTGTTTACCAATAACAGTTTAACAGCTTACAGATATCTGCACTTCACGTGCCCTACACAATTATATAATCATGCACATTAATTATTAGTCATATAGCAATTCACATTAGTTGTAATGCAAACTTTACTCTACATCTCATAACCCTTCCTATTATCAATACACAACATTCAATTTGATGGTGTTAACTTTTGACTTATATCCCACTATATTTCTTTTTGAATAATATTCGAAATTCATTCAAGTGTTTAAGTCCTGCTAGGACTACCTATTGGTTTTATATTAACCACACTTCATATATAATAATGTTCGTTACATTAGAATCGAAACACTATTTAAGTGTATTACCACATTACATGGCGTTTCGACGTTTATACGTCACACGCCTAACTTGCATCTTCTGCATGTGATTTGCATGCTCCTATATTGGGTTACATTACTCTATAATATTTCATTCTTATTAAAAACATAATATTAAACAAGGTCATACACACTCGTTACGGCATTGAGACGCTTGCACGTTTGTACGCCAAACTTGCCTGTTCGAACGCCCAAACGACACGCATTTGTGCACGCTTAGCACGCCCAACCAAATTGTCTAATACTCAAGGGTTAATGTTAATTATCATTATAATACCTAATAGTCATGTTATGGAAGTTAGAACATTATTTTACATGGTCGGGAGCATTACATGGGCATTCGTGCATGCCCGACGCCCCCCGATTGCCTCCAAAAACACATCTGTACAAAAAATGACCATTTTGACCCTAACTAACGACCTCAAATTGAAAAACTTAAAGAACGAAAGTTGTAGGTCTACTCGTTCTCGTTCCGGATCATCTTGAATCACCTCAATCCGAGTCCGTATGAAACAGTTATGGCTATTTTACCACAGGAGGTCAAAACAGTCCACGACTGAATTTCCCTCCCGGCGCAGCTGCGCCCCAAACAGCCTTGGGGGCAGCGCAGCTGCGCCCCTGGCAGCCTGTTACGTGATTTTTCTTTCCAGTTTGTGGTTCTGTCGAATTTTCTAACCCTTTCTTCCATCCCATATTCATAAATCAAGATATACACATCCGATTGAGTCCGTTTTCGACTCTATGGATTCGTGAAACATTGAACTACTCATCTATATGATATTTATAAAACTTCAAAAACATTAACAATTCCTTTTAAAGGCTATAATTCAGTGTTCATGCCAATTTTTCATGTTTTATACATATTTAGCGAATTCAATCACTACGAATTCGTTTTACATCCGTTTTGATTCGTTCAACTTGGGTTGTTTTCGTTTTTTCGAGTACTATCATAATACATCATCAATTTCAGATTTTCATCAAGAATTTATCATCAATTTTAGTCTCTAAGTAGACAAAAACATATATTTTTTTAACTAAAACTCTCAACTTCATCTTTCAACACATTCTTACGAACTTGATCACTATCCAACAACTTTTAGATGATATAGAACGGATTAAACATAACCATTAACATATATAACTAATATCTTAACAAATTAAACATAGAAATCCAATTTCTCAACGAAAACTCAAGAGAATGAAAAAATAGATTAATACCTTTTGATTCTTCTAAACCTTGTCTAGATGAATTGAAAAACCTTGTTTCTTTTGATTTTTTTAGCATCTCTTCTTCTCCAATTTCACAGAGAACTTCTATTCTCTCTCATTCTCTCCTCTGTTTCTCCCTTTCTCTTTTCTTCTTTCAGTTTAGGCTTAGAAACAAAACTCGTAACTCATATAACTGATAATATAATACGTATATTACTAATACTTATTATATTACTTAATATACAATTAAATTAGGGGTTATAGAAATCCAAAAGCCACAAAGCCATGTTTGGCTAGCCCCTTCAAACATCCTTTTAATTTATTTTAATAATTCTCCTTATCATATGGTATATCTTCTTTTCTCTAAATGTCACACTTTAACTATGTTGCTAAATTATTTAGCTAACTACATTGAATAATTATACGATTATAATATGTATAACTATTACTCCATACATTACGAAATTATATACATAACCCTCAACTTCAAATAACCCTTTCCATTAAAATAATTAATATTTATTACCTTTATTTTAATTAACTCACATGAATTATATAATTATAATATATAATTATTTAATTCCTTTCCTCGCATAAATTGTCTCAATACAATTTATTTAATCCATACATCTAATCACTACTTAAATTTTAATCAATTTATTTAATATCATCATACTTAAATAAATTATTCCATAATAATTTCCATTGAATATTTATTTTATTCATTAATCCTAACACCAATATTTATTTATAATTATATTGGTTCTTCTCATTCTCATACCCATTTACATTCACTTGGCTAAATATAATATATTAAGCCATTACATAAACGTATTACTCTTACATGTAATATATTACCTTCATATTTTATTAAAACAATTATATTTATATTAATTCATTAAGTGAATTACTCACATCATTTATGAAATTAAATTCATAACAATTATAGTGCCAACAAGGCATAATAATCAAATTATATTATTCCATAATATAATATCAACTTAATTAACTTAATTCCCTTTTCAAACAATTTCGTTTCCCTTCTTTAATAGCTAAAATAAATTAACTACTAAACCTCATTTCTCCAACCTATGAATATATATATATATATATATATATATATATCTTCTATATTCACACCACATCATATACTTCACCACATCATATACTTTACCACATATATACACATATCCAAACTCAAAACATCTCGTAATAAAAAATTTATTTATTAAATTCTTATTATAATAATTTTTAAAAATTCGGGTTGTCACATCCTTCTCTCCTTATAAGGATTCCGTCCTCGGAATCACCGAAACCCTACCTTACTCAGGTTTTCATCAAATCTCTTTAAAAACATTTATCGTTGAATAACTTCAACACATTACCTTAATATAGGTTATACATATATATTCTACTACATTCAATTCTTCAACAAATTTTAGGTTTTATTTCATAACCTCAGGTAAACACAATTATGTTTCAAATATTATATATTTTCTAACTCGTTCATTTCCCTTCTAAGGATCATTACCATATACTTTACTCGTCGAAGACATATACTTCATAATTCACTATCTTATGAGTATTCGGGTTATCACATTCACCCCTTCTTCTAAGAATTTCGTCCTCGAAATTTACATTAATCTTCATTCATTCAATCTATCAAAGTAGATTTTAAGTTAATCTTATTCACTAACTTGTTCTGTTCCACAACTATTTCTTTCTAGGGAATATCATTCTTGTCACCTTCACCTTCAGAATAATAAGAATCTTCCACAATTGTTCAATAATTGGGAACCGATATGAATAACAGGAATTTAAAAGATTCCAACTCATGCTGAGAAGTCATAAGACCTTGAACTCTTCTCTTGGTTTAATAGTGCATCACCACTGTAAACCATCTTTAACAGAATGTTTAGCAATCACACAGACTGAAAACACTCTCTGCAAGTACTCTAGGTGATCAGCCTATCGTACCCCTACGTCGTGCACAACGTATTACATCTTAACATCGTAACGAGTATATGCGTTACTTTCGGAACCATTGTCTCTGAAAACATGTCCCCCCTTTATAGGGTTGTTCACCTCAACTTCTTAACATCTGAATCCGCACCAAAACAATTTGGTTTGGCATAGTTTGACCAAGAACGCTTGAATTTCATGAACATCTTTCAATATTCGTCTAGCTGAATCAAGTAGCATAGACTTCTAGCAATAACTCGGACATCAATCGAGATATATAAATATATATATGTTTAACCAACTCAAAATATTTTTTTTTTCATTTAACGAAACTAAAAGTAAATAAATCCCTTTTTTTTATAGTTTAAGGAAACTAAAAATAAATGAATCTTTTCATAATATCCTGTTACCGTACCGTAATAATGGTACGTTGAGGATTTTATCATTACATGACGTCGTCATACTACATCATACCATAGCGGGCTGACGATCATATGATCACATCCAACACTAGGTTTAAATGCATTGATAACTTCCTCGATTGTTTTTACACCATATCAAATGATGCATATGAAATACATTTTGAAGATTTAAAATCATTTTGTCCAGCTGAAGCAATTAGCATAGACATGTGAATAATAGTACTATTTTAAAAATTCATTGGTTCATTTTTCAAGAAAACAGAAGTGCAACATCAGCACGAAGTCAATAAATTTCGAAAAATCTAGCAAAGCTAGGAGATTTAAAATATAAAATTTTCTCCATCAATTAAATCTTTACTCCATCATTACTTAATCATTCTATCAACCTTAAACAACATCAATGCTTCCTACACCATAACCTTTCTATTCCCAGTATAGTTCATCAAACTTTCCACACTTTGAAAGTCAGGAACTTTTCACAATAATATGAGTTTAAGAACTTCCTAGTCAGACCATAGGCATCCATTCGCTGAGGAGTTCCAAACATACCATATGATTATGAGTCATGAACTTACCATAAGCATGAGTTTTAAGAACTTGCACTTAATACTAGTAACATCTTACTAATCTTAATAGTCTCTAACTATCAAATATACACATGAGAAAAGAATCACATTTTCACCACATATACATTAATAGCGCGACACCAACATTCCAATGATTATCAATGTGATAAACAAAGTGCAAGCACCAAACCCTCGCCCATACAAAGGTTTGTACAACTCAGCCATCACATGATTATTCAATTGAAATCCCACCTAACTCTATCTTGCTCATAACTTGCTCTTTACTCGATACAAATTTTCCGCATCTCATCATTTATAACTCCTCGTGAGTTAACCTCGTACTATATCATAGTACATTCTCGTTATAGTCTCAAACTATAACTATACAATCATTACAGACCATCTGTCTTTCAACTTCAAAAGATCACGTCGTGATCTTATTCTATAATCATCTCCCATATGATTCTTTCCTATCTCATTATCGTTTTGTTTTAAAAACTTCTTATCTTTACCTATCATCATGTCATATCATGACTTCATTATGATTTTAATCTTATAAACTTTGTCAATTCATCGTTATTCGTCATCTTTATTATTGGAGTTAGGTAACTCCTGATTCTCATCTTCATATCTCTTCAAGATTCTTCTTTGAATCTTCTTGTTTATTTAACAACTCTTCTTTTAAGAATTTCTAACTTCGTTCATAAAGTTCAACATTTTATTCGAGTTTTATTCCTCGTTATTCTCACCTTCTTCCTATAACATTTCTAGGACTTAACTCATTATATACTTCTACGTATGTGAAAGGAATCACCTTTTCGTTATACTTAACTTAACTTCTCATTCTCTAAGGTCATAGCCTAAGGTACTCTTACCTAAGATGTATAACCTATCAGCTTTGATACCAACTGTAACGACCCCAAAATTCATACAATACAACTCTCGACATCGGTCGTTAACAATACATCCTTATTCAGACTTTACATCATTAATCAATGATGCAATCACTAAAAATACAAAATATTTAAAACTTTTATATTATTCCTTCTTTATTATCCCTGAATCTCAACCTTTATCATTACATAACTTTGATTCAACCTTATTTCATGAATCGCTTCGTCAGAGTTATTATAAACTAAAACTTACAACCACTTTCAATAACCCTTATACATCGGGTAACATTTAAACTTTACAACTCAACATCTGTTAACCATCATACATTATCAAATACATTATCTGAAACCTTAAACAGGGTCCAAAACAATAACAATTTAGCCAAAGTATATAAATCTTCATGCATTACATCTGATTCATTTCTTTCAAGTAGCACATAGCGTTACCTTGAATCCTTAACCTGCAAAAGTGATTATTTGCAAGAATGAGCTCGACAGCTCAGCAAGATCTAACAGCTTTCATGCATCACATAGCACATAAATACATGCTCAACATACATCTCATAATAATTAAAGTAACATGGCATACATGCTCTACTTCACATAACAAATATAAAGATTGAGTTTCTTACTCAATCAACATTCTTTAATCAATCAATGTAGTCATAAATTGACTTTAACATTTCATGCTTACGACACATATACAACATATCATGCTATTTGCAAAATAATTTAAAACAGTTCATCATCAAATTCACGTAGAAAATAAGAACTGAAAGACTTGCCTTGATCGTTGTTTACCAATAACAGTTTAACAGCTTACAGATATCTGCACTTCACGTGCCCTACACAATTATATAATCATGCACATTAATTATTAGTCATATAGCAATGCACATTAGTTGTAATGTAAACTTTACTCTACATCTCATAACCCTTCCTATTATCAATACACAACATTCAATTTGATGGTGTTAACTTTCGACTTATATCCCACTATATTTCTTTTTTAATAATATTCGAAATTCATTCAAGTGTTTAAGTCCTGCTAGGACTACCTATTGGTTTTATATTAACCACACTTCATATATAATAATGTTCGTTACATTAGAATCGAAACACTATTTAAGTGTATTACCACATTACATGGCGTTTCGACATTTATACGTCACACGCCTGACTCGCCTCTTCTGCATGTGATTTGCATGCTCCTATATTGGGTTACATTACTCTATAATATTTCATTCTTATTAAAAACATAATATTAAACAAGGTCATACACACTCGTTACGGCATTGAGACGCTTGCACGTTTGTACGCCAAACTTGCCTGTTCGAACGCCCAAACGACACGCATTTGTGCACGCTTAGCACGCCCAACCAAATTGTCTAATACTCAAGGGTTAATGTTAATTATCATTATAATACCTAATAGTCATGTTATGGAAGTTAGAACATTATTTTACATGGTCGGGAGCATTACATGGGCATTCGTGCATGCCCGACGCCCCCCGATTGCCTCCAAAAATACGTCAGTCCCAAAAATGACCATTTTGACCCTAACTAACGACCTCAAATTGAAAAATGTAAAGAATTAATGTTGTAGGTCTACTCGTTCTCGTTCCGGATCATCTTGAATCACCTCAATCCGAGTCCGTATGAAACAGTTATGGCCATTTTACCACAGGAGGTCAAAATAGTCCCGGACTGAATTTCCCTCCCGGCGCAGCTGCGCCCCAAACAGCCTTGGGGGCAGCGCGCTGCACCCCTGGCAGCCTGTTACGTGATTTTTCTTTCCAGTTTGTGGTTCTGTCGAATTTTCTAACCCTTTCTTCCATCCCATATTCATAAATCAAGCTATACACATCCGATTGAGTCCGTTTTCGACTCTATGGATTCGTGAAACATTGAACTACTCATCTATATGATATTTATAAAACTTCAAAAACATTAACAATTCCTTTTAAAGGCTATAATTCAGTGTTCATGCCAATTTTTCATGTTTTATACATATTTAGCGAATTCAATCACTACGAATTCGTTTTACATCCGTTTTGACTCGTTCAACTTGGGTTGTTTTCGTTTTTTCGAGTACTATCATAATACATCATCAATTTCGGATTTTCATCAAGAATTTATCATCAATTTTAGTCTCTAAGTAGACAAAAACATATATTTTTTTAACTAAAACTCTCAACTTCATCTTTCAACACATTCTTACGAACTGGATCACTATCCAACAACTTTTAGATGATATAGAACGGATTAAACATAACCATTAACATATATAACTAATATCTTAACAAATTAAACATAGAAATCCAATTTCTCAACGAAAACTCAAGAGAATGAAAAAATAGATTAATACCTTTTGATTCTTCTAAACCTTGTCTAGATGAATTGAAAAACCTTGTTTCTTTTGATTTTTTTAGCATCTCTTCTTCTCCAATTTCACAGAGAACTTCTATTCTCTCTCATTCTCTCCTCTGTTTCTCCCTTTCTCTTTTCTTCTTTCAGTTTAGGCTTAGAAACAAAACTCGTAACTCATATAACTGATAATATAATACGTATATTACTAATACTTATTATATTACTTAATATACAATTAAATTAGGGGTTATAGAAATCCAAAAGCCACAAAGCCATGTTTGGCTAGCCCCTTCAAACATCCTTTTAATTTATTTTAATAATTCTCCTTATCATATGGTATATCTTCTTTTCTCTAAATGTCACACATTAACTATGTTGCTAAATTATTTAGCTAACTACATTGAATAATTATACGATTATAATATGTATAACTATTACTCCATACATTACGAAATTATATACATAACCCTCAACTTCAAATAACCCTTTCCATTAAAATAATTAATATTTATTACCTTTATTTTAATTAACTCACATGAATTATATAATTATAATATATAATTATTTAATTCCTTTCCTCGCATAAATTGTCTCAATACAATTTATTTAATCCATACATCTAATCACTACTTAAATTTTAATCAATTTATTTAATATCATCATACTTAAATAAATTATTCCATAATAATTTCCATTGAATATTTATTTTATTCATTAATCCTAACACCAATATTTATTTATAATTATATTGGTTCTTCTCATTCTCATACCCATTTACATTCACTTGGCTAAATATAATATATTAAGCCATTACATAAACGTATTACTCTTACATGTAATATATTACCTTCATATTTTATTAAAACAATTATATTTATATTAATTCATTAAGTGAATTACTCACATCATTTATGAAATTAAATTCATAACAATTATAGTGCCAACAAGGCATAATAATCAAATTATATTATTCCATAATATAATATCAACTTAATTAACTTAATTCCCTTTTCAAACAATTTCGTTTCCCTTCTTTAATAGCTAAAATAAATTAACTACTAAACCTCATTTCTCCAACCTATGAATATATATATATATATATATATATATATATCTTCTATATTCACACCACATCATATACTTCACCACATCATATACTTTACCACATATATACACATATCCAAACTCAAAACATCTCGTAATAAAAAAATTATTTATTAAATTCTTATTATAATAATTTTTAAAAATTCGGGTTGTCACATCCTTCTCTCCTTATAAGGATTCCGTCCTCGGAATCACCGAAACCCTACCTTACTCAGGTTTTCATCAAATCTCTTTAAAAACATTTATCGTTGAATAACTTCAACACATTACCTTAATATAGGTTATACATATATATTCTACTACATTCAATTCTTCAACAAATTTTAGGTTTTATTTCATAACCTCAGGTAAACACAATTATGTTTCAAATATTATATATTTTCTAACTCGTTCATTTCCCTTCTAAGGATCATTACCATATACTTTACTCGTCGAAGACATATACTTCATAATTCACTATCTTATGAGTATTCGGGTTATCTCATTCACCCCTTCTTCTAAGAATTCTGTCCTCGAAATTTACATTAATCTTCATTCATTCAATCTATCAAAGTAGATTTTAAGTTAATCTTATTCACTAACTTGTTCTGTTCCACAACTATTTCTTTCTAGAGAATATCATTCTTGTCACCTTCACCTTCAGAATAATAAGAATCTTCCACAATTGTTCAATAATTGGGAACCGATATGAATAACAGGAATTTAAAAGATTCCAACTCATGCTGAGAAGTCATAAGACCTTGAACTCTTCTCTTGGTTTAATAGTGCATCACCACTGTAAACCATCTTTAACAGAATGTTTAGCAATCACACAGACTGAAAACACTCTCTGCAAGTACTCTAGGTGATCAGCCTATCGTACCCCTACGTCGTGCACAACGTATTACATCTTAACATCGTAACGAGTATATGCGTTACTTTCGGAACCATTGTCTCCGAAAACATGTCCCCCCTTTATAGGGTTGTTCACCTCAACTTCTTAACATCTGAATCCGCACCAAAACAATTTGGTTTGGCATAGTTTGACCAAGAACGCTTGAATTTATTGAACATCTTTCAATATTCGTCTAGCTGAATCAAGTAGCATAGACTTCTAGCAATAACTCGGACATCAATCGAGATATATAAATATATATATGTTTAACCAACTCAAAATATTTTTTTTTTCATTTAACGAAACTAAAAGTAAATAAATCCCTTTTTTTTTATAGTTTAAGGAAACTAAAAATAAATGAATCTTTTCATAATATCCTGTTACCGTACCGTAATAATGGTACGTTGAGGATTTTATCATTACATGACGTCGTCATACTACATCATACCATAGCGGGCTGACGATCATATGATCACATCCAACACTAGGTTTAAATGCATTGATAACTTCCTCGATTGTTTTTACACCATATCAAATGATGCATATGAAATACATTTTGAAGATTTAAAATCATTTTGTCCAGCTGAAGCAATTAGCATAGACATGTGAATAATAGTACTATTTTAAAAATTCATTGGTTCATTTTTCAAGAAAACAGAAGTGCAACATCAGCACGAAGTCAATAAATTTCGAAAAATCTAGCAAAGCTAGGAGATTTAAAATATAAAATTTTCTCCATCAATTAAATCTTTACTCCATCATTACTTAATCATTCTATCAACCTTAAACAACATCAATGCTTCCTACACCATAACCTTTCTATTCCCAGTATAGTTCATCAAACTTTCCACACTTTGAAAGTCAGGAACTTTTCACAATAATATGAGTTTAAGAACTTCCTAGTCAGACCATAGGCATCCATTCGCTGAGGAGTTCCAAACATACCATATGATTATGAGTCATGAACTTACCATAAGCATGAGTTTTAAGAACTTGCACTTAATACTAGTAACATCTTACTAATCTTAATAGTCTCTAACTATCAAATATGCACATGAGAAAAGAATCACCTTTTCACCACATATACATTGATAGCGCGACACCAACATTCCAATGATTATCAATGTGATAAACAAAGTGCAAGCACCAAACCCTCGCCCATACAAAGGTTTGTACAACTCAGCCATCACATGATTATTCAATTGAAATCCCACCTAACTCTATCTTGCTCATAACTTGCTCTTTACTCGATACGAATTTTCCGCATCTCATCATTTATAACTCCTCGTGAGTTAACCTCGTACTATATCATAGTACATTCTCGTTATAGTCTCAAACTATAACTATACAATCATTACAGACAAACTGTCTTTCAACTTCAAAAGATCACGTCGTGATCTTATTCTATAATCATCTCCCATATGATTCTTTCCTATCTCATTATCGTTTTGTTTTAAAAACTTCTTATCTTTACCTATCATCATGTCATATCATGACTTCATTATGATTTTAATCTTATAAACTTTGTCTATTCATCGTTATTCGTCATCTTTATTATTGGAGTTAGGTAACTCCTGATTCTCATCTTCATATCTCTTCAAGATTCTTCTTTGAATCTTCTTGTTTATTTAACAACTCTTCTTTTAAGAATTTCTAACTTCGTTCATAAAGTTCAACATTTTATTCGAGTTTTATTCCTCGTTATTCTCACCTTCTTCCTATAACATTTCTAGGACTTAACTCATTATATACTTCTACGTATGTGAAAGGAATCACCTTTTCGTTATACTTAACTTAACTTCTCATTCTCTAAGGTAATAGCCTAAGGTACTCTTACCTAAGATGTATAACCTATCAGCTTTGATACCAACTGTAACGACCCCAAAATTCATACAATACAACTCTCGACATCGGTCGTTAACAATACATCCTTATTCAGACTTTACATCATTAATCAATGATGCAATCACTAAAAATACGGAATATTTAAAACTTTTATGTTATTCCTTCTTTATTATCCCTGAATCTCAACCTTTATCATTACATAACTTTGATTCAACCTTATTTCATGAATCGCTTCGTCAGAGTTATTATAAACTAAAACTTACAACCACTTTCAATAACCCTTATACATCGGGTAACATTTAAACTTTACAACTCAACATCTGTTAACCATCATACATTATCAAATACATTATCTGAAACCTTAAACAGGGTCCAAAACAATAACAATTTAGCCAAAGTATATAAATCTTCATGCATTACATCTGATTCATTTCTTTCAAGTAGCACATAGCGTTACCTTGAATCCTTAACCTGCAAAAGTGATTATTTGCAAGAATGAGCTCGACAGCTCAGCAAGATCTAACAGCTTTCATGCATCACATAGCACATAAATACATGCTCAACATACATCTCATAATAATTAAAGTAACATGGCATACATGCTCTACTTCACATAACAAATATAAAGATTGAGTTTCTTACTCAATCAACATTCTTTAATCAATCAATGTAGTCATAAATTGACTTTAACATTTCATGCTTACGACACATATACAACATATCATGCTATTTGCAAAATAATTTAAAACAGTTCATCATCAAATTCACGTAGAAAATAAGAACTGAAAGACTTGCCTTGATCGTTGTTTACCAATAACAGTTTAACAGCTTACAGATATCTGCACTTCACGTGCCCTACACAATTATATAATCATGCACATTAATTATTAGTCATATAGCAATGCACATTAGTTGTAATGTAAACTTTACTCTACATCTCATAACCCTTCCTATTATCAATACACAACATTCAATTTGATGGTGTTAACTTTCGACTTATATCCCACTATATTTCTTTTTTAATAATATTCGAAATTCATTCAAGTGTTTAAGTCCTGCTAGGACTACCTATTGGTTTTATATTAACCACACTTCATATATAATAATGTTCGTTACATTAGAATCGAAACACTATTTAAGTGTATTACCACATTACATGGCGTTTCGACGTTTATACGTCACACGCCTGACTCGCCTCTTCTGCATGTGATTTGCATGCTCCTATATTGGGTTACATTACTCTATAATATTTCATTCTTATTAAAAACATAATATTAAACAAGGTCATACACACTCGTTACGGCATTGAGACGCTTGCACGTTTGTACGCCAAACTTGCCTGTTCGAACGCCCAAACGACACGCATTTGTGCACGCTTAGCACGCCCAACCAAATTGTCTAATACTCAAGGGTTAATGTTAATTATCATTATAATACCTAATAGTCATGTTATGGAAGTTAGAACATTATTTTACATGGTCGGGAGCATTACATGGGCATTCGTGCATGCCCGACGCCCCCCGATTGCCTCCAAAAACACGTCAGTCCCAAAAATGACCATTTTGACCCTAACTAACGACCTCAAATTGAAAAACGTAAAGAATTAAAGTTGTAGGTCTACTCGTTCTCGTTCCGGATCATCTTGAATCACCTCAATCCGAGTCCGTATGAAACAGTTATGGCCATTTTACCACAGGAGGTCAAAACAGTCCCGGACTGAATTTCCCTCCCGGCGCAGCTGCGCCCCAAACAGCCTTGGGGGCAGCGCAGCTGCGCCCCTGGCAGCCTGTTACGTGATTTTTCTTTCCAGTTTGTGGTTCTGTCGAATTTTCTAACCCTTTCTTCCATCCCATATTCATAAATCAAGCTATACACATCCGATTGAGTCCGTTTTCGACTCTATGGATTCGTGAAACATTGAACTACTCATCTATATGATATTTATAAAACTTCAAAAACATTAACAATTCCTTTTAAAGGCTATAATTCAGTGTTCATGCCAATTTTTCATGTTTTATACATATTTAGCGAATTCAATCACTACGAATTCGTTTTACATCCGTTTTGACTCGTTCAACTTGGGTTGTTTTCGTTTTTTTCGAGTACTATCATAATACATCATCAATTTCAGATTTTCATCAAGAATTTATCATCAATTTTAGTCTCTAAGTAGACAAAAACATATATTTTTTAACTAAAACTCTCAACTTCATCTTTCAACACATTCTTACGAACTTGATCACTATCCAACAACTTTTAGATGATATAGAACGGATTAAACATAACCATTAACATATATAACTAATATCTTAACAAATTAAACATAGAAATCCAATTTCTCAACGAAAACTCAAGAGAATGAAAAAATAGATTAATACCTTTTGATTCTTCTAAACCTTGTCTAGATGAATTGAAAAACCTTGTTTCTTTTGATTTTTTTAGCATCTCTTCTTCTCCAATTTCACAGAGAACTTCTATTCTCTCTCATTCTCTCCTCTGTTTCTCCCTTTCTCTTTTCTTCTTTCAGTTTAGGCTTAGAAACAAAACTCGTAACTCATATAACTGATAATATAATACGTATATTACTAATACTTATTATATTACTTAATATACAATTAAATTAGGGGTTATAGAAATCCAAAAGCCACAAAGCCATGTTTGGCTAGCCCCTTCAAACATCCTTTTAATTTATTTTAATAATTCTCCTTATCATATGGTATATCTTCTTTTCTCTAAATGTCACACTTTAACTATGTTGCTAAATTATTTAGCTAACTACATTGAATAATTATACGATTATAATATGTATAACTATTACTCCATACATTACGAAATTATATACATAACCCTCAACTTCAAATAACCCTTTCCATTAAAATAATTAATATTTATTACCTTTATTTTAATTAACTCACATGAATTATATAATTATAATATATAATTATTTAATTCCTTTCCTCGCATAAATTGTCTCAATACAATTTATTTAATCCATACATCTAATCACTACTTAAATTTTAATCAATTTATTTAATATCATCATACTTAAATAAATTATTCCATAATAATTTCCATTGAATATTTATTTTATTCATTAATCCTAACACCAATATTTATTTATAATTATATTGGTTCTTCTCATTCTCATACCCATTTACATTCACTTGGCTAAATATAATATATTAAGCCATTACATAAACGTATTACTCTTACATGTAATATATTACCTTCATATTTTATTAAAACAATTATATTTATATTAATTCATTAAGTGAATTACTCACATCATTTATGAAATTAAATTCATAACAATTATAGTGCCAACAAGGCATAATAATCAAATTATATTATTCCATAATATAATATCAACTTAATTAACTTAATTCCCTTTTCAAACAATTTCGTTTCCCTTCTTTAATAGCTAAAATAAATTAACTACTAAACCTCATTTCTCCAACCTATGAATATATATATATATATATATATATATATATATATATATATATCTTCTATATTCACACCACATCATATACTTCACCACATCATATACTTTACCACATATATACACATATCCAAACTCAAAACATCTCGTAATAAAAAAATTATTTATTAAATTCTTATTATAATAATTTTTAAAAATCCGGGTTGTCACATCCTTCTCTCCTTATAAGGATTCCGTCCTCGGAATCACCGAAACCCTACCTTACTCAGGTTTTCATCAAATCTCTTTAAAAACATTTATCGTTGAATAACTTCAACACATTACCTTAATATAGGTTATACATATATATTCTACTACATTCAATTCTTCAACAAATTTTAGGTTTTATTTCATAACCTCAGGTAAACACAATTATGTTTCAAATATTATATATTTTCTAACTCGTTCATTTCCCTTCTAAGGATCATTACCATATACTTTACTCGTCGAAGACATATACTTCATAATTCACTATCTTATGAGTATTCGGGTTATCACATTCACCCCTTCTTCTAAGAATTCTGTCCTCGAAATTTACATTAATCTTCATTCATTCAATCTATCAAATTACTCATATCATTTATGAAATTAAATTCATAACAATTATAGTGCCAATAAGGCATAATAATCAAATTATATTATTCCATAATATAATATCAACTTAATTAACTTAATTCCCTTTTCAAACAATTTCGTTTCCATTCTTTAATAGCTAAAATAAATTAACTACTAAACCTCATTCCTCCAACCTATGAATATATATATATATATATATATCTTCTATATTCACACCACATCATATACTTCACCACATCATATACTTCACCACATCATATACTTTACCACATATATACACATATCCAAACTCAAAACATCTCGTAATAAAAATTTTATTTATTAAATTCTTATTATAATAATTTTTAAAAATTCGGGTTGTCACAGAATGTCTTACTTCTTTCTCTTCTAAGCTATTTATCTCTCTAAGCTATTTTCTATGATATAAAACTAACATAGTGGCTGCTGGAATATGATAAGTTATTAGGACATTTAACTTTATTTTCTGTCTGGACCAGAACCGGCCCTGCGGCGCCAGGTTTTAGCCTTGGACAGGCGTTTCAGCGCCCGTGTTGTGAGACAGTTTGTAAGACCCCGAATTTTATGAAATAAAAGTATTCAATTTTTTTTATAATTAGTATTCTACTCAGTAAAGGGTTAAATTGATAAAAGATTAAAGTTAAGGGTGATGTGTGCAAATTTTACAAAGTAAGCAAGTTGTCATAAAATATTCATTGTGTCGGAGAATATTCGTTTTGTTGGAGAATATTTCTTCTGTCGGGAAATATTATATTCGATAAAGTACGACGGCGGCACCGAAATAACCAATAATTGGTGGGCCCCACAATAGAATAACTATCGAATATAGAAAGCGACATAAATCGGGAAATATTCGTACAACGGCGCAGTCATTGGTGGACCCCACAACGAAATAACTATTGGATGTAGAAAGCGACAGAAATAATATTTTTATAAAAATAACAGCAAAACTTTTACTATTAAACTGTTAAAATACCCGGTGGTAAAAGTACAGTAATACGCGTTGTTGCACAGTAGCACACGGGATTGCACAGTATTTTTGATTATTGATGTTTACGTAAGAAGTCACTCATTTTAATTTAATAATTGCCAAAGTAATTGCTGCATAGTATCTCATATTATTGATTCAATTATTATCACAGTATCATCTGCATAATACATTAAAATATTAAATCAATAATTGACACAACATAGTTACTCGTATTATTATTATTAGCATTATTGACAATGTATAGAAAGTTCTGTCAAGGAAAGGGGTTAGGTTATTTAATTTCGCGCTAGTAAGGAGAAATGCTTATCGAAAAGCCCCCTCTTTTCTGGGAACGATCTGGTTGTCAATATTGTGAATTATAATATTAATGATGAATGGTTTATAAAAATATATTTATTGTGTTGGAAATATTAATGTTAGTGGAAATCGACATTTATTTCGATAATAGTTAATTTTCGGATGTTAAATTGACCAAATGGAGAATTAATCGGATAAATGAACAATTAATGGGTGGTTAGTGGTAGACATGTGGGGTCCATTGATTGGTGGATAATAAATGGTTGGTGGGTGGTTGTAGGGGAGGGGATGCAAGATTGATAAACTTGAGGGACTAAATTAAAAATAGAGATAAATATGGAGGTACTAAAGTGTAATTAACCCACCTTTTTCTAGCCTATATAAACTCCTCCATCCATTCATTTTTTTTCATACCATTTTGAATAGCAAAGTTATAATCACAAGCTATAGGGAAAGAAACTATAGAGAGAGAATAAAAGAGAAAGAAGAAGGGTATTCTGCTACTACACTATTTCAGTATCCAATCTTCTACTAAGGTAAGGGGTATTATTTCTTTCGTATTGGTAAAGGATGTTATTTTCTTTCAATACTCGTAAGGGTTGTTATTCTATTCTTTATTAAGCTGTGGGAATAACCTGTCTACGCGGATGCATAGTGAATAACCCTTCGTATCTATTCTTTATTAATTTGTGAGAATAACCTGTCTACGCGGACTACCGCATGCCTGGTGAATAACCTTTCGTATTCATTCTATTCCTTATTAATTTGTGGGAATAACCTGTCTACGCGGACTACCGCATGCATGGTGAATAATTTTTTGTATTCATTTCTATTAAATTCTGGAAATGATCTGTCTACGCAGATTACCGCATGACGGGTGAATATCCATTTACAGTTTCGTATATTCTTTCATACTCGTATGAAATATTATTTCAATGGAATATTGGTCTGATCTTGTTATTGAGATTTTAATCTTTTCATGTCGGGGTACTATTCATGCCGAAGTACTATTCACGGGGTACTATTCACGACAAAATTGGTTTCTTTTTTGTGCAAATTATTTTTTATTCATACAAGAGTACTATTTTTTCGAAGTACTATTCATGTCAGAGTACTATTCACGGGGGTACTATTAATGTGGTACTATTCATAGGATACTATTCACGTGGTACTATTTACATAGTACTATTTATGGGATACTATTCACTGGGAACTATTCACGACAAAAATTGGTTTATTTTTCTTGTCCAACTTATCTTTGATTGGATCCATATTTTTATCTTCATGTCGATAATTTGGATATTCTTGAATTCTGGATAAATGGAATTATAATTCTCTAATATTTGTTCTTAATCTCACTAGATTTATTCTTATCTTTGATTGGATCCATGTTTTTATCTTCATGTCGATAAGTTGGATATTCTTGAACTCTGGATAAATTGAACTATCAATCTCTAATACTTATCCTTGATCATATTTTATAGTCATGGTGATGAAAGTTCTCTTTGACTTGAGTGTAAAGATGGGTAGATTATTGGTATGATCATGACTATGGGTTCTCTTCGGCCAAGGGTGCAAAGATTAATTGTTGATTGGTATGATCATGACCATTGATTTTACAATTGAATATCTTTAGGCTTAAGTGCAAAGGTGAATTGATCAACATGGTTATAAGTATTGCTTCTATAAATTCTGAAATGATTAGAAATTCCTTTGAGATTTTCATTTCATCTAATATCATTTCAGTTGAATTTTTAATTACCTAAATCTTCATAATAAATTTTAATCGTTATCTTTGAAATATAAAATTTGAATATCTTTGTCCCGTATTGCAAAGATGGACATGTGTTTGGCATAATTATGACCATTAATGTTACAAATGAATATCTTTGGCTTGAGTGCAAATATGAGTTTATTAGCATGATTATGAAAAGGAACTGTTATTTGGTATAAACATGATCTTTGGTGTTTCAGGTAAAGACAGGTGATGAAAATTATTTTCGTCCTGGGTGCGAAAAGGAATTTATCAACATAATTATGATCATTACTATTTACATGATTGTGGAGAGGAACTTTTGATTGATGTTACAGGGATAAAATATTGTTGGTGGACTTTTAACATAGAGAAGATAATAAATATTATGATCTATTTGACTCTTCTAATGGATTGCTTGTTCCGCTGCAACTATGGTTGAAAACTTTTATCATCTACCATATGTTCTAAATATCGGATTTATTACTGATGAAGGCTATTGATAATTTAATTATCTTAACTCATAATATTCTTTACTGGGCTATTTGTGCTCACCCTTTTGCTTCATAATTCCTTTCAGGTAGTAAGAGTGTAGCTCGGTCGAGTGGGGATAACAGGAGAATAGAACGATGGTCTATAACTGTTGAAGTTTCCTATAAAAAAGTATGAGAATAACTGTACTGAGAATTTAAAATGTGTGTGCCGTATTTTATACGTCATTTAATAGTTGATTTTGGTGAACAACAATAGGGTGATGAGGTGAACTCGACTTTGGAAGGGTGTGTTGTCACCATCATACAAGATGTCTAACCACATACGACTTCAAGTTATCATAAGACATGGTTGTGCGCATCCACTTGCTGATTATATCTATGAGCACTACCTATATAATCTTGGAGTATGGTTGGAATATAATCCTCAGTTTGAGACAATGGAGATAATTATATGGCAAGAGAAAACCCACCATTGGAATGAACAGGATAGTAATCTTCTCATTCGTCTTTGGGGTCTATTGGGTCAACCAAGGTTAATTCTCAAGTCCTATGATATCTATTATAACTTAGATGCATGGCCTCCCATGTACGAAGGTTTCGTTGAGCATTTTTCAAAGATTTTAATTCCTAAAACAGTTATTAATTGTACCTTTATATAACGTATCATTGATAAGGAGTATGAGTATTGTTATTTGTATTGAAACTCAGAGTTTATGTGTGGTCGTATTTTGCACGACAGTTTAATAGTGGGAATACGAAGATTTATATTTAGATTTTGTTGAGTGTAATTCTGGTGACTCAGAATGGGTTGTGTGGACCTATTTTGGGGGCGTCATAGTTGGTATCAAAGCTTAGAGATATGGTCTGTGGCGGAGATCTGAGACTAGAACTAGGAGGAGAGAGACGAGTAATATCCTTCGCTAGTGTGTCCTAACTAAGCTTAATTTTCTTACTTAATAAGTTGACTGATGAGTTGGTTTTATACCAACGATTTGATATCCGTTATAGCTTGTTTCTTGCTTACTTCGAGCTATTTTAGTATTATTTTACTTGGTTTCATGTTATGTTGCGCATGAGATGATTTGATTGGAAACCGGGAAGAAAAAGGACAAAAAGTTGAGTTTTTGTTGGAAATGACCCCCCGCCGGGGCGGGTGTACCCAAGCCAAAACCCCCGCTAGGGCGGGGGTGCGAATTTGTCAAGCATGGAAAGTGGTTTGCCGCCGGGGCGGGCGTACTAAAGGAGGAAATGCTATCAGGGCGGGCATACGGCAGGGAAACGCGTTCAGTTTCCTGTTTGCGATAGGATTGTGGAGAAATAAGGGGTAAATTAGTGTTGCGGCTGGGAGCATATAAAAGGGATAATATACGACTGTTTGAGAGAGAGGGGGACGGATCAAGAAGCCCTAATAAAAGGATTGAACGTGCTTGGAGGATTAAAGCATCGAATTGACACAACGGACTCAAGATCGGAGCGGAAATTGGTGATATTGTTCTAGTGTCTACTTTCTCTCTATCTTCTTATCTTGTATTCAGGATGTTTATTTTGATGTGGATAATTGGATTTTGTTTATTTATGATGAACTAATTCTATTTTAAGACTACAACAGATCTTTGATTGTAATGGATGATTAATTATTCTTAAATTCAGTTTGTGGATGTTATTCCCAGGTTATTCACTATGTGTGAGATTAATTTGTATAATTGCCTGATCAACGATTATTCTGTTATTTCTTATGAACTTGTGAAGGAACATAGGAGATTAGAACTGCCCATAGTGACATATGTTCGTGAATTATGCATAGATGGAATTCATGATTCGTGTTTAGGATAGATGTATTCCTTTACGCCATATGTAATTTGAAAGAGAACTTGGTAATAAATTCTGATTAATTGTAATTCGCATAGAAATATATTGAATTAATTAATTAGGATGTCTTGATTGAACCTATCGTATGTGGATATAAATGAGTACGGATATTATGCATCGTGAGGTGGTTTTATCTACGTTAGTGTTTTCGGTTAATAATTAGGGGGTAACTGAAATAAACTGGGGAAAAGGATAACTATCAGAAGTGCAATTATAATTGAAGTTGTGGGCTTAATTCTCTCAAATCCATTAAATTCTTGATTTAGTGTGCGATTGTTTTTAATTTATAATTTAGTTATAAAAATATCATTTGACCGCTAGTTTGATAAAGTTGAAATACTATAAAATTGGTAATTGTTTAATTAAGCAGTAATTATTGTCTCTGTGGGTATGATCTTTGATTTATCACTGTATTACTTGTTGACCACGTACACTTGCGTGTTTCGTGCAGAAAATACACAACAAGTTTTTGGCGCCGTTGCCGGGGACAGTAATTGCGTTTATTATTCACAATATCTATTTAAGTAGATCAGTTTTAATTAAACATATATTTATTTATTCTCATTTGTGTTTGTTTGGTTATTTCAGGTACTTTCGATTACTGCATGCAAACTAGATCGAAGAAGCCAGAGTTGTTTCCCTTTGAGGACGATATCGATAAAAGGTTTTGGGGGTTAACTGAGTGGATTGCAAAGAATAGAGAGGAATTTGAAATACCGAGAACAAACATGGCGGAACAGCAACAGGAAGACAAACCAATGAAGGACAATGATATACCAAAGATCTCAGAAATCCATTCAAGTATAGCAAGGCTAGCAATCAATGCAAATAATTTCGAGATTAAGCCTGGAACAATACAAATGGTGCAGAATACTTGTCAGTTTGGGGGTCTTCCGAATGATGATTCGAATGATCATATCTTCACTTTCATAGAAATCTATGACACTTTCAAGTGCAATGGAGTGTCAGACGATGCGCTCAAATTAAGGTTATTTCGCTTCTCGCTCAGAGATAAGGCGAAGGCTTGGCTACATTCTGAACCACCGGGGTCAATTACGACATGGAGTGATCTAGCACAGAAATTTTTGGCCAAGTTCTTCCCACCATCGAAGACATATAAGATAAGGACGGAGATATCTTCGTTTTCACAATACCAAGGTGAGCCACTTTATGAAGCATGGGAAAGGTACAAGGAATTGTTGGGAAAGTGCCCACATCATGGATTTCCACCCTAGATGCAGCTGAGTAATTTTTACAATGGAGTATCGAGTCAGATACGGTCTAGCATAGATGCAGCTTTACAGAGAGCGTTTTTGATGAAGAAATTTGAGGACGGATGGGCATTGATAGAAACAATGGCTTCAAATGGGTACCAATGGCCAACTGAAAGATTGACTCAGCCCATAGTAGTAGGTGTTCTGCAAGTGGATACTTTGACAGCTATATTAGCACAACTGGCATCATTACAAAAGAGTAATGAGACCATGACAAATGGAAACATGCAGCAGGTAGCAGCCATATGCGAACTTTGTGAATGAGAACATCCGATTGAACAGTGTGCAATTAACCCAGCTGCAATTAATTATGTGGGTAATTATAACAGATCAGCCAACACATACCAGAATACATACAATCAAGGGACACAAGAACCACCCGAACTTCTCATGGAGCAACACACAGAACCAGCAGCAGGCTCCACAACTACCATA
Source organism: Panax stipuleanatus (assembly GCA_020205555.1). Classification (NCBI taxonomy): domain Eukaryota; kingdom Viridiplantae; phylum Streptophyta; class Magnoliopsida; order Apiales; family Araliaceae; genus Panax; species Panax stipuleanatus. The sequence goes on along the minus strand of CM035115.1, from coordinate 41,812,433 downwards.
CCCTCCTGGTTTTCAGAATTCGTAGCAACTGGCAGCACCATAACAGGATGAAAAGCTTGGTTGGGAAGAAGCTATAGCCAGAGTCAGAACAAAAAATGAAGTGGCGAGGAAAGAGACGAAGGCTCTTGCGGTGGACATGAAGAATCTAATGATTCAAATGGGACAGATAGCAAGTGCACTGAATAACCGGCCCCAGGGATCGTTGCCTAGCGACGCAGAAAAGAATCCGAAGGGAGGACATGAGCAATGTCAAGCGGTGACACTTAGGAGTGGAAAGCAACTAGATGAGTTAGAATTGGTGAAGCCGGTAACTGAAGAGCAAGCTGAAACCAGTAAGGAACAAACAATGGAAAGAGAAGCAGGAGAAAAACCAGCAAAAAAGGAATAAGTGGTTACACTAGTAGTCTACCCGCCACCACCGTATCCACAAAGGCTCCACAAACAAAAATTACAGCAACAGTTCACAAAATTCCTGGAAGTGTTCAAGAAGCTACATATAAATATACCTTTTGCGGAGGCATTAAAGTAGATGCCCAGTTATGCCAAGTTTATGAAGGATATTCTTTCAAAGAAAAAGAGACTAGAGGACTTCGAAACTGTGGCACTGACAGAAGAATGTAGTGCGATTTTGCAAAAGAAGCTTCCACCGAAGTTGAAGGATCCGGGTAGTTTCACCATTCCATGCACCATAGGGAGTGTAACCTTCAACAAACAAATGTCTGTGTGATTTAGGTGCCAGTATTAACCTTATGCCATTATCAGTTTACACTCAGCTAGGTTTACCAGCACCTAAACCCACCAACATCTCCCTACAGTTGGCGGACAGATCAGTAACTTATCCTCGGGGAATTGTAGAAGATATTTTGGTGAAAGTGGACAAATTACTCTTCCTAGCAGATTTCATCATCCTTGATTTTGAAGAAGATAAGGAAATTCCAATAATCCTTGGACAACCATTCTTGGCAACTGGTAATATACTCATCGACGTGCAGAAAGGAGAGTTGACCATGAGGGTGCACGATCAACAAGTCACCTTCAATGTATTCAAGGCCATGAACTTTCCCAAGGAAGACGAGGAATGTTACCGGGTGGACACAATAGACACAGTGGTGGATGAGGAACAACTTCGGATACTAAATACTGACCCACTAGAATTAACATTGATGAAAAAGTGTGATGAGGAGGATGCCAAAATAATAGAATATATACAGCTGTTGGAAGCCAATCCAAGAGCAAATAGATTCACACCACCAATTGAACCTTTGGAAATGGAAGGAGCCTTGTCGGAAAAGACATAGCCATCTCTCCAGGAACCACCTAAGCTTGAACTTAAGCCCTTACCTGATCACCTCAGGTATGCATTTTTAGGCGATTCATCTACTTTATCTGTTATTATTGCATCTGCAATAACCCAATGCATGAAAGTAGGCTGCTGAGAGTATTAAGGGAACATAAATCGACTATTGCCTAGACCATCGCATACATTAAAGGAATCAGTCCATCATTCTGTATGCACAAGATCCTAATGGAGGAGGGCATCAAGCCCACTGTAGAACAACAGAGGCTACTAAACCCTATAATGAAAGAAGTGGTGAAGAAAGAGATTTTAAAATGGCTAGACGCAAGCATCATCTACCCAATTTTAGATAGTGCATGGGTGAGTCTGGTCCAATGTGTACCGAAAAAGGGCGGTATGATAGTGGTGAAAAATGAAAACAATGATTTGATACCAACCAGAACAGTGACTGGCTGGAGAGTCTGTATGGATTATAGAAAACTGAATAAGGCAACTAGAAAGGATCATTTCCCCTTATCTTTCATTGATCAGATGTTGGATAGATTAGCCGGATATGAATATTACTGCTTATTGGACGGGTATTCCGGGTACAACCAGATCGTCATTGCACCAGAGGATCAAGAGAAGACGATGTTCACATGTCCCTATGGCACCTTTAGCTTTAGGAGAATGTCATTTGGACTGTGCAACGCACCGACGACATTTCAGCGGTGCATGATGGCGATATTCTCAGATATGGTGGAGTGAAGCGTTGAGGTCTTTATGGATGATTTCTCTGTATTTGGGGAATCATTTGATAGATGCCTCGAAAATTTGGTATTGGTATTGAAAAGGTGTGTAGAAACGAACCTGGTGCTCAACTGGGAGAAGTGTCATTTCATGGTCTAAGAAGGGATAATTCTCGGCCACAAAGTCTCAGGAAAAGGGTTGGAAGTCAACCGAGCAAAATTAGATACAATTAAAAATCTGCCGCCGCCTACATCGGTAAGGGGTATTCGTAGTTTTCTCGATCATGCTGGATTCTACCGACGATTTATCAAGGACTTCTCAAAAATCACTAAACCACTCTGCAGTCTATTAGAAAAAGATGTCCCATTCCAATTTGATGAGAACTATCGAGTGGCCTTTGAGCAGTTAAAGAAGAAGTTAACCACGGCTCCAATAATCAAAGCACCTAATTGGACCAAGACATTTGAACTCATGTGTGACGCAAGTGATTTTGCAGTTGGAGCACTATTGGGATAAAGACAGGAAAAAATCTTTCCTGCCATCTATTATGCAAGCAAGACTTTAATGGATGCACAGTTAAACTACACCACCACAAAAAAGGAACTGCTTGCAGTTGTGTATGCATTCGACAAATTATGGTCATACTTGGTGGGAACTAAGGTGGTGGTGTACACCGACCATTCAGTTATCAGGTATTTAGTTCAGAAGAAAGGCACAAAGCCAAGGCTGATCCGTTGGGTGTTGCTACTATAGGAATTTGACCTGGAAATCAAGGATAGAAATGGGACTGAGAACCAGGTGGCCGATCATCTCTCACGGCTTGAAAACCCAAAGCAAGATGACACAGACAAGTTAGCAATCAATGAGTTTTTTCTTGACGAGCAGTTATTTTCTATAAACGTCGAGTTTTCGTGGTATGCGGATTTTGCTAATTACGTGGTCAGTAACATCATCCCACCAGACTTGTCCCGTCACTAAAAGAGAAAATTCCTACATGATGTAAAGTGGTACATGTGGGAAGAACCATACTTGTTTTGCCAATATGCTGATAAAATGATCCGACGATGTATACCAAAAAGTGAAGTGGAGAGCATCCTACAGGCATGTCACGCATCACCATATGGGGGCCACTATGGAGTTGATCGCACATCAGCAAAAGTTCTTCAATATGGATTGTACTAGCCCACGTTGTTCAGAGACACTCATCAATGTGTGAAGAATTGTGATAAATGTCAGAGAGTGGGGAATATTTCAAAGCGGAATGAAATGCCTTTGAACAAGATCTTGGAAGTCAAAGTGTTCGATGTATTGGGGATCGATTTTATGGGACCCTTTCCATCTTCATTCAACAACCTTTATATCCTCTTGGCTGTAGATTACGTCTCGAAGCGGTGGCACTACCAACAAACTATGCAAAAGTGGTATTAAGGTTCCTGCAAAAGAATATATTCGGAACCCCAAGAGCAATTATCAATGACGAAGGGAGCCACTTTTGTAACAAATATTTCACGGCTCTCGTAGCAAAGTAGGGGGTTAAACATCGGATAGCTACTGCCTATCACCCAAAAACAAGTGGACAAGCGGAGGTATCCAACTGGGATGTCAAAAGAATACTGGAGAAAGTTGTAAACCCAAATAGAAAAGATTGGTCAATAAAGTTAGACGACGCTTTGTGGGCGTATCGGACTGCCTACAAAACCCCGATAGGCATGTCTCCATATCAGCTTATCTATGGGAAAGCATGTCACCTGCTGGTAGAACTAGAGCACAGAGCTTATTGGGCAATTTGAAAGCCGAATTTCGATCTATCAGCGGCAGGTAAAAAGCGGTTGTTACAACTCAACGAACTCGACGAATTTCGCCTACAGGCGTATGAGAATTCAAAGTTGTACAAGGAAAAGGTGAAGAAATGGTATGATCAGAAAATAATGCACCGCCAGTTTGAATCGGGTCAATCAGCACTGTTATGCAACTCTAGGTTGAAATTATTCCCCAGAAAGTTGAAGTCAAGATGGTCAGGTCCATTCACAATAAAGAATGTGTTCCCGCATGGCGCCGTTGAATTATTCTCCAAAGAATCAAACGAAACATTTAAAGTCAACGGCAAATGATTAAAAGCATTACTGGGGAGCGAAAGTCGATCGACAGGCAACCATGATCGACTTGGCCTAGACAAACTGAAAACAGGGAGTAGTCAGGCTGAAAGACTAAAAATCAAGCGCTCAATGGGAGGCAACCCAACTTTTATGTTAATTTATATTTATCTAAGTCGAGTAATTAAAGTCATTTAGAAGCATAGTAGTAATTAAATATAACAAAGTTGTGTCTGATAATATAAAGTTTGTTGTGTAGAGTTGGGGCAAAGATACTAGTATTCAAGCCAACAAGTACAAAGGGAACAAAAGAAGACCGAAAAGCTACTTCAGAAATGCCTTAGAAAAATTTTTCAACTTGAATTCTCTGTCAACCCCCCGCCCTGGCGGGGGTCTTAAGGAAGAAATGTGCCTCCCCAGCGGGCCTATAGTATGCATTCCCTGCCTATCCCCCTCCTCGGCGGAGGTTGCAAGCTTATTCATTGCCTCCCCGGCGGGCATACGACAAATCTATTTTTTAAAACACAGGACTCGGTAGTGCATTGAAGCCATACCTAAACCCAAGCGAACCCTAAGTGACCGGAACATACGCTCTCCAAGCATCTAAAAGCTTCTTTTTGACAGAATTTGGCTACAAATCGGAAGCAAACAATTTGGAACTTGGGCTCACATCAGTCCAACTACATCTCAATTCCAGATTGGAAGGGAATCACAGTCAAGTCCTTACAGGTAACAAGTTGTGAGGTTTCGTGAGGAACCGGTAGTGTGTGTCTGAAACTATTAGCCACTTTGAGATCTTATATATATATATATGTATATATTCTTTGTTTGGGCTGCTTTAACAACAAATTTGGGGAACCTTGAAGAAACCACCTTAACCAACCAAACCCTTTAGTCCCATTGCCCACCAAGTGTTTGATAGAATACCACAACCACTCCAACTCAAGAAAAATTATATTTAGCACCTATAAACCATGCCACCAAGAGCACAGAAATGCAAAAAGGGAGAGAGCACTTCAGCCGCACCGTCTCGAGCCTTCGATCGTACTAAGTTCCGAAGTGAAACCGCCACCGATCGGTTCGATTATTTGGCGACGAACAAGCTCACGCCCGAGCATGGTCTTAGGCCCGCACCTACCGATGGGGACATGGCATTACAGATTGAGGAGCAAGGTTGGGAAACATTTATGGATCCACCTGACGCAGCAATAGTACCAATTGTGCAAGAATTTTATGCGAACGCCGAGGATGTGCAACCATATCAGGCGTTTGTTCGGGGAAAAATGGTGGATTTCAGTCCCATGACCATCGCTGATTATTATAATATGCATCCCCCGAATCCATGCCAATATCAACGAATGCTCAATAGGGGCCACGACAATAAGGAGATACTAGACCAGATTTGCAAACCGGGCACTGTGTGGTTCAGAGGCAAGAAGGGGGGAACACTGATTATGAGCTCAGCCTAAGCCAGTATGGAAAAGTTTGGTACTTTTTCTTATGTGCAAAGCTCTTGCCATCCACACATACGAGTAAGATCACAAAGGAGAAAATCTCACTCTTGTATGCTATCCTCAAAGACAAAGACATCGATATAGGCTTCATCATCAATTTTTCTATCCGTTGATGTTTACGAGGATTGTTCTCACGCGGATTGCCTTATCCATCTTTGATCACGGGACTGTGTCGTCGTGCCGGTGTCAAGTGGACTGCCAAAGAACCAACTCAGCCATCTCTTCAGTTATTGGACATAAGAATGATTGCCCAGTTCAAAAAATGGCCGTTAGCACCACCACACCCTTGGGGGCTGGGTTTCAATTTTGCATCGGCCGAGGAGAAACAACGAGCAGCAATTTTGGCTAGGCAAGAGCCAGCTGAGGAGGCTGGCGAGGGGGACGCACCAATGCACAATGAGGGCACCTCTGCTTCGCAAACTTCAGCCACTCAGCAGCAGATGGATGAGCATCGTCGATTGCTTGACACATTGGCGGCGGGGCAGGATCATGTTTTCACCACCCAGAATCACTTCAATGCCGCGGACGTGGATGCGTTGGCTAAACTGAACACATCGGATGCACCATTCCAGTTCCCGTCTCCACAGCCGTTGCTGCCATATCACCATCTTACTTGGACTTCGATGAGGATAGTTGATACCGCAGGGAAGTCCTCGTTACTTCAATTGCTTTATATTTTTGATCAATGAGGACATTGCTCTGTTGAAGTTTGGGGGTGTAGTTTATTTTCATAAAAATTGTTAAGACTTGCATGTAGGCGGTAGTTTAGTATAGTTGTTAGTATAGTTGCTAAACTTTTATGCTTATTAATTATTTATTTAAAAAATGAAAAATTATAAAAAGACCAAAAAAAGTTAGTAATTAGGATTGTTTGGTCATTATGTCAGTGTCTAGGTATAGTACTGGCCAGTGATGAAACTGGATTAACATCAGAACATAACCAGTAATGAGAACTAGAACAGTGATGTATTTTTAGACCTTTACATGAGTCGTTACCTGTGTAACACCTTTGTAATCGGTTAGCACGATAAGCAACAATTTGGTCAACTTAGTTCGAATAGCCACATAATTGTCGTCTCGACTAGAGATTGGAGGTTAATGACGGGAATTAAATAAACTAGTAGAATAATGAAGATCGGACTGAAACCTAAGCTTGGGGGAAGATATGGGAGCTATCTAAAAAAGAGAGAAAGAAAGCAAAGAAAATATCTGAAAAAAAGAAGAAAGAATATATATAAAAGTGCATGAATAAACACCATGACTAGTTGAGTTTCGTGGCCTCTGGTACTCGAGTAAGTATGCCCTAGGGGATGTCTTTACACCCAGCGCCCTAAAGTCATCTGGCTTGGGAGTCGTTGGTCGAAAGATCGCTACATGGGTATCACTGAAGAGCCTAAGGAAAGTAAACATTGCACAGTCATGAGTAAAAACTGAGATACGGGAAAACGAGCAAAATGCCCCCGTGAATGTATAAAGATAGAAAGTCTCCCATGTTAACTTCAAGCTTGGTTTATGTACGTTGAATTCACTTATCTGGTATATGCAATTTCCTGAATTAGAACTGTAATTTTCATTCTAAGACGCATATTATGTGGTATATTCGATGTGCAGCTGAGTTTATTATTGTTAAACACACACACAACAGAGGTGTTGACATGTATAGATTAATTGAGTGGTTTAAGATGCAGATATATCTATAGTTGGATTCGTTGGTTATCTATGATAACAATTCTCTGAGGCAATATTGGCTATATTCTTGCTATCGGACAGTTGCATTTTAGTAGGCATTGTATTTATATTGCATATGCATTGTTTTTCTTGAGGGCAAGCAAAGTCTCAAGTTTGAGGGTATTTGATGAGTTAGTTTTATACCAACGATTTGATATCCGTTATAGCTTGTTTCCTGCTTACTTCGATCTATTTTAGTATTATTTTACTTGGTTTCATATTATGTTGTGCAGGAGATGATTTGATGGGAAACCGGGAAGAAAAAGGATAAAAAGTTGAGTTTTGCTGGAAATGACCCCCCGCCGGGGCGGGTGTACCCAAGCTAAAACCCCCGCTGGGACGGGGGTGCGAATTTGTCAAGCATGGAAAGTGGTTTGCTGCCGGGGCGGACGTACCAAAGGAGGAAATGCCGCCGGGGCAGGCATACGGTAAGGAAACGCGTTCAGTTTCTATTTGCGATAGGATTGTGGAGAAATAAGGGGCTAATTAGTGTTGCGGCTGGGAGCATATAAAAGGGATAATATACGGCTGTTTGAGAGAGAGGGGGACTGATCAAGAAGCGCTAATAAAAGGATTGAACGTGCTTGGAGGATTGAAGCATCGAATTGACACAAAGGACTCAAGATCGGAGTGGAGATTGGTGATATTGTTCTAGTGTCTACTTTCTCTCTATCTTCTTATCTTGTATTCAGGGTGTTTATTATGATGTGGATCATTGGATTTTGTTTATTTATGATGAACTAATTTTATTTTAACCCTACAACGGATCTTTGATTGTAATGGATGATTAATTATTCTTAAATTTAGTTTGTGGATGTCATTCACTATGTGTGAGATTAATTTGTATAATTGCCTGATCAACGATTATTCTATTATTTCTTATGAACTTGTGAAGGAACATAGGAGATTAGAACTGGCCATAGTGACATATGTTCGTAAATTCTGCATATATGGAATTCGTGATTCGTGTTTAGGATAGATGTATTCCTTTACGCCATATGTAATCTGAAAGAGAACTTTGTAATAAATTCTGATTAATTGTAATTCGCATAGAAATATAGTGAATTAGTTAATTCGGATGTCTCGCTTGAATCTATCGTATATGTATATAAGTGAGTACGGATATTATGCATCGTGAGGTGGTTTTATCTACGTTAGTGTTTTCGATTAATAATTTGGGGGTAATTGAAATAAATTGGGGAAAAGGATAACTATCAGAAGTGCAATTATAAGTGAAGTTGTGGGCTTAATTCTCTCAAATCTGTTAAATTCTTGATTTAGTGTGCGATTGTTTTTAATTTATAATTTAGTTATAAAAATATCATTTGACCGCTAGTTTGATAAATTGAAATACTATAAAATTGGTAATTATTTGATTAAGCAGTAATTATTGTCTCTGTGGGTACGATCTTTGATTTATCACTGTATTACTTGTTGACCACGTACACTTGCGTGTTGCGTGTAGAAAATACACAACATTGACAAATTATGATCTGTCAACTAACCTTTGTTTTGAAGCTGTATTCTGGAATGATATCTGAAATTCAAGATATGAGCAATGGAAAAATCTTAATATAGAGCAAATGACCGAGAAGATATAATCTGAAATGAAAGCAAGTATCCTCACCTCTTTGAATTACCAGGTACGTAAATTTTGGGGACGAAATTTCATAAGGAATGGAGATTGTAAGACCCCGAATTTTAGGAAATAAAAGTATTCAATTTTTCTTATAATTAGTATTCTATTTAGTAAATGGTTAAATTGATAAAAGGTTAAAGTTAAGGGTGATATGTGCAAATTTTACAAAGTAAGCAAGTTGTCATAAAATATTCGTTGTGTAGTAGAATATTTGTTTTGTCAGAGAATATTCCTTCTGTCGGGGAATATTATATTCGATAAAGTACGATGGCGACGCCGAAATAACCAATAATTGGTGGGCCCCACAATAGAATAACTGTCGAATATAGAAAGCGACATAAATCGGGAAATATTCGTTTGGTCGGGAAATATTCGTATGACAGTGCAGTCATTGGCGGACCCCACAACGAAATAACTATTGGATGTAGAAAGCGACAGAAATAACATTTTTATAAAAATAACAGCAAAACGTTTACTATTAAACTGTTGAAATACTCGGCGGTAAAAGTACAGTAATACGCGTTGTTGCATAGTAGCTCGCGGTATAGCACAGTATCTTTGATTATTGATGCTTACGTAAGAAGTCACTCATTTTAATTTAATATTGCCAAAGTAGTTGCTGCATAGTATCTCATATTATTGATTCAATTATTATCACAGTATCATCTGCACAATAATTTAAAATATTAAATCAATAATTGACCCAACACAGTTACTTATATTATTATTATTAGCATTATTGACAATGTCTAGAAAGTTCTGTTAAGGAAAGGGGTTAGGTTATTTAATTGCGCGGCAGTAAGGAGAAATTCTTATCGAAAAGCCCCCACTTTCTTGGGAACGATCTAGTTGTCAATATTGTGAATTATAATATTAATTATGAATAGTTTATAAAAATATTTTTATTGTGTTGGGATTATTAATGTTAGTGGAAATCGACATTTATTTCGATAATAGTTGATTTTCGGATATTAAATTGACAAAACGAGGAATTAATCGGATAAATGAACAACTAATGGGTGGTTAGTAGTAGACATGTGGGGGCCATTGATTGGTGGATAATAAATGGTTAGTGGGTGGTTGCAGGGGAGGTGGTGCAAGATTGATAAACTTGAGGGACTAAATTAAAAATAGAGATAAAGATGAAGGTACTAAAGTGTAATTAACTCACATTTTTCTAGCCTATAAATACTCCTCCATCCATTCATTTTTTTCATACCATTTTGAAGAGCAAAGTTATAATCACAAGCTAGGGAGAGAAACTATAGAGAGAGAATAAGAGAGAAAGAAGAAGAGTATTCTGTCACTACACTATTTCAGTATCCAATCTTCTACTGAGGTAAGGGGTACTATTTCTTTCGTATTGGTAAAGGATGTTATTTTCTTTCAATACTCGTAAGAGTTGTTATTCTATTCCTTATTAAGCTGTGGGAATAACCTGTCTACGCGGATGCATGGTGAATAACCCTTCGTATTCATTCTTTATTAATCTGTGGAAATAATTTGTCTACGCGGACTACCGCATGCCTGGTGAATAACTTTTCGTATTCATTCTATTCCTTATTAATCTGTAGAAATAACCTGTCTACGCGGACTACCGCATGCATGGTGAATAATCCTTCGTATTCATTTCTATTAAGTTCTAGAAATGATCTGTCTACGCGGATTACTGCATGACGAGTGAATATCCATTTACAGTTTTGTATATTCTTTTATACTCGTATGAAATATTATTTCAATGGAATATTGATCTGAACTTGTTATTGAGATTTTAATCTTTTCATGTCGGGGTACTATTCATTCAGGGTACTATTCATGCCAGGGTACTATTCACGAAGTACTATTCACGACAAAGTTGGTTTCTTTTTTGTCCAAATTATATTTTATTCATGCAAGCGTACTATTCATCCGGGGTACTACTCATGACGGTATACTATTCATGTGGTACTATTCACAAAGTACTATTCACGAGATACTATTTATGTGGTACTATTCACATGGTACTATTCATGGGGTACTATTCGCGAGATACTATTCACATGGTACTATTCACGACAAAAATTGGTTTATTTTTCTATCCATATTATCTTTGATTGGATCCATGTTTTTATCCTCATGTCGATAATTTGGATATTCTTAAATTTTGGAGAAATGGAATTATAATTTTCTAATATTTATCCTTGATCACACTAGATTTATTCTTATCTTTGATTAGATCCATGCTTTTATCTTCATGTCGATAATTTGGATATTCTTGAACTCTGAATAAATTGAATTATCAATCTCTAATACTTATCCTTGATCATATTTTATAATCATGGTGATGAAAGTTTCCTTTGACTTGAGTGTAAAGATGGGTAGATTATTAGTATGATCATGACTATAGGTTCTCTTCGGCCAAGGGTGCAAAGATGATGTGTTGATTGGTGTGATCATGACCATTAATTTTACAATTGAATATCTTTAGCTTAAGTGCAAAGGTGAATTGATCAATATGGTTATAAATATTGCTTCTATAAATTCTTAAATGATTAGAAATTACTTTGAGATTTGCATTTCATCTAATATAATTTCAGTTGAATGTTTAATTACCTAAATCTTCTTATTAAATTTTAATCGTTATCTTTGAAATATGAAATTTGAATATCTTTAGCCTGTAGTGCAAAGATGGACAGCTGTTTGGCATAATCATAACCATTGATGTTACAAATGAATATCTTTGGCCTGAGTGCAAAGATGAGTTTATTAGCTTGATTATGAAAAGGAACTGTGATTTGGTATAACCATGATCTTTGGTGTTTTAGGTAAAGACAGGTGATGAAAATTATCTTCGTCTTGGGTGCGAAGAGGAATTTATCAATATAATTATGATCATGAACTATTTACTTGATTGTGGAGAGGAACTGTTGATTGATGTTACAGGGATAAAATATTGTAGGTGGACTTTTAATATGGAGAAGATAATAGACATTATGGTCTATTTGACTCATCTAATGGATTGCTTGTTCCGCTGCAACTATGGTTGATTACTTTTATAATCTACCATATGTTCTAATTATCGAATTTATTACTGATGAAGGCTATTGATAGTTTAATTATCTGTAGTCATAATATTCTTTATTGGGCTATTTGTGCTCACTCTTTTGCTTCACAATTCCTATCAGGTAGTAAGAGTGTAGCTGGGTCAAGCGGGGGTAACAGGGGAATAGAACGATGGTCTATAACTGTTGAAGTTTCCTATAAAACAGTATGAGAATAACTGTACTGAGAATTTAAAATGTGTGTCGTATTTTATACGTCATTTAACAGTTGATTTTGGTGAACAACAATAGGGTGATGAGGTGAACCCGACTTTGGAAGGGTGTGGTATCATTATCATACAAGATGTCTAACCACATACGACTTCATGTTATCATAAGACATGGTTGTGCGCATCCACTTGCTGATTATATCTATAAGCACTACCTATATAATCTTGGAGTATGGTTGGAATATAATCCTAAGTTTGAGACAATGGAGATAATTATATGGCAAGAGAAGACCCACCATTGGAATGAACAGGATAGTAATCTTCTCATTCTTCTTTGGGGTCTATTGGGTCAACCAAGGTTAATTCTCAAGTCCTATGATATCTATTATAACTTTGATGCTTGGCCTCCCATGTACGAAGGTTTTCTTGAGCATTTTCTAAAGATTTTAATTCCTAAAACAGTTATTGACTGTACCTTTATGTAACGTATCATTGATAAGGAGTATGAGTATTGTTATTTGTATTGAAACTCACAGTTTATATGTGGTCATATTTTGCACGACAGTTTAATAGTGGGAATACGAAGATTTGTATTTAGATTTTGTTGAGTGTATTTCCGGCGACTCAGAATGGGTTGTGTGGACCTATTTTGGGGGCATCACACAGTTGAAGTAGGAGGCGCATCGGCGCGAGTTTATACTAGGGATGAGGCACTGCAACGCTGACCTTAGGGCTGATCCACTGCAAAGTTGCGCTGCGACGCCTGAATTAAGCTGGGAACTGGCACTGCAGCGCCAATTATAGAAACATAACTCTTTTTCCCCTTTTAACATGAATTGACCTAATATACCTCCTGCAAAGCACTTTAGTGAAAAATAACATAAACATATTATAAAAGAAATAATAATCAAGACGAACATGCAACTTCTTAAGTATTAACGGGTCTAATTCGCGGGTATAAATTCCACTCATCAAATACCCCCAAACATAAGCTTTTGCTTGTCTTCAAGAAAAAATATCATAACAACAATATCAAAATTAAATATAATTGCGAATCAAGTACCGAACTACTATATACCTGCATTGTGGCCTCAAGGCTAAGAATAACCATTTCAAAGAAGAAGCAAAATCATAAATAATGCTTCGATCAAACTCCTAGCTTAAACTGCTACTGATCCAAATTTGTGTGTGTGTGACTACCAACTATTCTAACTAATTATAATTCATAAACATAGACAATTTCAATAAGGAAAATGCTAACTTTATATGCTCAAGCTACATCAAGTATTCAGAATAAGACAACAAATGCAAGAACAGACCACCATGCATTAGCATGAGAACGACTAAATTTGACTTGTGCAAAGTTCAGCTTCCTTAGGCTGAGTTACCCATGTAACGAGCTTTTGATCAATGACTCCCAAGCTAGATTGCTTTAGGGCACTAGGCGTAGAACACCCCTAAGGATCTATTAACTTAAGTAACGCTAGCCACGTAACCAAACTTAAGCCAAACTAGAATTTTATCCTTTATATTTTAACTAATGCAACCTCAAGCATGATCGTGCAATGCCTAATCACATTAGGCTATTCAGAGTTACCCGTGTAACGAGCTTTTGATCAATGACTCATAAGACAGATGACTTTAGGGCATTAGGTGTAGAACACCCCTAAGGATCTATTACCTCGAGTAACAAAAGCTACGTAATCAAACTTAGTCAACTAAGGTTATCAATTTATTATTATTTTAATTTTTTTTATATATGTTATTAGACCAAGAATGTATCCGAACTTGCATAAGAATCTGAATCTTACAATCATTGACTCACTTATGTTCATAAGAGCTAACGCAAAAAAAAATTCCATAAGAATTACCAATTAAGCCTATTAGAAGTAAAATTAGCTAAAACAGTTGGTATGTGCTCAATAGGATAGATAGGATCAATAGCAGTCTTAACTAAAAATTAATCTAAGAATCTCATCCATAAATGCTCGACATCTTTGACAAAGCAATACCACAAGCATATCATTGGCCCCAATAAAAAACTATATATAACCCATACCAATCATATAGACAGTTAAAGACAAGGTTAATCAAAAGCCATAGCATGACACAAAAGATAAAAGGTAATGTAAACCCTTGCAATAATAACAGCTCAAAACAGGGTAATAAAGCCATAACATGGCATCAAGTATACCAATCTACATAAGCCCCAAAAAATGGCTATAATTCAAACATGATGATAATAAGCATCCATATATAATAATAAAAGCAATTCATGCATCCATACATCATAATCAAACCAAAATATAATAAATCAAAGGCTACTAAAGCCCAAAAGATTTCATCCTAGTAGGTCATAACAGTTCATAGATAATAATATAATGAAAGACTGATAACTCCCCCTAGACTTGAATCGGGCAATGCCCTCATTGGCTAGCCATGAGGAACTGAAAGTAGTATGCATACAAGCCAATCGTGTATGATGATAAAGCATTTACTTTGTAGACGATCTTATTTATTTATTAATAAAAGTATTCGTTTATTAAAGGCATTTAATTATCTACATGATGCTGTTTTTATAATATATAAATAACCCATAGTTTTAAGCAATGCTTTTAGAATCATGATGTTGATCACGCTAATGAGATCTAAATTCTTAGAAAGCTTAAAAACTAAAATAGTTCCCAATCGTGATATTACTAAAAAGGGGATTAGTAAATCCAGATAGATTGGTACATTTGTTGTTTGCTCATTGGATGAGGATGATTGATCTCATAATCATTTGTGTGGAGACACTAAAGCAAGTATGTAGGTGCTTATCGGAGAATAAGTTCACTAAACGTGACTCGCTATGGAATACCTAATGGAGTTTTACTCGCCTGTCAATAGGAATTCCTAATGTGATAGTAGTACAAGTGATCCTTGGACTTGAGATCATCATAGTATCTTGTGTGTAACGAATTATACTTTGACTTATTTCTTAAGACCCTTAGGGTATATCAAAGGGTATGTTTGGGTATAATGAGTTACATATAGAGATAATGAATGATCAATAAAGAATCTACCACTTCTAGTAAAAGAAGAGATATGTCTTATGTGATTCGTTAAATGACAACCCAGTAGTCCTTGCTCAAGGTAGGATGAAATTAGAAAGGAGTTTCGAATTTGCATTATTTGGAGTTGTGTATTTTCTAATTGAAATACATATAATTAAATAAAATAAGACTTGACAGTAAATTCATGTCTTATATTTAATTGGGACATTGTATGGTGGAAGGATTGAATTTTACAGTAACTATTAACTCACATGTTCTTTTATGATTAATATTGAAATCTATATTATCTGGAAAGTCGTTGATCGCTAGGGAGGCTTATCCCTATTGTAGAATAAATATTATTTATTTAAATAAATTATTAGTTTAATTTTTTTATTTAAATAAGATTAAAATTGTTCTAATTGATTTATTCACAACCGGTTTAATATGGAGAACCTAAAGGGTCACACCATAAAAGGAAGAATAATTATTTAAGAAGGTAATGGCATAATCGTAATAATTCATTAAGTGTAATTAATTTAATCTATGGTGATAGAATAAATTAGATAACTTAATGTTTATTATTTAATATTTTAGAAATATTAAATATAAATTAATAAGAGGAGTCTTATTAATATTATTTTAATTATTATTATTTTAATTCTAAAGGAGTTTAGGAATTAATTTAATATTAGTACTCTCACTTATTCCTAATGAGATTAAGAGGCAAACTAATTAAAGGAGTTTAATTAATTAATCCCAATATGTTGGGAAGCCTAATTAATTAAAAGAGTTTAATTAATTAATTAAATGAAACCCAATTCTAATTAGATTAGTAGGGTTAACCAATATCTATATAAGAGGAGTCTTATATCAGATATTATACATACGTAATTCCAAGAGTTAGAGAGTACTATTTTTCTTCAGATGATAGAAAACAGGGTTTAGCCAACCACCCATCTTCTTGAGCAATTTCTCTTCCTTAGTGGATCACCTCTAGAGGCCAAACACTTGGGTGGCTAACAATGATCAAAGGAAGGATCCAATACAAAAGATTCAAGGAGATCACGAAGAGCAAGGAGTATGACTCGTACCTGTGGAAGCTAGTTTCTACAAGGGTATGATTCTGATTTATCCTTACTTTTCTGTTATTGACAATTGAGCACAAAGCATGATCATGGTGAGGGTTTGTATAAAAATTTTAAAACCTAATTTATCGTGCTTTCGCCCTTAATTGTGTAATTTGATTGCATGTATGTGTTACGTACAAACCCAACAGGAACTTCATATATGCCATCACCCACTAGAACTTCATCTTCGGCTGGAGATGGTGGGGGATATGGTCGAAAGACAGGAGGCTCCGTGAACTGGAACGGCGTGAAATCAACATCCTCGCCACTAAAGGATTAAAAGATGCTCTGCACAGTGTTAGCAAGCTCAGCTTGATACTGCATTATGATATCCTGCCTCTAAGAAATCGCACTATGTGCCTCGAATTCCTCTGAGCAACTTCATTCCAGTTCTGGTGCAGGAGGCTCAAGGATGCTAGAATCTCAGCTAATGGTCCCTGGGAAGAAGAACCCAACCCTGGCGGCTGAGTAGATGTCCCGACCTTTGAAGAAAGAGGCGGCTGAGTAGGTGGCCCGTACCCCTCACCTTTGACATGAGATGTCGTGCCATCCTAGACACTGAAACGTGAGATGACATGGTGGTCAATGGCTAACATAGGCGGCGAAGCTATCTCCTCTGGCCCCCACTGA
This sequence comes from Panax stipuleanatus, assembly GCA_020205555.1. Taxonomy (NCBI): domain Eukaryota; kingdom Viridiplantae; phylum Streptophyta; class Magnoliopsida; order Apiales; family Araliaceae; genus Panax; species Panax stipuleanatus. The sequence goes on along the minus strand of CM035115.1, from coordinate 41,795,388 downwards.
ATGTTTGCCCGCTTACATAATCGAGTGATCAAGGATGGATGAGGAAGTCCCCCAGAAGTTGTACAGTGCTCTTGATCACTTTTATGATGGACTCTTAAATGAGAACCCCAATATCCATATTAAGACCCATAACAATTATGAAGAGCAGGATCGCTCGCTATTTAGTTACGTTGATAAAGTGGCGGGTAGGGATCATATTGGAACAAATGAAACTATACCACACCTTACCATAGCGACTGAGCGCGTGTTGAGGGAAACTAGTCTTTTCACCAGTGTATTCGTTGGTTTTCCATGTAGTCCCGGGCTTGCAAAGCCTCTTGATGATATCCTCTCGGTTATAGCTGTGAAGTCCAGGCTCTAAGTAGTCATTGCAAACATAGCTAGGTGTCGCGAAAAGAGCGTTGATGGATTGACTGTCATATGCCACTAACCTCCCCTAACTTGAACAATAGCTGGATTATCTGCACTAGCATTTGCATAAAACTCACGAACCATAGAGATGACAGTTGACTCAGGCGATTTTGTAAAGTGTACCAATTTTTGCTAAATAACCATAGCCATCAGCTCGCCATCATTTTTTTGATCAGGCCAAAAACCTCGCTTAGGCACTAAGTTCCTTTTGGCGAAGGATTTATTGTACTTCTTCCAAGCCTCTTCGCTGATGAATTTAGCACTGTTCCATTTTTGTGTCCCTAAAGAGGAATCGGTGCTTGTTCTTTGGCGCTCAGGAGGCATGTCTGAATTTACAGTAAATACGAAGCTCACAGGCCAAATTGAATCACTAAGCTAAATCAAGCAGATTTCAGCACCAAACTAGAATTTCCCAACTGAATTCCAATGCCAAATAGAGCCCAAAACCAAAGCTAACTAAAAGCAACCCAAAAGACAAACCAAAACAGACCTTAACTGAATTGGAATGAAAGCTAAAGAACAAATCCAACAAAAACGAAACCAACTGAGCCAAAGAGAGCTACAACCACTGCCAAAATTCACTGAGGTAATTCTTCAAATACTTGGTGTGCACAGCCCTAATACAACCTTGACAACCCTTGGTTGATTATGTGCAAAACTCAACAAATTATTTTCAAACAAATAAAATCAACCAACCACAGCAGTACAAGACAATCTAGAATCAATTTCAAACTAATCCTAATGCAACTCCAATAAAGAAGCACTCTAGAAACATAAACCCAATTACCTGGAATAATTTCTGAAAACCCTAGCCTTAATGCAGTGTTTGTGGGCAAGACCTTGAAATTTGGAAGCGATTTGAAACCAGAATTAGGTTAATATGATTTAGCATAAACAGTTTTGGAGTTGGGGGATGGTTTTGGGGAGTTTTGAAGCTGTGGTGCCGAGAGAGATGGAAATTTTGTGCTATGGTTGCCGAGAACAAGCTTACTTTAAAAAAAATTCGTTATCAGTGCTGCAACGCCCTAAATCCTTTGTTAATAGGCATTGCGATGCCTACTTTTAAAACCAGCTTTTGGTGGAGGCGCTGCAGCGCGACTTGAAGAACAAACACAGGCGCTGCAGCATGTTTTTCCAGGATGTCTGAGTGATTCGGGCGATGCGGTGCCGAGCGCTAGCCTTCCAGAAATGCAGCATCGTGAAGTGGTCAAGCCAGGAATGAAGATAGGCGCTGCGGCGCCACTTACAAGGTATACACAGGCGTTGCTGCGCTGGCCCTGCACCAATGAAAAAATTGTTAGCTTTTCTGCAGACCAAACCAATTCAAAGGGCCAATACTTGGCCCATAATATTTTCATCCAAAATCTATACATATACTAAACAAAACTTAACCAAACTAAACTAATAACTGAAAATTAAAAGTTATACTTAAACAAAGACTTCATAAAATTACCAAAAAACTAAAAACTTCTACATTAGGCACTTAGAAATCACTATGAACAATAAGCACCCAAACTGAGATTCTATTGAACCTAAATAATTGATAAAAGGAGTACCAAAATTTCAAGCATAAGACTATAGCAAAGTTGACATTTTGTTCAAAACAAAATACACTATACCAAAATGCACGATATTACTATAATCCTACCAAAACATTTTGACAAGCTACCATTAACACACTACTACACAAACGCAAACCTAACAATATGCAAACCTACTACGCTCATACCAAAATACTATATTTCATGAAAATATACAATTAGCCTACGAAAAACAAGAAGGTTGGAAAAGAATATTGAAATGGGGTTGCCTCCCCATCGAGCGCTTGTTTTAAAGTCTTCAGCTTGACTATTTCCCCTCGGCTCATACTGTGAGATCATGGAACCCTAATAAGACTCAATTATGTAAATTCTTCAATTATCAATAAAATCTCTCCGTTCTGATAATGAATCGTGTTATTATATACGTTATCAAAGACTTCGGTCAAAAATACTTTTCTCCGAAAAACGTCGTGCTTGACACGTCGTGCTTAAATTTTTATTTTGTATTTGGACTTTTCGGTATGTTATTTTATCAAGCTGCTTTGTCGTGCTTACATTGACAAAATACTTTGTCATGCTTTGTCTTGATTACGTGTCAAACCCTAAATTAGGAAACCCTAATGCTAAATTAGGAAACCCTAACCTTAATTTAGAAACCCTAATCCTAAATTCAAACCCTAATTATAATTAAGGAATATAAACCCTAATTAGGTTATCCTAAACCCTAATTATGTTAACTAAACTTGAATTAGGTGTTAATAACTTCATTAAGTTATCCTAAACACAAAAATCAAAACCCTAAATCATAATTAGTGAAGATTAGGAAAAAATTAGCTTACTAATCAAACTTTCAGTTGCTCACAAGCTAATGCCACCACCTACTTTCAAAATTATATCATACCTGACCCCCAAGCACCTTGTCATAGCAGCACAAGTTCAGAGGAAAGATATTTGTGGAGGCAAAATGGAAAAAAAGACCTAAAACCCCTAACCTAGAAATTCTATAAATAGCAGCCTCATTTCAGTTCAAACCTACGAATTTCTTTCACCAATACACTTATACTATCTGCCACATAAAGCCCTAGCAATAGCAACATCAGAATCAAAGCTTAGATAGCCAAATTTGCTCAAGAAAGGTATAAACCCTAATTTTACATTTGATCTTTGATGCTATGTTAATTAATTTTGTTGTTATGTTGATTAGTTATGTGTAATAACATGTAAGTTAGTGTTCTGGGTTGTTATATCACGTTTTCATAACATCTAGATGCATCAAATAGGTGTTTTAAGCAATCTAAAAATTTGTTAAAAACAGGCCTGACAGCCATATGTCAAAGCCCGTAGATCTTCATGTGTTAATAGTTAGGTCTGTTAATTATATGCTAGTTGTAGTATTACATGAGCTTAGTATTCTAAAATAAGAATCAGGCTTTTTTGATTAACAGAATGAAAGATATAGGTGGTCAAAGTTGTTGACCGATCACGAAGTTTTGATTTCTGGGTTACCCATAAATCTCAAGAACAGTCGAGATAGGTACTTTAACCGGCTTGTATCTCTCTTTCTGTATGTTGTTAAGTTATATAAGTGCTTTGTTACTATACCCTAACATGTATACTAAAGGTATGATACACTTTAACACATAATAGATACATAGGATGACTAGAATTAATGATCAAAACCCGTTGACCGTTCACGGTTTTGTTTTCTGGAAAACCCAGAACATGAATTGCAGTTTCTGACAGTACTTTGATCGACCTAGATCTATGCCTTAGGAGGTTAGTCGATCCAAACCATTGCTATCTCGTTCAAGTATGATATATATACTACATACTGCAATAATTAAAACATCTATCTAATACACAGAATCAAAGCTATTAGCAGCACAAGGTCGTTGACCGACGTTGACTGGTGTTTTGGGTTACCCAGAAACCCAAGAACAGCTCTGACAAATACTTTGAGCCTTAATAACTTTCTGATAGGTGATAGTTAGAGTCCAAAATTGATATCTAGTTGTACTATTACATAAATACTATAACACTGATGCACTTACACCATAGAATCATAACAAGCTGCAAGAACAAGCTTGATCAAAGTGGCCAATCGGCCTTGACCAATGATGTTCTTCAGGCTGAAAAACACCTTCAGCGGCGCTTTCTGTCTCCTTAGGCCTTCAGCGAAAGACATAGTAAAAAGAAATTAAAATATATAAAATAAATTAAAATAAATAGAAATAATTATAAATTCAGTTTTAAAAATTATTTTAAGTTATAATAATTAACTTTTAATATTTTAACATAAATTTCATAATTATTTTTAGAAATTAATAAATTAATTAATTAATAAAGTAATTGATTAAATCATTTATAAAAAATTTTGTAATTATTTAAAAGAGATTTAAATATTCTAAAAATCATAATAAATGATTATTAGTTATTTAAAAATAAAACTAAGGTTTTAAAACATATAATCAGTAATTAATAATTATTTAAGTATAAAGTTAATGATTTAAAAATCATTCTAATGGATAAATAAATACTTAAAAACTATTATAAGCTTCCGAAAATTATTATAATGATAAATAAATTATCTAAAATTATAATAAAGCTTATAAATAAAGTTTTTCCAAATTATTAACTTAATAAATATCCGGTGAGGTTTTAGGACACCGAAATTATATCGAACATATACCGAACGTATTTAGTTTGAGTAGTTAGGTATTATTTTTAATACTAATGATATATATAGATATGTTTTAACATATTTTAGGTATCTTAAACACTTCGAGTAACGTTAGATAGACGTTCTTCACACAAGAAAATATTCTATCCGTAACCTTATTACATTACACAAGTATTCTATCCGTAACCTTATTACATTACGCAAGTTTTCTATACTTAATCGTAGGACGTTACTTGAATACCTTTCGATATCTTATACCGAACCAGGTTATTATCCATTTATTGAAAAATTTACTGCTATTGCTTCAGCATAACTTAAGAAATGAATCACTTATTCATATAATATTGAATTATTATTTATCAAGCATAAACTGTTAGTCAAACCAAATTGTTTTGGTAAGGCATCCTATACTGAGTTAAATTTACCCTAAATTGGGTTTTCTAAACGTGTGTCTATGGATAAACAATAGAAGTATGATGTTATGCATACTCCTAGGATACTGAATAGGCTGATCCCTTATCTCATATTCGAATTTACAGATTTCTAAGTCTATGTGACTGACAAAAATTGTTAAGTAAAACAAAAATTCCAAAAATAGTCGTCAACCCTCAGTGAACTGAAAATTGTTGAACTATCGTTTATTCAAAAAATCAAACATTTTGTTATATAAACTTGCTGAGCATGTCATAACTCATTCTTGCAAATTATTTCCTTTGCAGTTTTAGATGGGAATGCCGGCACTTCTAGCACAAATTATGGAAAAAGAACTGTTTTAGATTAGCTTTATATTACTTTCTTTATTAAATATAAGTCTTATAAGACTTTTGTTGTAATAAGAACTCAATGTTAAGAACAATATAACCGAACTTATTATATGAAATATATATTATCATCTTTTGTTTCTGCAACCATATATTTGATACATTCTTAGATGATTAGTAGTATGAGTTAAACGTTATAGTATCCTTAGGGAATATACATCTGAGTGAAGGTATTAGCAATATGGACTAATCATGTTATTGCTGATACTCTGGATTTCGGAAGAATATGAACTATTGATATGAAAGGGATATTCATAAGATACAGCTTATTTATCCCAGTGAGGGTATCCAAACACGGCAATAGTTCTAACGAGAATTGTTATTTGTTATGGGATACTGTGAACTTTGGATAGATAGGAATTATATCTTATTGAATATCTATAGTTATTTGGATAATCGTGAACTCTAGATCGGATACCATGGATGTATAGATTTGGGGGCGTCACAAGTTGGTATCAAAGCATTAGGCTATAGCTCTAAGAAATAAGTAAAGTATCTTATGATATAGTCATTGAGGTCGTCAAAAATATTTAACTACACATAAAATAACATTAAAAGCTTTCTGATTAGATGTAAATTTTCTTAGTATATAATCAAATAATGAAAGAAATTTCTTTTGTAGAAAAAGGCCGATGCAGACGATATGCCAATAGTCATAAATCCACCTCAGATAATGACAGAGCAAGACAGTGATCCTGAGGAAGTGGAACTACTACATGATTAGGAAATATTAGAGGCTGAAGAAGGTGAAAATCCTGTAGTCGGTCAGTTAATGAGGATAGAGGAACATGAGGAAGCACTCGCAGCAGCGATTCAGTAGGCTGACATCAATATTGTGAATGCCGAGTTCAGGGAATATATGGCTGAAGGCAGGCTGGAACATGAGAAGGAAGATTCCACCCGACTGAGGACGCTTCTGCATATTGCTTAGAGGGGTAGAAATGAGGCACATGCTAGGTTAACTAAGTTTGTCCGTGGAACTCGTGGGTTATTCAATAGTTTGCAGAATCGAGTGATCAAATATCCAGTTGAAGATAGAAAGATTTCTTATCTCACAGATCGATCAGTGGTATGCCACATAATCTAGGATTCATATGAGGAAACCATAAATTTCTAGATTTTAGCATAAGAATCTAGGTGCTCAGTTTCTACTATAGAGCAGATTTTGTTATAATAAGCTAGTGGTAGTAATAAACCACTAGTCGAATATGTAATCTACCGTTTATGTGATATACAAGTTCTGTTTAAATTATCAGATTCTTACAAAGTGTATAATTGTACTTGTATTTATACTTAGCTTTATTTTATAGAATCATGCCACAGAAAAGAAGGAGAGCACAGTCAGAGAATGATGATGACTCTACCCAAAGTTTAGTAGACTTATTTTTAGGAGCTGTACATAATAGACCTACCAACCAAAATACATTGTTCAAAGACTTTAAGTTAGTAGGACCACCTGAGTTTAAGGGTACCGGAGAGCCTATTGAAGCCCAAGTTTGGATCACCGAAATTGAAATTTTTTTCCTAGTAGCCAATGTTATGGAAGACCAAAAAATAGTTTTTGCAACCTTTTTCTTGAAAAGGGAAGCAAATTATTGGTGGGAATTTACCAAAAATTATGCAAGGACAAAAGTTGTCTCATGAGAAAAATTCAAGGATCTATTCTTTGAAAATTATTTTCCCCAATCGTTAAAGGATCGTATGGAGGTGAAATTTTTGGATTTAAAGTAGGGACAACTTACTGTAGCCCAGTATACAACTAAGTTTAATGAATTAGCGCGATTCGCTTCGCATCAAGTAGATACTGAAGCTAGGAAAATCCAAAGGTACGAAGAAGGTTTAAAACCCCAAATTCGTAGTAAGTTGTCTGTGTTTCAGCTTAGGACTTTCCCTTAGATTCTCGAGAAGGCTATTATTGCTGAGAGTGAGAATGAAAATATCATTAAATATCATAAAGATAAAAATAGTCAAGATGAGGGGGGAATATTAAAGGGAGAACCCAGTTCAGAAGGGTTTAACAATAAAAGAAAGTGGGATACCACTTTTCAAAACTACTACGGGAAAAAGGTATCTAGATTTAATAACAATAATAATTTTAACACCAACATGAATAATAATAAAACAAACTCTTGTGTCAAATGTGGGAAAATTCATAAGGGTATGTGTTTAAAGAATAGGTGTTTTAATTGTGGTCAGGAGGGAAACTATTCTCCTCAGTGTCCTACTCCTAATCAAAATAAATGCTTCAACTGTGGAACATTGGGACATACAAGTAGAAATTGTCCAAAAAATAAGAACCAAGGAGGAGGGGAAATCAGGTACCAAATAATAAACCATCTGTAACAGTAGCTGGAGGTCCAGGTTGTAAGACCCCAACTTTTATGAATAAAGATTTAATTTTCTTTATATATTATTTCAAAATATTAAGGTGTTGATTTGATAAATGCAAAAAGTTATGGGTGAAATGTGCAAATATTTCAAAATAAGCAAGTGGTTATAAAATATTCATTGTTGCCGTGGAATATTCGTTTGGTCGTGGAATATTCTAGTTGTCGGGGAATATTCGTACGACGACGCAGCTATTTGTGTGCCCCTACAACGGAATAACTGTCGAATATAGAAACTGACAGAAATAACCTTTTTATAAATAACGGTAAAACTGTTACGGTTAAACTGTTCAAATACCCGGTGATAAAAATACAGTAATACGCATTGTGCACAGTAGCACACGGTATTACACAGTATTTTAAATTATTGGTTCTTACGTAAGAAGTCACTACTTAATAATTGTTACAGTAATTACTGTTCAATATTTTATATTATTGATTCAATAATTGCTACAATTGCATAATATTTTATAGGTTCAATAATTACTACGTTGATATTTTATATTATTGATTCAATAATTGCCATTGCATAGTATTTCACATTATTAAATCAATAATTCTCACTCTTATTATTTGAATAATATTATTAGATAGCATTATTGACAATGTCTAAGAAAGTTCTGTCTAAGAGGGGTTATTTAATTACGTGCCAGTAAGAAGAAATCCTTATCGGAAGGCCCCCTCTTTTTTGGGAACGACCTGGTTGTCAATATTGTCATTCTGTAATATTATTTGTGAATAATTAATTATTAATTTATATGATAAGAAAATATATTTTTTTATGGATATAAAAGAAGGAATTAGTGCTGATGTGTTTTTATCAATATTTTGCTGTGAAAAATCATCCGTTTGTGGATTTCGGCTATTTTCGGTTGGAAATTTGGAAAAACTTCCTTCTACAAAGTTGTAGAGAATTAAATTTCCTATGAAAAGGACATAGAATTCTTATTTTTCTGATAAAAAGGTTATTAATTATGAATTATTGAAGTTTCGGAATAATTTTTTATTTTTTTTAAATAGAGGGCCCCACTTTTGTTTTGTGTGGAAAAATGTTGATTTTTGAAAATCCAATTTGGTAGGCAGCAACCCTTATTTTGCACCTACGTAAAATTTAGTCAATCCTGGCATCCTAGTATTTTCCTATAAATAGGGTGCTTAGTTAGAAAATGAAAATCACACCAGAATCAGAAAATTTTCTCTATATAATATCGAGCGTATTTCTTGTGAGTATAAGGATAGTTTGAGTGTGGATTATGGTAAAAGTTTTCGTCCACATAACATCCGATATTCCAGCCAAAACTACTCTTCTGTTAAGGTAAGTGATGTTATTTTCTTTCGTAAACGATGCTATTCTTTTCAATATCATTATACCAAAATATTGTCATGGATTTTATTATGAAATTCTTACTTTTTTCGTCAGGGTTACTATTCACGTATACGGCACTATTCACGAAAAAATTAAATTTTTTTCTATTTGTCCAAGTTGCTTGTTAAGGTTCTTATCTTTGATTGGATCCAAGTTTTGATCTTTATTCTTGAATTTTGCTCCACAAAGTATTATTATAGAATATTCTTGAACTTGGATAAACTAAATTACGAATTCCTAATCTTTGTCCTTTATCTCACTGGATTCGTTATTTATATTATTTTTCATCATCCTCAGTCCTAAATGGTGATATAACTGAATATCTTTGGCCTGTAGAGCAAAGATGAATGATTACCTGATGAATATATTTGGCCCGTAGTGCAAAGATGAACAAGTGTTGAGATGAACATGACCACTAGTAATACAAATAAATATCTTTGGCCCGTAGTGCAAAGATGAATATTTGATTCGAGATGTATATTGATTGATGTTATAGGGATAAAATATTGATGATGGACTTTTAAATAATAGAAGATAGTAGACTTCATTCTCTACTTAACTCTTCTAATGAATTGTTATTTTCGCTGCGAATATTGATCTAAAACTTGTTGTCAATAATATTTTATCTGAATTGGTAAAGACTAACGATAATTTATTTTCCATTATCTTAGTCATAATATTATTTACTGGGCTAGTTGAGCTCACCCTTTTCATTTATTGTCCTCTTCAGGGAATGAGAATGTTGCGGGGACTAGTCGGGGAACAGTGTGATGATCAGAGTTAGATCTGTAGAAGTCCTCACTATTCTATAAAATAGTGGGATAATAATTGTAATGAATAAGGAATGAATTTGAATGTTTATATTTTGTATTATATACAATTTGCATTGAAATTCATAGTTGTATGGTCGTATTTCTCACGACCTTTTGTTATAAAAGATTTGTATTTAGAATTCTGTACCATGTATTTGGCGACTCAGAATGGGTTGTTATTGAACCTATTTTGGGGGCGTCACAGTTGGTATCAGAGCTTAGGAATATGATCTTTGGCGAGGATTTAGGAATACAACTAGAAGGGGAGAGACGAGTAAATCCTTCGCTAGTGTGTCCTACCTAAGCTTATTTGTTATTTAATTGGTCGTTTGGAACATAGGGTTAATATGTGATATGTTAATTTGTTTAATTAACCCTTGTTTTGTGGCAGTATTTGAGAATGGCAGTTGAAAATCTAAACAATGGACTGAATGAGACCGTTGAGACACCTTTAATCACCAACCAGGAGAACGTGCAACAGGAAGGCTATATTCCTCCTGTAAACAACCCTACCGAAGAAACGATAAATGATGGGATGTTTAGAAGCTTTTTGCAGTTCATGCAAAACTAGACGAGGGAAACTCGTGTTCATAATACAGGTGAAAATAATAACTCGCGACTTGTCACTGCCAAGCAGTTTAAAGAGTTGGGACCACCAGAATTTCAGGCAAAGCCAGATCCAATCAAGGTAGAGATGTGGGTTAAGCAAATTACCAAGATATTTGATGTCTTGGGATGCATGGAGGAACAGAAGGTTCCATTTACCACCTTTATGTTCCGTGGAGAGGCAAATTACTGGTGGGAATCTGTGAAGCGTACCCAGCCTGCCGCACTCAAGATGTCTTGGGAGGCGTTCCAAAAATTGTTTAATGACAAGTACTTTCCAGAAAGTATTCGTCACATGAAAGAGGTAGAGTTTTTTAGACTGGAACAAAATAACATGACGGTATCCCAGTACGAGGCTAAGTTAGCGGAGTTATCCCGGTTTGCACCTCATTTAGTGGAGAATGAGGAACGTATGACGCGGATGTTTCTGAGATGTTTAAAACCAGAAATTTGTCAATACCTCATTTCTCATAAAATTTCTCTATACTCAGATGTAGTGAACAGGGCCCAGTTATTAGAACGAGATAATGATTATGTTCAACCAAAGGACAACAACCAAGGTTGTACCGGTGGCAGCAGTTATCGGAACAATGACAACCAGCACGGAGGAAAGTATCATGACAGAAGCGATAACCACTCCGGTGGTAATCGTGGCCATGATAATAGAAGGAGTGAGTTGGGGGGGAGATTTCAAGAAGAGAAGGTACAACAATAAGAACGTGAAAACATCGACAGCAGCACCAACTGTTTCTAGGGGAGGAGAACGACCGCCGGTCGTATGCTATAAATGAGGGCAAGAGGGACACATCAATCCCAACTGCACACAGCAATCCAAGGTGTGCTATAACTGTGGAAAGGAAGGGCATATAGCTCGAATATGTCTTGTAGCAAAACCAAGTGCAGCGGGGGTGGTGATTCCTAAGGCAGTTCTGGACAAGTCGAAGTCAGTGTTTCCAAGAAGGGCTTTTGTCTTGACTGCCCAATAAGCAAGGAACCCGAACGAGGTTATTACGGGTAAGCTAATCATAAACTCTTACGAAGTCTATACTTTATTAGATACCGGTGCTACCCATTCTTTTATTTCACCTACTTGTGCTCAACGTTTGAACTTGACTTTTGATAAATTAGACTTTGACTTATCTGTTGAAACTCCGTTGGTAGAAATCTTCGTTACATCTATAGTTTACAAATCTTGCTTGATTCAAATTGGTACCCTCACCCTACTTGTTGATCTTATATCTTTGAAAATACTTGCGTTTGATGTGATTTTAGAAATTGACTGGTTAACCACTTATCCTGCCAAAATTGATTGTTTTTGTAAGGTTATTAGTTTTCATATTCCTAATCAATCTGTTGTGAGGATCCAAACCTCCAAACCACTAAAATCAGTCAATATCATTTCAAGTCATAAAGCTATTCGTTTATTGAAAAACGGATGTCAAGCTTTCTTAGCACATGTCACTGATCTAAACCAGAATACATTTGGTTTGAATGATATTTCTATTGTTAATGATCCTGATGTATTTCTCGAAGAACTTTTCGGTCTACCCCCAGAACGTGAAGTTGAATTCTTTATTGACCTTGAACCCGGTACAAAACCCATTTCTAAAACACCATATCGAATGGATCCTATTGAACTTCAGGAGTTAAAGGTCCAATTACAGGAATTATTAGACATCGGTTTTATTTATCCTAGTACGTCTCCTTGGGGTGCTCCTGTTTTGATCGTAAAGAAGAAAGATGGGAGTATGCGACTTTGTATTGACTATCGGGAGTTGAACCATGTCATCATCAAGAATAGGTATCCGCTACCTCGTATTGATGACCTGTTCGACCAGTTGCAAGGTGCACAATTCTTTTCAAAGATCGATCTTCGTTCTGGATATCATCAGCTGAAGATTAAAACTGAGGATATTTCGAAAACTGCCTTCAGAACTCGGTACGGACATTATGAATTCTTAGTCATGTCTTTTGGATTGACTAATGCTCCTGATGCTTTCATGGATATGATATATCGTGTATTCAAGGAATATTTAGATCAGTTCATAGTTGTCTTTATTGATGACATCCTCATCTATTCCAAAAGCCATGAAGATCATGAGCACCACCTGAAGCTGGTACTCCAAAGGCTTTGTGATAACAAGTTTTATGCCAAGTTGAAGAAGTGCGAGTTCTAGCTTGAGGAAGTAGCACACGTGGTATCAAAACGTGGAGTATCTGTTGACCCGGCGAAGATTGAAGCTATACAAAGTTGGGAGCAACCGAAGTCGGTGACCGAAGTACGTAGCTTTCTAGGCTTAGGTTATTATCGGAGATTCGTGGAAGCATTTTCTCGAATTGCTACTCCATTAACTAAGCTGACTCGGAAAGATACAAAATTTGTATGGAACGAGGAATGTGAAAAGAGCTTTCAAGAGCTCAAGAGGAGACTCATTTCGGCACCTGTTCTGACGATACCATTTGGTTCGGATGGATTCGTCATTTACAGCGATGCTTCGGGAAAAGGGTTAGGATGTGTTCTCATGCAACATAGGAAAGTCATAGCCTATGCCTCACGGCAACTCAAAGAATATGAGAGGAATTATCTTACTCATGATCTAGAGTTAGCAGCAGTCGCTTTCGAGTTGAAGATCTGGAGACACTACCGGTATGGAGAGAAAATGGAGATTTATACGGATCATAAGAGCCTTAAATATTTCTTCACTCAAAAAGAACTCAATATGCGTCAACGACGTTGGCTTGAGCTGTTGAAAGATTACGACCATACCATCCAATACCATCTTGGAAAAGTGAACGTGGTAGCTGACGCGTTGAGTAGAAGATCATATGCGGGAACGAATGCGATGCTTTTAATGCCTATTTTGTGTGATTTACAAAGGATCGAGATAGAGTTCAAGACTCTGGGGACCCATACGATGATTTCAAGTATACGCGTAGAACCAGCTTTGATTGATAAAGTTATAGCTGCTCAAGCTACAGACCCGGAGCTGATAAAGTTGAAGAAGAAGGTGCAAGAAGGTGCTATTATAGAAGCAAGAATCGATGAAGAAGAAATACTTCAAGTCAACTCTAGACTTTGTGTTCATAACGATTCTAATTTGAAGTATAGAATTATAATGGAGGCACACAACACACCATTGGCAATCCATCTTGGGAGTACCAAAATGTATCGTGATCTTTGACATACATTTTGGTGGAGCAATATAAAGAGAGAGATCGCAGAGTTCATCTCGAGGTGTTTGACTTGTCAACGTGTCAAGGCAGAGCATCAACTGCCGAAGGGCCATTGCAACCACTTGAGATTCCAAAGTGGAAGTGGAAACACATTACCATGGATTTTGTTACGGGTCTTCCCATAGTTTCTCAAGGCATAGATGCGATTTGGGTTATTGTTGATAGATTAACCAAGTCTGCTCATTTCTTGTCTATTCGAGAGACTTATTCCCTTGAACGTCTTGCTCATATGTACATAAATGAGATTATGAGATTGCATGGCATGGCAGTATCCATAGTTTTGGATCGTGAACCTAGATTTACTTCACGATTTTGGATCAGTTTACAGAAAGCTATGGTCACGGATTTACGATTCAGTTCTGCATATCATCCTCAAACGGACGGGTAATCAGAAAGGACTATCCAAACTCTTGAAGATCTATTGAGACTCTATGTTCTAGACTTCAAAGGGAGTTGGGATAAGTACTTACCATTGGTGAAATTCTCCTACAACAACAGTTATCAGGCAAGTATAGGCGTGGCTCCATTCGAAGCGTTGTATGGACGAAAGTGTCGCTCTCCAGTATGCTGGGACGAGGTGGGTGAAGCAACATTGTTGGGACCGGAGTTAGTACGTATGACTACGGAAAATATTTAAATAATCCGGCAACGGATACAAATCGCACAAGACCGACAAAAGAGTTATACGGATCTTCATCGAAAGGACATGGAATTTAATGTTGAGGACCATGTCTTATTATGTGTTGCTTCGTGGAAGGGAGTTACGAGGTTTGGCAAGAAAGGAAAGCTCAATCCATGATTCATTGGTCCATTTAAGATCCTTGACCGAGTAGGAAAGGTGGCCTATAGACTCTCTTTACCTCCAAGCATGTCTCGTGTTCATAATATTTTTCACATATCCGTGCTTCGCAAATATATGAAAGAGCCAAACCGCATTATTGAGTTAGAACCAGACGAGATAGCCGAAGATTTAACGTACGAGGAAGTACCTGTCAAGATCTTGGATAGGAAAGAACATGTTCTACGCTCAAAGGTTATACCTCAAGTCAAAGTTTTATGGAGAAACCATGAAATTGAGAAAATGACCTGGGAGTTGGAATCAAAAATGAAAGAGAGGTATCCTCACCTTTTTGACATACCAGGTACGTACGTCAATTTCGGGACAAAATTTCATAAGGAGGAGAGGTTGTAAGACCCCAACTTTTATGAATAAAGATTTAATTTTCTTTATATATTATTTTGAAATAGTAAGGTGTTGATTTGATAAATGTGAAAAGTTATGGGTGAAATGTGTAAATATTTCAAAATAAGCAAGTGGTTATAAAATATTCATTGTTGTCGGGGAATATTTGTTTGGTCGTGGAATAATCTAGTTGTCGGAGAATATTCGTACGATGGCACAACTATTTGTGGGCCCCACAACGGAATAACTGTCGCATATAGAAAGCGACAAAAATAACCTTTTTATAAATAATGGTAAAACTGTTACGGTTAAACTGTTGAAATACCCGGTGATAAAAATACAGTAATATGCGTTGTGCACAATAGCACACGGTATTGCACAGTGTTTTGAATTATTGGTTCTTACGTAAGAAGTCACTACTCAATAATTGTTACAGTAATTACTGTTCAATATTTTATATTATTGATTCAATAATTGCTACAATTGCATAATATTTTATTATTTTAATAATTGCTACGTTGATATTTTATATTATTGATTCAATAATTGTCATTGCATCGTATTTCACATTATTAAATCAATAATTGTCACTCTTATTATTTGAATAATATTATTAGATAGCATTATTGAAAATGTCTAAGAAAGTTCTGTCTAAGAGGGGTTATTTAATTGCGCGCCAGTAAGGAGAAATCCTTATGCCGTCTCTTTCCTGTGAACGACCTGATTGTCAATATTGTAGTTCTGTAATATTAATTGTGAATAACTAATTATTAATTTATATGATAAGAAAATATATTTTTTTGTGGATATAAAAGAAGAAATTAGTGCTGATGTGTTTTTATCAGTATTTTGCTGTGAAAAATCAACCGTTTGTGGATTTCGGTTATTTTCGGTTGGGAATTTGGAAAAACTTCCTTCTACAAAGTTGTAGAGAATTAAATTTTCTATGGAAAGAACATAGAATTCGTATTTTTCTGATAAAAGAGTTATTTACTATGAATTATTAAAATTTTGAAATAAATATTTTTTAAAATAAAATGGTGGGCCCCACTTTTGTTTTGTGCGGAAAAATGTTGATTTTTGAAAATCCAATTTGGTAGGTAGCAGCCCTTATTTTGCATCCGCGTAAAATTTAGTCAATCTTGGCATCCTAGTATTTTCCTATAAATAGGGTGCTTAGTTTGAAATAAAAATCACACCAAAATCAGAAAATTTTCTCTCTATAATATCGAGCGTATTTCTTGTGAGTATAAGGATAGTTTGAGTGTGGATTACGGTAAAAGTTTTCATCCACATAATATCCGATATTCCAGCCAAAACTACTCTTCTGTTAAGGTAAGGGATGTTATTTTTTTTTCGTAAACGATGTTATTCTTTTCAATATCATTATACCAAAATACTGTCATGGATTTTATTATGAAATTCTTACTTTTTTCGTCGGGGTTACTATTCACGTATACGACACTATTCACGTATACGGCACTATTTACGAAAAAATTAAATTTTCTTCTATTTGTCCAAGTTGCTTGTTATGGTTCCTATCTTTGATTGGATCCATGTTTTGATCTTCATTCTTGAATTTTGCTCCACAAAGTATTATTATGGAATGATCTTGAACTTGGATAAATTAAATTATGAATCCCTAATCTTTGTCCTTTATCTCACTGGATTCGTTATTTATATTATTTTCATCATCCTCAGTCCTAAATGGTGATATAACTAAATATCTTGGGCTTGTAGTGCAAAGATGAATGATTACCTGATGAATATATTTGGCCTGTAGTGCAAAGATGAATAGATGTTGAGATGAATATGACCACTGGTGATACAAATGAATATTTTTGGCCCATAGTGCAAAGATGAATATTTGATTCGAGATGTATATTGATTGATGTTCTAGGGATAAAATATTGATGATGAACTTTTAAATCATAGAAGATAGTGGACTTCATTCTCTACTTAACTCTTCTAATGAATTGTTACTTCCTCTGCGAATATTGATCTAAAACTTGTTGTCAATAATATTTTATCTGAATTGTTGAAGACTAATGATAATTTATTTTCCATTATCTTAGTCATAATATTCTTTACTGGGCTAGTTGAGCTCACCCTTTTCATATATTGTCCTCTTTAGGGAATGAGAATGTTGTGGGGACTAGTCGGGAAACAGTGTGATGATCAGAGTTAGATCTGTAGAAGTCCTCACTATTCTATAAAATAGTGGGATAATAATTGTAATGAATAAGGAATGAATTTGAATGTTTATATTTCGTATTATATACGATTTGCATTGAAATTCATAGTTGTATGGTCGTATTTCTCACGACCTTTTATAATAAAAGATTTGTATTTGGAATTTTGTACCATGTATTTGGCGACTCAGAATGGGTTGATATTGAACCTATTTTGGGGGCGTCACACAGGTCGTCCAACTACAAGAACATTTAATATGTCGGTGAGGGATGTTGTTGCTTCACAAGAGGTGGTGATATGTATCATCCCTATCAACACTTTAAATGCATATGTGTTATTCGACTCTAGAGCTTCTTGTTCTTTTTTGTCTAAAAGCTTTTCTAAAAAGTTGAATATGCCATGTGAAAATTTAGACAAACCATTTTGCGTGGTAATTACGAATAATGAGAATATATCTGTTGAGACTATTTATAAAAATTGTAGTGTGAACATTAAGGGACAAAACTTCTTGGTAAATCTTATCCCTATAGAGTTAGGAGAATTTGATGTAATCCTAAGGATGGATTGGCTGGTTAGTCATAATGCAATGATTGATTGCAATCAGAAACGGATAAACCTTGTGACTACGTCGAAGTCAAAAGTAGTGTTCAACGGGAGTTGTTCACCTAAGCAGTTTCAATGTTTGACTATAACTCAAGCAGAAAGACTACTTAGGAATGGTTGTACAGGTTATTTGGCCTATATAGTAGATACTCGAAAGGAATGAGTTAAACTAGATCAAATACCTGTAGTTAGGGAATTTCCAGATGTGTTTCCAGATGACTTACCAGGTCTTCCTCCTAATAGGGAGATTGAGTTTGTTATCGACCTTGCACCTGATACGACGCCAGTTTCTAAAGCACCATACAGAATGGCACCTATAGAGCTGAAAGAGTTGCTAGTACAATTAGAGGAACTCTTAGACAAGAAATACATACACCCTAGTGTTTCACCATGGGGAGCACCTGTATTGTTTGTAAAGAAGAAGGATGGAACAATGAGGTTATGTGTCGATTATAGGGAGCTTAATAAATTAACCATAAAGAATAAGTATCCGTTACCTAGAATTAACGATCTATTTGACCAGTTGAAAGGAGCTGAACACTTTTCGAAGATTGACTTGCGGTCAGGTTATCATCAATTAAAAGTAAGAAAGGAAGTTGTGCCGAAGACAGCGTTTAGGACACGCTACGAACATTATGAGTTTCTCGTAATGTCTTTTTGATTAACAAATGCATCGGCAACATTTATGGACCTGATGAACTGAGTGTTTAAATCATGCTTAGACAAATTTGTCATCGTGTTTATCAATGATATTTTGATATATTCAAAAACACAGGAGAAGCATGCTGAACATTTGAGAAGCATATTGAAGATATTACGCAAGGAACAACTTTACGCAAAGTTTTCCAAGTGTGAATTCTGGTTGAAAAGTGTTCAGTTTTTAAGTCATGTCATTGACAAAAGTGGGATTGCAGTAGATCAAGTAAAGATCGAAACGGTTGTAAATTGGGAGCAACCAACAACTCTAACTGAAGTAAGAAGTTTTCTCGGTCTAGCGGGTTATTATCGACGTTTTATACAAGATTTTTCAAAAATAGCAACCCCGCTAAGCTAATAAACTTGAAAGACAGTAAAATATGTCTGGACAGATAAATGTGAAGAAAACTTCCAAGAGTTGAAGAAACGACTGAGTATGGTTCCAGTTCTATCTTTACTAGATGATACAGGAAGGTGTGTAGTCTATAGTGATGCGCCACACAAGGGGTTAGGTTGTGTGTTGATGCAACATGGAAAAGTGATTGCATACGCATCACAACAACTCAAGGATTATGAGAAGAGGTATCCTACTCATGACCTAGAGTTAGCTGCAGTAGTATTTGCTCTGAAAATTTGGAGGCATTACTTGTACGGGGAGAAGTGCGAAATATATACGGATCACAAAAGTCTCAAAGATATTTTCACACAAAAGGAATTAAATATGAGACAGAGGAGATGGTTAGAACTGACAAAGGATTTTGACTGTGAAATCTTATATCATCCCGAAACAGCCAATGTAGTTGCAGATGCGTTAAGCAGAAAGAACCAATAGAAATTAAACATAATAACAGACAACGAGGTATTGATAAAAGATTTTGATAAACTCAAAATAGAGGTGAGAGTTCCAACTACCTCTACCAAAAAATTGTTTGTTCTAGAAGGTGTTCTGACCCTATTAGAGAGAATTAAAAAAATACAAGAGAAAGATGAGATATGTCAAAAATGTAAAATTAATATAACTCATATAAAGAATGTCAAATTTCGAGTAGATAAGGACGAGGTACTAAGATACGAAGATAGAGTTTGGGTTCTGTTGGACCAATCAATAAAAGATGAAATCTTAAGTGAAGCTTATAATTCTAAATTTGTCGTTCACCCAGGTAGTACGAAATGTATAGAGACTTCAGTCGACATTTCTGGTGGTCAAATATGAAAAGGGAAATAGCCGAGTGGGTAAGTAAATGTCTCACGTGTCAAAGAGTTAAGGCTGAACATCAAAAGCTGAGTGGGTTACTTCAACCCTTACCAATTCCTGAGTGGAAGTGGGAACATATAACCATATATTTCGTGGTAGGCCTTCTTGCTACACAGAAAGGCCACAATGCCATTTGGGTAATAGTAGATAGACTCACCAAATCAGCTCATTTCCTACCTATCAAGGTTACACATACCTTAGATCAACTTGCCAAGCTATACGTAAAGGAAATTATTTCTAGACATGGGGTTCCTGTTTCTATAGTGTCTGATAGAGATCTAAGATTTACTTTAAACTTTTGGGGAAGTCTTCAAAAACACCTAGGAACTTAGTTGAGATTAAGTACAGCATATCACCCGCAGACTGATAGGCAGAGTGAAAGGACCATTCAAACTTTAGAGGACATGTTAAGAACTTGTGTCATAGACTTCAAAGGGAGTTGGGAAGATCAATTACATTTAGTAGAATTTTCCTACAACAACAGTTATCATGCTAGCATAGGTATGCCACCCTATGAAGCTTTATAAGGTAGAAAGTGTAGAACACCATTGTGTTGGGACGAGGTCGGGGAAAGACAAATGCTAGGACCCGAGGTAATTCAACAAACTACAGAAATAATTCAAATTATATGAGGAAGATTGCAAACATCTCAAGATCGACAGCGAAAGTATGCTGATCCACATCAACATGAGCAGAACTTTAATGTTGGAAGCCACGTATTCTTGCAAGTGTCCCCTTCGAAGGGCAAGATACGTTTTGGAAAGAAAGGAAAATTGAGTCTAAGATTCATTGGACCATTTGAAATTTTGAGAAGGATAAGAGCAGTTGCTTATAAAGTGGCTTTACCTCCT
Source organism: Panax stipuleanatus (assembly GCA_020205555.1). Lineage (NCBI taxonomy): Eukaryota > Viridiplantae > Streptophyta > Magnoliopsida > Apiales > Araliaceae > Panax > Panax stipuleanatus. Next base: position 41,774,749 of record CM035115.1, on the reverse strand, counting down.
GACTTAAACCATATCCATAATAAGTTTCATGTGTCCGTATTACGACCATATAAACCCGACCACAAATATGTCATAAATTACGAGCCTATCCTAATCGAGAAATGCCTATCTTATATAGAAGAACCTGTTCAGATCATCGATCGGAAAGAGCAAATCCTAAGAATAAAAGTGATAGCATCGGTTAAGGTGATCTGGAGAAATCAGAACATTGAAGAGGCTACATAGGAGCTCGAGAATAAAATGCGAGAGAACTATCCCTCTTGTTTACTTAACCTGTACTAAAATTTCGAGGACGAGATTCTTATTAGAGGGGGTGAATGTGAGATCCCAAAACCCTAACAAGACTTGATTATGTAAATTCTTCAATTATAAATAAAATCTATCCGTTCTGATAATGTATCGTGTTATTATATAAGCTATTAAAGACTTCGGTCAAAAGTACTTTTCTTCGAAAAACGTCATGCTCGACACGTCGTGCTTAAATTTATATTCTATATTTAGACTTTTAGGTATGTTATTTTATCAAGCTGCGTTGTCGTGCTTACATTGACGAAACGCTTTGTCGTGCTTTGTCTTAATTAGGTGTCAAACCCTAACCCTAATGCTAAATTAGGAAATTATAACCTTAATTTAGAAACTCTAACCCTAAATTTAAACTCTAACCCTAATTAAGCAGTATAAACCCTAACTAGGTTATCCTAAACCCAAATCATGTTAACTAAACTTGAATTAGGTGTTAATAACTTCATTAAGTTATCCTAAACACAAAAATCAAAACCCTAAATCATAATTAGTGAAGATTAGGAAAAAATTAGCTTACTAATCAAACTTTAAGTTGTTCACAAGCTAGTGCCACCACCTACCTTAGAAATTCTAACATATCTGACCCTCAAGCACCTTGTCATAGCAACACAAGTTCAGAGGAAAGATATTTGTGGAGGCAAAATAGAAAAAAAGACCTAAAAACCCTAACCTAGAAATTCTATAAATAACAGCCTCATTTCAGTTCAAACCTACGAATTTCTTTCACCAATACACTTATACTATCTGCCATAAGAAGCCCTAGCAATAGCAACATCAGAATCAAAGCTTAGATAGCCAAATTTGCTCAAGAAAGGTATAAACTCTAATTTTACATTTGATCTTTGATGCTATGTTAATTTTGTTGTTATGTTAATTAGTTATGTGTAATAACATGTTAGTTAGTGTTCTGGATTGTTAGATCATGTTTTCATAACATCTAAATGCATCAAATAGGTATTTTAAGCAATCTGAAAATTTGTTAAAAGTAGGCCTGACAGCTATATGTCAGAGGCCGTAGATCTTCATGTGTTAATAGTTAGGTCTGTTAATTGTATGCTAGTTGTAGTATTACATGAGCTTAGTAATCTAGAACAAAAATCAGGCTTATTTGATTAACAGAATGAAGATATAGGTGGTCAAAAGTTTTTGACCGATCACGAAGTTTTGATTTCTGGGTTACCCAGAAATATTAAGAATAGTCGAGATAGGTACTTTGATCGGCTTATATCTCTCTCTCTCTGTATGTTGTTAAGTTGTCTAAGTGCTTTGTTATTGTACCCTTACATGTATACTAAAGGTATGATACACTTTAACACACAATAGATACATAGGATGACTAGAATTAATGGCCAAAACCCGTTGACCGTTCATGGTTTCGTTTTCTGGAAAAACCCAGAAAATGAAGAACATTAAGAACAACTTCTGACATTACGTTGACCGACCTAAATCTATACCTTAGAAGGTTACTCGGTCCAAACCATTGCTATCTCGTTCAAGTATGATATATATACTACACACTGCAACAATTAAAACATCTGTCTAATACACAGAATCAAAGCTATTAGTAGCATAAGGTCGTTGACCGACGTTGACTGGAGTTCTGGGCTACCCAGAAACCCAAGAATAGCTCTAACAAGTACTTTGAGCCTTAATAACTTTCTGATAGGTGATAGTTAGAGTCCAAAATTGATATCTAGTTGTAGTATTACATAAATACTATAAAACCGAAGCACTTACAAACACAGAATCATAACAAATTGCAAGAACAAGCTTGGTCAAAGTGGCCACTCAGCCTTGACTAAGGTTGTTCTTCAGGCTGAAGAACAACTTCAGCGACGCTTTCTGTCGCCTTAGGCCTTTAGCGAAAGACAGAGTAAAAAGAAATTAAAATAAACAGAAATAATTAGTAAATAATTATAAATTCAGTTTTATAAAGCATTTTAGGTTATAATAATTAACTTTTAATATTTTGACATAAATTTCATAATTATTTTTATAAATTAACAAATTAATTAATTAATAAAGTAATTGATTAAATTATTTATAAATAATAAGTAATTATTTAAAAATGATTTAAATATTCTAAAAATCATAATAAATGATTATAAATTATTTAAAAATAAAACTAATGTTTTAATAAATATACTAAGTAATTAATAATTATTTAGGTATAAAGTTAATGATTTAAAAATCATTATAATGGATAAATAAATACTTAAAAATTATTATAAACTTCTGGAAATTATTATAATGATAAATAAAATACAGCTTATAAAAAAAGTTTTACCAAGTTATTAACTTAATAAATATCCGGTGAGGTTTTAGGACACCAAAATCATACCGAACATAGACCGAACGTATTTAGTTTGAGTAGTTAGGTATTGTTATCAATACTAATGATATATATAGATATGTTTAACATATTTTAGGTATCTTAAACACTTCGAGTAACGTTAGATAGACGTTCTTCGCACATGCAAGTATTCTATCCGTAACCTTATTACATTACGCAAGTATTCTATCCGTAACTTTATTACATTACGCAAGCTTTCTATACTTAATCTTATGATGTTACTTGAATACCTTTTGATATCTTATACTGAACCAGGTTATTACCCATTTATTGAAAAAGTTACTGCTATTGCTTCAGTATAACTTAAGAAATAAATTACTTATTCATATAATATTTAATTGTTGTTTATCAAGTATAAACTGTTAGTCAAACCAAATTATTTTGGTAAGGCATCCTATACTGAGTTGAATTTACCCTAAATTGGGTTTTCTAAATGTGTGTCTATGAATAGACAATAGAAATAGGATGTTATGCATACTCCTAGGATACTGTATAGGCTGATCCTTTATCTCAGATCCGAATTTACAGATTTCCAAGTCTGTGTGACTGACACAAATGGTTGAGTGAAATAAAAATTCCAGAAATGGTCGTCAACCATCAGTGAACTGAAAACTGTTGAATTATCGTTTATTCAAAAAATCAAACATTTTGTTATATAAACTTGCTGAGCATGTCATAGCTCATTCTTGCAAATTATTTCCTTTGCAGTTTTAGATGGTAATCCTGGCACTTCTGGCACACATAATGGAAAAAGACATTGCTTAGATTAGCTTTATATTACTGTCTTTATTAAATGTAAGTCTTATAAGACTTTTGTTGTAATAAGAACTCAATGTTGAGAACCATGTAACCGAACTTATTATATAAAATATATATATTATCATCTTTTGTTTCTGCAACTGTGTATTGGATACATTCTTAGATGATTAGTAGTATGAGTTAAACGTTATAGTATCCTTAGGGATTATACATCTGAGTGAAGGTATTGGCAATATGGACTGATCATGTTATTGCTGATACTCTGGATTTCGGATGAATATGAACTACTGATATGAAAGGGATATTCATAAGATACAATTTATTTATCCAAGTGATGGTATCCAAACACAGTAATAGTTCTTACGAGAATTATTATCTGTTATGGGATATTGTGAACCTTGTATAGATAGGAATTATATCTTATTGAATATCTATAGTTATTTAGATAATCGTGAACTCCAGATCGAATACCACGGGTGTATAGATTTGAGGGTGTTACAGGTTGGTATCAAAGCATTAGGCTATCGCTCTAAGAAAGAAGTAAAGTATCTTAGGATATAGTCATTGAGTCCGTAAAAAATATTTAACTACACATAAAATAACATTAAAAGCTTTCTGATTAGATGTAAAGTTTCTTAGTATATAATTAAATAATGAAAGAAATTTCTTTTGTAGAAAATGGTTGATGCAGAGAATATGCCAATAGTAATAAATCCACCTCAGATAATGACAGAACAAGACAGTGATCTTGAGGAAGAGGAACTACTGCATGATCAGGAAATATTAGAGGCTGAAGAAGGTGAAAATCCTTTAGTCGATCAGTTAATAAGGATAGAGGAACATGAGGAGGCATTCACAACAGTGATTCAGCAGGCTGACATCAACACTGTGAATGCCAAGTTCAGGGCATATATGGCTGAGGGCAGGCTGGAACATGAGAAGGTAGATTTCACCCGACTGAGGATGCTTCTGCATAATCCTCAGAGGGGTAGACATGATGCACATGCTAGGTTAACTAAGTTTATCCGTGGAACTCGTGGGTCATTCGATAGTCTGCAGAATCGAGTAATCAAATATCTAGTTGAAGATAGAAAGATTCCTTATCTCATAGATCGATCAGTGGTATGCCACATGATCCAGGATTCATATGAGGAAACCAATAATTTCTAGATTTTAGTATAAGAATCTAGGTGCTCAGTTTCTACTATAGAGAAGATTTTGTTGTGATAAGCTAGTGGTAGTAATAAACCACTAGTCGAATATGTAATCTACCGTTTATGTGATATACAAGTTCTGTTTAAAATATCAGATTCTTACTAAGTGTATAATTGTACTTGTGACACCCCCAAATCCGGGTTTCCTAACCTCGAATTCGGTGTTCACGATACTCAACAACAAACATATTTTTTAACTAATGCGGAAGAATAAACATACATTGTTTATCATAATAGTAATAAAGTTTTACAATCATAGTCCCAAGGTTCTTTAACCTTAACTTAAAACGTACTATTAATACTATAAAGAGTTTACATAACCAAATAGCATTTAAAATAAACTAGTACATAAGCCTTCTCAAACATCTACTCTTGAACCTTCCCTTTTCCTTTGTCCCCTTTGGACGTTTCTGCCTTAACTGAAATAAATGTCATAATATAGCAAGGGTAAGCAACTAATTTGCTTAGCAAGTTTATACACAAGGGAGATATATCATGATTAGAAAGAAGTTTCGCTTTCAATGTTCAACAACAGTATAAATTTGTGAAGAAACATGAATTAATAGTCAACAATTGAATATTCGAATAATTGAATAACAGGTACTGAGTGGTTTGAAATAACCATGAACATTTGCCAAGGTTCTCAACATTTAAACTGGACCTTTTAATAAGTTTTGGTAATCAAGGGGATCAGCCTTTCATACCCCGTGATTTATGCATAAACACTTAATAATATGGCATTGATATCATGCTTTAATCAAATTCGTCATTTTCTCAGCCAAGAGTTCTTACCATATCAATTTAATAAGAACAGCTTTTAAAACATGTTTGATCTAACAAATTTAGACATGCTTGATCTAGCTGATACAATTAGCATAGATCTATCTCATAAATAGTTCATGTAAGAAAGAACTTTAAGTTAATTCACGGTTCAATAATAATAGAACATGAATTCAATTGCAGAAAGTGCGAATCTCAATAATCAGTATAGATGTGAATAATCAACAATAATTATTCACTAACATGCTTCGAAAATAATAACTCGAGTTTGAGTTAGGGAATTTGCCTCGTTTGTAGGCTACTGCTACGCAATTAAATTCTATCCGCTAGGCAGTTTAATTATCTTCCTTTGAGAGACCTATAGTTAATCTTTCAATTAGCCATAGCATAACATTACATTATGTAATCACATAGATATTACATATTACATTTAGTTCTTTGAAATATTATCATGCCTTGATAATATTACTATTAAATAACAACTACCTTTAATTCACTTAATATTATTAATCTTGATAATATTTAATTCACCTCTTAGTATTATTAGTCTACTAGTAACACTTTTATTCGCTTACTAATATTAGTAACATCTTAATTTTAATACCTTACTAATATTATTAATCCTCTTAATAATATTTTAATCATGCATTAATATTATTACTTTAATAATACCTTACTTATTCTTTAGTATTATTAATCAATTAATAATACTTTATTTATTTACTAATATTATTAACTTTTTAATAATATTTTATTCATTTACTAATATTATTAATTATTTAATAATATTTTATTCCTTTACTAATGTTATTACATATTTAATAACATTTTATTTAATTTTGAATATTATTATTTACTTCATAATATTTTAATGATCCAATAATACTTTAATCTAATATTATTAATCTTTTAATAATCTTTTAATCTAATATTATTAATAATATTTTAATCTAATATTATTAGCCATTTAGTAATATTTTAATCATTTATTAATGCTTAAATCAAATATTATTAACCATTCAATAATATTTCAATAAAGTGTAAAATTTTAATATTTTTATTTACTTAAAAATATTAATTCTTATATTACAAATATCATAGTAATATTTTAATAAGTTATTAAGTAAATAAATAATTTATTTTAATTATTTTACCATTTATTAAACAACTTATTTAATACCCATAAAAAGTCATAAATAATATTTATCATATTAGATTACCAAAATACCTCACATAGGTCAAATTACACTATAATAGAAGTACATAAGCTTTAACACCATATTTTTCTCATTTATGACATCATTTAACCATTTATTTTCTTTTAATCATAACTATAAAATTATTATCAAAAATAGTAAACAGGTTCTGAAAATTATTATCTTCTGTATCTGGACAGTATATGATCCAACAATGATTCATAATTTTTTTTGGAATTTTAGAAAGTGATTTACTATATTTAAAGTACTCAAAACCTCCGAATCTTGTTACATTTTTCATAAATCGAGTTTTGCTTAAACAATTCTGATACTTTAAGGGTACACTCTCATAACATATATACACATACTGTATAAATTTTAGATTTTTCCAAGGTATACACAGTGAGGAATCTTGGTAAGAATATTTAGGAGTCCTTCATGGTAAAACCCATTACACACAAACTACACATCGAAACGTGTCCATTCTTTTTCCTAAATGTAGATAACTTCTTAAGGTACCTTTGTGATTTTCCTAGATTTTTAAAAGATTCAGAACTGGCCGAAACAGCCTTAGGAAAAACGGGGTCTGGGGACTATTAGGGTTTTAAAGCTCTAAATTCTATACCTGGATTGTTTTCGGAAAACAGCCCCCAAGGCTTCAAAAATTGTTGGATTTATGTTCTACCACTTGGGTTTACTAGCTAACTCATGTATCTAGCACCCCCCTTCGACGGTTCACAAATCCAAGTTATAAAACTTGGGTTACACAAGATTTAGTGGAAGACAAACTAGGGTTTCACCCCTAATAGAACATATGCTCATTTTCTTCTTCTAAACCTTTGATCTAACACTTAAGATACTTAGTTTCATGCATGATGATATGTAGAACTAGGGTATTTTGGGTATTAGTTCATAACCCCATCAAATCTTGCTATAACACCAAATAGAATAAGATGATGAAGATTTAGGTTATACCTTGTTCTAGTAGCAACCTTCCTTGATCTACCAAAGTAAAATATAAACTTAGGGTGCATTAATCAAGCTAGCGCACTCCCCTTTTTCTCCTCAAAAATTCGAACCCTTCTCTCTCTTTTCTCTCTTTGTATTTTGCTAGCTTGGGAGAAAAATAGAAGAAGAAGAATAGGAGAAATGAAATGAATAGAAAATGAAATATGGTGATTTAAAATATATCTTGCAATATAGTTAGATAAAACTAGGATCATAACTAAAATCCCCCATATCTTTGTTGTCCCTTGGATAAAAGGCTTTTCCTTATCTCTTCCAATTAAGCCTAATCATGTCATTAAGGGTGCTAAGTAGATTTTCTACCAATAGGAGATGGACACACTTGTACTTGATGTAAGAGTTACTAATTAAGAAACTTGATTAGCATTATTTTGTTTCCTTAAAAGGCCTAAAAGGGTCGGTCACTCTTGCCTCATTATCCCCTCCATTTTACTTTTATTTTAATGCACAAGTTTGATTAATCAAAAATCTAAAATACCCTTAATCAAGTGGGCTAAGTATTGGTTTGCATATTATTTCTTTTGGACTTCTCATTTAATTGTTTTGGGCTATGTAATAAATATAGTTTAACAATTTTAATATATATTATCCTAATTGTTTTTTTAGGATTTATATTTCCAATCGTATGGAATTTAATTACTTACACATATCTCTTTAACTTGTAACCTAATTAGGTTTAAAATTACTAATCACTAGCAATAATAAAATTATCTACTTAAGTTAGTATAAATATTAAATACTAACTATTCATTATTACCATAACTCTTAGGTTATTTAATTATCTCACCTAATGTATAATTAGGTTATGAAGTTTTCCTTTTTAATGAAATCTATAAATATATATACATATATATATATATATATCCATAACAATAGTATATATATTTATTTAGCCATACACCACTTCACATATGTTATCACATATTAAATCATTATATAGCACAAAGTTTTAAATATCAATAATGTATACACATATAAAGTGACTTGAAATTCCTGGTTATTACATCATCCCCCCTTATAAGAATTTTATCCCCGGAATTACACATAAGGTTACTCAAAAAGGTGTGGATAATTTCCCCTCATCTTTTCCTCGAGTTCCCACGTAGCTTCTTCAGCATTGTGGTTCCTCCAAAGAACTTTTACAGAATGTATAACCTTATTTCGTAACTTCTGCTCTTTTCTATCTAAAATTTCTACCGAAATTTCCTCGTACGACAAATCTTTTTCGACCTGAATTGGTTCGTACGATATCATGTGCTTGTAGTCAGGCTTATATGGTTGTAACACTGACACATGAAACACATTATGAATATGTTCCAGTTCAGGAGGTAGAGCTACCTCGTACGCCACTTCGTCTATCTTCCTCAAGATCTCAAATGGTCCAATAAATCTCGGACTCAACTTACCTTTCGTTCCAAATCTTATCTTCCTTTTTTAGGGAGATAATTTCAAAAACGCATAGCTTCCCACTTCGAAATATCTCTTCTTGCAATGTAAGTCCGCATACTTCTTCTGGAGATCTTGAGTTGCTACCAACCTGGTGTCGACGTTGGAAAATTTAAGAAATACTGCGGGTCGGTTTATAACCCGGTTTTCCTCAAATCGATCTTCCCAAGTTATCTCTACCCTTATTCTTTTTATTGCAAAAAAGGTTTTGAATGGTTTTTTAGGAAAGAGGCCAACATGTGTATATGTCGACGATTTAATTTAAACAGAGTCGCCAGTTGGTAGTTCTAAAAATGGTTGTACCAACTCAACCGAATTTGATTTGAAAAGAGGCATAATTACTGGACACTGTCGAAACTTGATCTTTGAAATCGGAGTTTTGAGTTCGGGGGCATGGTTAAGTGTGGGGAAGGTGTTAGGCACCCCTCGACTCCCGTGTAAACACGATACCCCAATCTTTTTAATATTTCCCTTAAAACTGGAATGCGTGAATGAATGCTGTTTGAAAATTGGGCCTTTTGGTTGATTAAAAGCTTTGATAGGCTTCGTTGAGCCTATATACGAACGGTTTGATTTGATTTAAAAATAAATCTTTGATTTGGTTTACAAAAAAGCATCATTTAATTTGATTTGCAAAAAGCTTTTGAATTGAATTGACAATGATGTTTTGAAAGTTGGTTTTATCAAACCCTTACACTGACATAGGAATTGAAGCATATCACTACTCTCAATTTTATCTTTATAGCCTTAAGACTGCATACAAATGGTGATTTGTCGGGCTGCGAAGCATCCTCGACAACAGAAATATAAAGTGTTTGTCTCCTCATGGGTATGAAAACCATCGGAGAGACGCTGACACGACAATCCATATTTTCACTATGTTGAGACCTTAAATTCGGATAACCGTTTTAAGTTCTATACATGTACATTTTATAGAAAAAAACTGGCAGGGTACATCTGTAAATTGGAGTTTGTCCATCGTGGGAATCAGATTCTGATCAGTTTGATCATGAATCTCACGATTCCTAGGCTCACATATGAATGGCTAGAAAACCTGCACAGTTCGAATTTATATAGAAACAGATAAATATCCCAAGATAGCCAGAACCAGGGATTCATTCAGTAAATCCCGTTCCGCAAGGCCGAAGCGTCTCGTTCCCACTAAATAGCGATCTAAGGGACGCGAGGTTGCTTTTGAAGTTGAAACTATAAAAATAACTAGATTTAAAGAAATCTCAGTCATTATAGCTTCCAGGTTCTGTCGGGACCTGTTTGAACCGTTAAAAGCTAGAAGTGGCGAGATTTGGATAAATCTAGTTCGCCCGCAGATATGTCAATGCAGATTCATATACAAATGAATATTACATGCAACAATTGAATAAATTGAGCAAAGCAATATATATAGTTAAATATATATAAAAACTGTAAAGGGCAATGGATTTTCACTCACAAGCCCGGGCTAGAATTGAAATATATATGCAGATATATATATATATATATATATATATATATATATATATATATGGGCAGAAACGTAGTCAACCAAGACTGGAAAGATGACCAGTGATGATGAAGGCTACTTATATATGCATAAATATATATAAAAGCAGTAAAAAGACCACAGAATGATCCAGGCCGAACTGAAATATAAATTGCAGAAAAATAGTCAACCAGTGACTGGGGAGAGCACCTAGTATGGCGAAGTGTGCAAAAACAGTAAAAAGGGCGATGGGTTTTCACGTCTGTGCCCCGAACTGAATTGAAATATATATATATATATATATATATATATATATGTCGACAGGAATGTAGTCAACCAATACTGGTACGAAGACCAGTTATGGTGAAAATCGCTTAGATATGCGTAAATATATATAAAATCGGTAAACTACCTCGGATTTGAAATCTAGGTTTGACAGAATTGAAATGTTAGTACATAAATAGTTAAATATATACAGAAAAAGGCCAAACCCAGACTGGGAATACAACCCAGTCTGGTGAAGTTGCCAAAACTGTGAGTGCTAGTGCATTAAACCTACTGGAGCTGACGGATCGTCAATCCAAATTATAGACATGTTAAAACGGAGTTTATGTACAAAAATGTATCAAATTTTGACAAAAACGGCCACGGAACTAAGTTTCGGGCATATTTAGAAGATAAAACTTGATGTGCAGGTGTAAAACAGTGCAAAGTAGTAGTGTTGACTTGCTGATCGCAAAAATACTCATAATGGGCTGCACTATGGGCTTTTTGTCGAATCATAGGCTTTAAACGTCCAAATCTACCAGTAGTTTTTTGATATGTGGAAGTATATGGGTATATCTACGTGTTGGAGTGAAAATATTTGGGTTTGGAAGAGGTGTAAAAGTCGGGAAATCAAACTGGCAGGGCTTCGTTGCGTTTCTAAATTGTTTTAAAATGAATGAGGGGCACATTTATTTATAGGCCAGGGAGCCTCCACTCTACTTGCGTCAGCAGCAGGTAGAGCTTCGACTCCCCTAGGTGGGGCCCACGTGCCCGACTTGGTCATCTCGAAGTACATGCACTCCGAGCAATTCGATGTCCGGTCGAAAACTTTTTAACTTTTGATCGGAGAGTCCGTTTGATGCGTGCGATACCTTTCCGAAAAGCTCTCACCGAGAGTGTCACAATGACATGGGAAAAACATTTTCTGGGTCCAGGAAGACGAGTTCATAACCAGGTCTTCGATTCTCCGCAGTTTGTCCGTTAAGCTGTCTTGCGTAGTTGCCACTCGGGATCGTCTTTAGGGTTCATTATGACTTTGGCGGCATCGATTTGGCTTGAGTTTGACCAAGTTGGTTGATAGTTGATGAAATAACTATTGTACCCCTCCCGGGGTTGCCAGTAATGTCAGCATGGTGGCTGGTTGACTTCTGGGAGATGATTCTAAGACTTGGATCCCAGTCGAGTCTTTTGACCTCAGGGTTGTCTCTAAGGCTGACGTGGTCGTTCCATGTTTTGCTTTGGAGTTTTTGTGATGCTTCAGGTTGATGTCTGAAGTTGACCTGACGTCTCGGGTTGAGACCGGGGATGACCTTCACTTCCCGGGTTGAGACCGGGGTTGAGTTTGACTTCCCGGGTTACTGCCGGGGATGAACTGTGTTTCCCAAATTGAGACTAGAGATGGTTTGACATGTCCTCGATTGATGTCGAGGTTGCCTTGGCTTCCCAGATTGAGACCAGGGTTGACTTTACTACCCGATATTGAGGTCAGGGTTGATTGATACCTCCCGGGTTATTGCCAGGGTTAAATTGACTTCCCGGGTTGAGACCGGGGTTGATCTTGACTTCCCTGGTTGAGACTGGGGTTGGTTGATACCTCCTGGGTTGAGATCGGGGTTGATCTTGATGATCCGATTGACTGTCGAAAGTTGATTGATCGTCCGATTGACTGTCGAAACTTGATTGTTGGTCTGATTTACTGTTAAAATTTGATTGATGGTCCGATTTATTGTCAAAAGGTAATTGATGGTCCGATTAACTGTTGGAACTTGATCGATGGTCCGATTGACTATCGAAACTTGATTACCGATATTAGGAATCAGATTTAGGTTGAAGGACCGGCGTTGGTGGCCGAATTTGGATTGATTAATGGTTTTGCCCTCCTACCAGGTTAGTATTGGGGCAAGGAAAATTTTGAGTGTGTATAGATGCCCCTCTTTATCATGTCCATGTAACGTGGTGGAATGGACAGGATAAAGATTAGTAGACACTGGAAATAAAGAGTACCAAAGTCATTTTGAAGCTGGGTGTCTTGGAGTAGAATGGGGCTACTTTTGGCTGTGTGCGTTATCACTTTGCTGGGGATGACGCTATCTGGTATAGCCATTGATGGTATTAGGAAGTTATCGCAAGCCAATTTTGTCATTCTCAACTGTGGATAACATCACTCACGATAATTTGTTTGACTCTGATGAGTTTGTTGAAGATGATTTATCACAGATTTTCTCGTCTTGACCTGCTGGGGATGACTTCCTCTGCAATAGCTTCCTAGATTCTGAGGGGGTGAGCTATCACAAATTTTCCCGTCTTGATCTGCTGGGGATGATGTCCTCTATGATAGTTTTGTAGGTATTGAGGAAGTGGCCAGGATTGATACTACCTCAATGATCTTCTTTGAGGATGTGTATAAAAGATTCCATCATCTGTCCTTTGTGAAGATTGATTATAATATGACTCTCAACTTTAGATCGTCTCCCGACATCTCATGGGACTAGTCTGAAGGTTGAAATTTACTTCGGTCGGCACCCAAACTTCACTAGGGTTGAGCCAACGGCTGAGTTATCATCGGTCAGTACCCGATGCTTTGCTGGACTGGAATCAATGGCTGAGTTATCACCGTTTAGTACCCGATGCTTCGCTGGACTGGAACCAACGGCTGAGTTATCACCGGTCAGTACCCGATGCTTTGCTGGATTGGAACCAATGGCTGAATTATCACCGGTCAGTACTCGATGCTTCGCTGGACTGGAACCAACGGTTGAGTTGTCACCTGTCAGTACCCGATGCTTCGAAAATGGCAGTTTTCGACAGTTTTGCATAATTTTTGCTCAACTTTTTCGTAGTTTGATCTGTTGACCCTCGGACATGGCTCTGGGATGAATGTCAAGGGTCTCTGTGGAGTTTCCATTTTTGTTAGGATTACACTGCTTGAACGCAGGATTTCAGAACAAACCGCTCAATCGCGTAGCGATTTCTCTTCAGATTTGATTCGGCGGCCTGTTTAAACTTCGTTTCGACTCGAACCAAATCAGGCCCGGGGTAGGTGAGACCCACCTGGGCTGCCGCAGGTGGAGGTGCGGCTACCTGGGCTACTTAATGTGCTGCATGATTTTTTATTTTGCAAGTTTCCCCATTGAGCAGCGAAAGGATTTTAGATCTTCTTTTTCAGATCTACGGAGTTCTGGCAGTCAGATTCAAAATCCATCAGTTCCTACGCGTTCAGCGTGGCGCAGGTAACTCTTTTCATCCTTCTTTCGCAGTTTTTGATCGTTAAAAGCATGTGAACCACCTAGGGTGCTTTCAAATGCAATGTATGAAAAATATATGTCTATATGACCTGTGAAATTTTTTTTGTCTACATATGTATGCATATCTTACTGTAATGCATGTTTGGATGTAAGAAAATTCAGGTTCTGAGACAATCAATTTTTTTACTTTTTGATCAGTTTAGTCAAACTTTTTGAGGCCTAGTGAGCCTGAACTTTCAAAAAATGCCTATGGTATTTTAGAGACCATGTGAAGCTAGTTTTTTATTTTTTTGGATATATATGAACTATTTCTATTTTTTGGGTAGCTATGCTACTGAATGGCCACCTAGACATGCCTGTGCGCATGTGGACAGTCCATTTTACAAAAGAGACTCTGGCAAAATTTGTCCAAAATCTTAACTTTTAAAAAGCATGCCTTTTTAACTCTGTGGGGGAGTTTTTTACTGACCCAATGCAGGTTTTGAACTTCTAGGATTTTGAAAACATGCAGTTTTGACTATACGGGGTATTTTTGATGGACCCATGCATGTTTTAGGACTTAGATATATATGCTGGATTGATTGATTAATAAGCAACAGGTTTTAGGCTTACCACACCCTGTCTAAGGTGATTTCAAGTACTGGTGTATGCGATGGATCGCGATAGACCCGGCAGCTCTACCGGGGTTTCATCAGGCGTTAGACGGACGAGGGCTTCTGCCATCCCACAGGCCCGTCCAGCTAGGATGCCTCGCAGATTAGTAGAGAGCAAGATACGTCCAGCACAGGATGAGCAGCCCATTGACATTGATGACGAGGAGGTTGCTTTTGTTGCTCCTGTTCCAGCTCAGGTTTCACGTGCGGAAGTCCCGGGCATTGCTGTGCAGACACATGAGTTACTGGGCGACTTGAGTTGCCATCCTTTGAGATATTTTTTGGCCAACGAGGTGACTTGAAGTCTTTCTTCCCTCTGGATTCTTTTCCCATCTTTTGGCCATTCTTGGGGCACAGGTTTTTAACATGGGTTAATTTTTGATACAAGTCCATGTCTTGACACAGCCTCGAGGGAACTGGTTTAGTGTGCACTCCCTCTATCAGACTCTGCACGAGGATTACAAGGAGATCGTGAATGACTGGGGATTTTAGGCCTTCTTCTCGATCCTGCCCCGCAGTTGCCCTTGGGGGTATATGAGGGCTTTGTCTGAGCATTGGTTCCACCAGACTCAGTCCCTTCATCTGCTTGATTGCGAGGTGATGATGAATCCTATAAACTGAAGGTTTATCACTGGCATTGAGTTTGAGGTCAAGACAGTGCCTGTCGTCTCTGACATTTCTCCCACCGCAGTTAGATCCCTGTTGGGAGTCCCTCAGTCGGCGTTCAAGGGTCGAGTAGTCTGATCTGGTCCCTTGAGTATAGACGCCTACGATAGGACTTTGCAGTTGCCTCCGCCTGATGATCGGAGGGCTAGAGATCGCATTCTGAGGCGATTGTTTTTGTCGATCATCAGGGGTTGCTTTGTGGCGGATAACTCGTTGATGGTGTCCTTTGCTTTGATCAGTGCCACTCAGCATGTAGAGCGCCTCAGTGACTTTGATTGGGGCTCTTATACCTTTTCATATTTTCTCCGAGGCATGGGCCCGCTTTCGGAGGGTATGACAGAGGTTTGGTTAGGACTCCATCAGTTTTTGCTGGTGAGTACATCTTTCTGTACCTTTTTGATTTCTTCACTTATTTTTGGCAGTCTTGGTCACTGAGGACTTTTGATATTTGCATGGATAGCTTTGGGCATTTGAGAGGCTTCCTTGCCTATGGCCCGTTTCAGCATTAGGTCTGGATACCTATCCATGTGGACGGAGATGGAACCACTCCATTTTGACAGAGGTCCCTGTTGCTGAGGGATTCACTCATGCCCGTCTGCAGTTGGAGCTTTTGACGGCAACCTCAATCACCTGGACGCCGTACACATCCGAGCACTTGACCGTCGAATTTGATGGAGGTTTCCCCACTGGCCGAGATTTTAACTTATCGACCCGCAGAGTCCCTATATTGACGGAGGGAGGCTGGGAGCTCTATCTTGGAGAGTGTGCCATTCAGAACGTTACAGGGGAGATCCGCATTCCCATTGCTCCTCCTGCTTGACATCATTGGCCATTGTCCATGCCTTTGCAGACATCCCTTTGGAGGGTATAGATGGCTTTGATCTATCAGAGGGCCCATACAACCAGGCAGCCTTCTACAGTTGGTGGAGTCCTCGCACTATTGGAGCTCAGACTCGTGCCACTCATTTTATGGCAGACATGGTGCCGGGGTCCGTGATGATGACAGATTAGATAACTTGTATTAGAGAGCCTACTCATACAGACCAGATAGCACATCTGACTAGGGAGTTGGACCAGGCTCGTTTCTTTATCAGGCACCTTGGCCGAGATCCATCAAAGGCATCTTTATTTGACCCATCCAGCTCTGGAGCAGGCCCCTCTTTAGGTCCATTCAGTAGCAGTTATATAGGGGAATATCCTCCCTTATACCGCCCAGATATGCCTAATCCCAGCAGCTTTGTGCAAACAGAGGATCTGGAGCAGGTCGATCGATTTAATACCTAGGTCTTTGACTTTATGTGATAGCTATGGCTGCTATATTTTAGGTCAGCCACTGTTTTGCCTATTCGGCGTTTGTGTCATCATTTTGATAGACTACTGTATTAGCTGGGTGGTGGTGCCCCATTTCCCTGTATTCTTGCTTTCACTTTGTACCAGGATATAAGGATGATGTATGCAGTAGATAGCTTTTTATAGATATTTTTGTCATCTTTATCTGCTGCATTATGTTTATATCATTATCATCATGCATGTATCATGTGTATGCATTCAGACAGTTGCGATTTAACTTGACCTGTGGACAGTATTGTGATACGGTGCTATAGATGACGACGTCTGTAGTTAGCCGTATAGAGCATTTGCCACTGTCAGAGGTGGCGGCATCGTTGCGGTCATGGTATGATAGTCTGCCCTTACCAGCTAGGGGGACAATTGACCAGATGCTGGGGCATTCGATGGCCCTTGTAGATTTCAGGGTTCCAGACGGCTTTATTGATGGCATCCTACCCTTATGGGTATCGAAGAGACAAGTATTCCGCATTGGGCGTTGTGAGATTTCACCTACTCTGGAGGAGCACCAGAGATTTATTGGCTTGGATTTAGAGTTGTCGTGTGCTCGGACGGCTATCAGTGATATGAGGAGACGGTTTACTCGGCTATCCGGTTTTCGGCCGAGCATAGTCATGGATGATATCGTTTTAGAGCATGTGATCTTCCTTGACTTCTTGATAGAGCGTTTTGGTGAGCTTGACAGCTACGACCATCACGTCGAAGATTTCATCATTTTCACAGAGGAGTGGCATACAGCCAGATAGACATACTGCTGATGTGCATCGTAGCGTATGTTTACATGCCATTACGTTTAGATCAATTTGATGTGGGATTGGTTGTTGTAGTTGCAACCCTTAGGCAGAGCAATATCATTATCCCTATGATCTTGGCGGAGACACTAAGTTCACTCACCTGTTGCAGTACCCATCCAGCGGGGTTTTTTCGGGGTAGCTCGGTCATGCTATATATGTGGTTGATGTCACACATACGATCGATTGGATCATTTAGACCTCATAACTATTGTTTTAGCCACGAGATATCCTCAGTTTATTCCTTCCGTCCGCCTGATTGCGTCGACTCAGAGTCCTGGTTAGCATTTTTATCGGATATTGAGCATCCGTTCGCAGTTTTGTTATGCTCAGGGATGGTGACCCCGTTCAACTTCATTACTCATGCATCTGGCATGGATTATTTGCCTTTGACAGGATTGAGGGGTATGACTACTTATCATCCCTTGGCAGTTATGGAGCAGTTTGATCAGTGGCAGAGTATGCACCATTTTGAGGATTCTGCTGATCAGAGGATGTCGGCTTCATCGATGTCACCAGCCGACTTGGTTAGAGTTTATGAGTGTTGGACTCACAGAGAGAGGGCTTAGTTCTCCAGTAGACATCCGGGTCATTCTCTAGAGTATTCTGCATGATTAGAGGCAGAGACCGCAGTCGCAGTAGCAGAGCTTTATTTACCTCCGCTTGCAGATTCTGACTAGGAGGAGCCTATGGAGGTTCCCGATTCTCCTACTGAGGATGAGCTGTTCGCAGATTTGGCGGTAGCTTTGATTAGTGATCCCCCGGTTATTCCCATAGGGAGAGATCCAGCTTTGTCAGATTCTCTATTCAGGATGACCTTTGAGAGAGATTCAGCTAGAGCGTAGATGTTGGCTGCCCTTCCTGGCAGGGATTTATATTTTGCTGAGAGGGATGTCTCAGGACCGTTTTGGATACTGGATTGATTGAGCGGGAGGAGCTTCGCTCTACTTTAGATACTGCCATTGTCGAGCGAGATGTGGTTCTCTTAGCCAGAGATGCAGCATATGTTGAGATTGAGGAGACTTTGATTTCTCGGGACGCAGCTTTTACAGAGAGGGATGAGGCTATAGCTTGTCATGATTTCAACATTGTTAATAGTACTGCTCTTTGATCTTACACCCATGGTTTGGTTACCGAGATGAGTGCTTACATTAATGACCACAGTGCCACCTTACAGATGACTGTGGATGCCCTTAGCCGTATGGAGGTTGAGTGGCCTTTTCTTACAGATGCTCCTCCATCTTCAGAGAGAGATGCAATGCTGGCATTGCTGACTCGCTTGTCCTTGGGTCCATAGACTAGCTTTATTTTTCCTTCATAGACTAGATCAACCATTTTTGTCATGTACAGGGCACTATGTTTATAAAGCAATTTATATATCAGAGAAATATATTTTTGAGATACTTCCCTGCTTAGAGATGTATTGTCATCGTTGAGCGATTACCACTTCCGTCATGACTCATAGTTGTTGATGCATTTTGAGCTTCTCCTTGATGGACTGACAGTTGAGGTGTCAAGGGAGTTCCTCAAATGGGCCTGGTAGCCAGACAGCTTGATAATATTTTAGGTTTTATTTATCTTCGGTGTCTTGGAACTGGTCTTCCATTTTTTTGTTTTTTCTTAAGGGTCAAACCGCGCCGTAGATGGCTGCCTACGTACTCCCGGGTTGAGGGAGATCAGGTCATTCGTAGTTTTGGTTGTTTAATTGAAGAGGCTTAAAAAGAGTTTATCTGGGGTTTGAATTTGGTTCGATGAGCTTTGGAATTTGATGCAGGAATTTGCAAGTTCTTTGGATTTTTTCTTGATTTAACCGCACTATAGATGGTTGCCTACGTACTCCCGGGCTGAGGGAGATCAGGTCATTTGTAGTTCAGGCTTCTTTAGTGAAAATCCGAACCTGATTCAATTTATAGGACCCAGATGCGGTTATGCATGTGCTTCAGACGTAGTACTTTTTCACGGTGCTTGAATTGATGAGTTGGGGAAATTCGTTCCTGTCCATTTCTTATAGCCTAATGGCTCCCCCTGTCAGCACTTCCTTGACAATGAAAGGGAGTTCCTAGTTTGGGGTAAATTTTCCTTTGGCTTCATCCTGATTGGCCAAGATTTTCTTTAGCACCAAATTATTTTTTTAAATTGTTGGATTTGAACTTTCTTGTTGTAGGACCTGGCGACCATTTGCTGGTATAACCGTCCGTGGAAAATGGTTGTGGCCCTTTTTTCGTCTATCAGAGACAGTTGATGATATCGGTCTTGCAACCATTGATCTTCATCCATCTGAGCATCTATTAACACTCGTAAAGACTCCATCTCTACTTCTATGGGAAGGACTTCTTCCATTCCATAGACCAGTGAATAGGGGGTAGCCCTAGTAGAGGTGCGCATTGACGTCTTGTAGGCTAACAGGGTGAGAGGTAGCAGGTCAGGCCAGTCCTTGTGATTGGCGGTCATTTTCTGCATGATCTTCTTGATGTTTTTGTTGGCCGCTTCGACAGCACCGTTCATCTTGGGCTGATAGATGACGGAGTTAAGATGCTTGATGTGGAACTTGCCGCACAGTTCTACCATCATTTAATTGTTCAGGTTTTTGGCGTTGTGTGATACGATCACCTCCGGTTGTCCATATCGACAGACGACATTATTTTTGATAAAACTGATGATGACATCCTTTATGACTTTAGGAAAAGAGGCTGCTTCAACCCATTTGGTGAAGTAGTCAATCATGGTGAAGATGAACCGATGACCGTTACTAGCTTTTGGTTCGACTGGACTTATCACGTCCATTCCCCACATAGAAAAAGGCCATGGTGCACTCATGTTGTGCAGCTCATTTGGAGGAATGTGGATGGCATTTCCATGTGTTTGGCATTGAAAGCATCTCTTGGCGTGATCATCGCAATCAGCTTTGAGCGAGATCCAGTAATGCCCAGTTCAGATTATCTTCTTGGCCAGCAGATCGCCGCTCATGTGTGGACCACAGACTCTGCCATGGACATCATCCATTAGTCTTTGGGCTTGCTCCTTATCGAGGCATCTTAACAGGCCTATTCCAGCATCCCTTTTATAAAGTGCATCTCCGCTCAGATAGAACTTCATGGCCATTCTAAGAATCTGTTTTCGCTTTAATTGGCTTGCACCAGCGGGTGTAGATCCATCACGGAGATATTCCTTGATGTCTTGAAACCAAGGTTGCTTGACAGAAGGTATTTCATCTGATACTTCTCCAATGTAATTCCCGTACGTTAGGGCTTTTTGATTTGTGAACTGGATGTTGGGAAATCCGCTCCTATTGGATATGCTAATTAATAAAGCCAACGTTGCCAGTGCATCGGCAAAGTCATTTAGACCCCAAGGAATGTGGATGAAGGTTATTGCTTCGAACTCCTGGGACATTTTGAGGACTTACCGATGATATGGTAGTAGATGCAGTTCTTTTTTGAGATACTTGTCGGTGGTTTGTCTGATGACCAACTTGGAATCTCCAAAGACCAATAAGTGTTTGATACCCATGGATTGGGCTAGTTTCAACCCCAGTATACAGCCTTCGTACTCGGCCGTGTTGTTGGTGTTGCCAAATTGAAGTTTGGTAGCCATAGGATATTGATCACCTATACTAGAGATAAGGACTGCCCCAACTCCGGAACCTTCCATGTTTATCTCTCCGTCGAAATACATTTTCCATGGTTGGACTGTATTCTTTGACTGGAGTTGTTGAATTATCATAATCCCATCATCTGGGAAATATGTCTCCAGGGGCTCGAACCCTCCTGAAGGTGCTTTTGCTAATTGATCTGCAATGCCTTGGCCTTTGATAAACTTTCGAGTCACGTAGACAATGTCGAACTATTGTAAAATCAACTGCCATTTGGACAGGCAAAAATTTAACATTGGTTTGTTGAAGACGTATTTGAGTGGTTCCATACGGGATGTGAGATACGTCGTGTGCCCATGCATATAGTGTTGTAACCTCATGGTGGCCCATGCTAATGCACAACATGTGTTCTCGATCAGGGTGTATTTTTGTTCCCCGCTGCTGAATCTTTTGCTGATGTAGTAGATAGCTCTTTCTTTGATACTATCATCATTCTGTCCTAGCATACAGCCCATGGCATTGGTATTAACGGACAGGTACATGAATAAGGGGACTCCATCCCTCGAAGATACCAAAATAGGTGCTTCGACAAGCTGCTTTTTAATGGCAAGGAAGGCTTGTTGACAATCCTCATTCCATTTGATGGATGAATTCTTCCTTAACAGCTTAAAGATGGGCTCATAGGTTGCTGTGAGCTGGGAAATTAATCGACTTATGAAGTTGATCCTTCTTATGAATCCTCGTATCTCCTTCTCTGTACGAGGCACTGGCATTTCAGAAATGGCTTTGATCTTTGCAGGGTCTAACTCAATGCCCTGATTTCTCACCAGGAATCCTAGCAGTTTGCCTGCCTTGAAGCCAAAAGTGCATTTGGCGGGATTTAGCTTGAGGTTGTACTTGCGCAACATGTTGAACAGCTTCCTGAGATGGTCTATGTGATCATTCTCCCTCCGAGATTTGATGATGATGTCATCAACATAGACTTCTATTTCTTTATGCATTATATCATGAAAGAGGGCCATCATGGCTTGCTGATACATTGCTCCGGCATTGATGAGGCCGAAGGATAGTCGTTGGTAGTAAAAAGTTCCCCAGGGAGTGATGAAAGCTATTTTCTCCCGGTCTTCTTTAGCAACCATGATTTGATGGTAACCAGCAAAAGCAGTCTACGAAGGAATACATGTCAATCAGGATGTGGATAAAAGGTACCAAGAAATTGTCCTTGAGGCATACTTTGTTTAGATCCCGGTAATCCACGCAGACTCGTACCTTCCCTCCTAGTTTAGGCACGGGGACTATGTTTGATAGCCATTCGGGATATGTTGATACCATGATGATCCCGTCTTTGAATTGCTTAACGATTCCTTCTTTGACTTTGAGACTCCACTCAGGTTTCAATCATCTGAGCTTTTGTTTGACTGGTTTGAACCCTTCTTTTATGGGCATCCAATGGATGACAGTGTCTGTGGATAGATCCATCATGTCTTCATGCGACCATGTAAACACATCCTGGTACTGTGTTAGGATTTTGATCAGGCCGATTTCTTGATATGAGGTGAGGTCTAAACCTATTTGGATTTCTTTGATGGTTTCAGAGGTTCCTATGTTGATGGTGGAGGTTTGGTCGAGGTTTGGTTTAGGTTTGTCTTTGACCCATTCCTTGATCTCCTTTGGCACCTCATAATCATCTTCCTCTTCGTGATTAAGATCCGTCAAGTTAAAGCTTAATCTTGCATCACGGTTGGAGTTATGTTGACAGGTTAGCATCTCATCAGCAGAGACACACATATCTAATGCTTGGGTCCTAAAAACAAAAATGCTTTCATTAATATATACAACTGCTTAAATACACATAGCATTTGTAAAGTATGACAAAAGTTACTACTCTAGCTGTGCAATCAAAAGTAAGCAGTAAATGAAAGCATGATTAAGGGCAGATTGACTGTCTGCCCCTTTACCCTTTTCAACTGAGGTAAGGGACACTGCTCCAATTTTCCAGTGTTAGATCCTCACGGATAGGGATGATGCTGGAAGTGTGCTAGTCCATCTCATCTTGAATGACAACTGAGACATTCTTTAGGATATGGCTGAGGCTTTTCTGGGGATTATTTTTCTGTTTGCAGCAAGGAAAGTGAGCACGATCTTCGTCGTCACTATCTGGGAGTTCATCATTCATCCCCTCGTAGTTAATAATGACTTTCATGTTAGCAAACGGGTTTCGTCCTTCATACATGATCTTTTCTTTTCCTTTTCTGCTATCTTCCTCAAGTTTGAGGGCTTTCCTTTCATGGACAGGTATGACCGGATGAAACAACATGGCTGATACTGTAGTCGGGATTTTTCTCACAGGTTTCATCCATCCGACACTCGTGAGGTCTGGGAGCAGAATTGTGGAGGCATGAGCCTTGGTATGTTTGTGTGGGTTCCGGTGATTGGATCCGGATAAGTATCCCAATCATGCTCTTCCCATCTGACTTGGGATTTGAATTAGCATCTTAATGTCGTGCTTGTTCTTTCCTAACCCTTCTCCAGGCTGGAAACCTACAGCTACCATTTCTTGGCCCACTGTCATTACTTTAGAGGAAATTTTAGGCCTCAGGGCTGGTGCCCCAATTGGTAGATATTGAATATCACTTACTTCAAGAGCTTGAAAACTTGTAGGATCAACCCCGGCGTCCAGGCTAATCACTGGCATGTCCCCATGCATGTGGGAAGGGTATTCCGGTTCGGCATTCACTGTGATGAGACTGCCATTGATAATGTACTTGAGTTACTGATGGAGGGTGGATGGAACAGCCCCGGGCATATGGATCCATGGCTTGCCCAACAAGTTATATCCGGTGGCTATGTTGAGCACCTGGAAAGATACATAGAAGGTGTGTGGACCAATTTTTAGAGGTAGCTCGATTTCCCCCATTGCCTGGCGGCGAGATCCATCGAAAGCCCGGATAACCATGTGACTTGCTTTGATCCGATTTGGATTGATCTTCATTCGTTCCAACGTGTCGTATGGACAAGTGTTGAGGGAAGATCCTCTATCAATAAGCACTCCTCCGATCACGTATCCGGATGACATAATAGCTATATACAGGGACTTGTGGTGGCCCCTTCCCTCAGCCGGGATATCATCGTCTGTGAAGGAAATCACATTGTTGTTGAAAATGTGTTCTATCATGTGATGGAATTTCTCAGTGTCTATCGTGTGTGGCAGATGGGCTTCTTATAGTACCTTCACTAGGATGTTATGGTGATTCTCTGATGATAGGACTAAGTCCAGGATGGATATTTGCTTGGGTGCGTCTTTCAAGCTTTGCATTATCTTGATTTCATTGTGTCCCATCTTTTTGAGGAACTCTTTTATCTTTTCTTCAGCCACCCTTTCTTTTGCTTTGGTAACTGGTTTAATCACCCCCTGAGGCAGGCACAATGGATTATCCTTTGATAGGATGGAAATGTTGTTTGAAGTAGAGCTTTTAATGTCCCCGTAATTCTATGGGACCTTCTTCAAACTGAGGATTAGATACTGAGGCCTGAAGGGAAAAATTAGAGGCTGAGGTGCAGCCACCTTGTAATACCCGAGAATTTCCTAATATTATTAAATAAATATATTAATGGATATGAGAATTTATTTGAAATATAAATGATTTTGTGTTATGAGAATAATTAATTCAATTATATATTAAATTGAATATTTATAATAATTGAGAAATTGATGGAGTTTGCGATAAACTCATTGATAGCCTTGTGTGGCACATTGACGTAATATAAGAATGATTATATTAATTTAAGCGAACAATTAATCTATATTAATTGTTAATCGTAGAATATTAATTAATTGTCATCGTAGAATAATTATTATAGAATATTAATGGTGATTAATTAATAATATGTGATTATTATTACTGCAAGAAATATAATAATAATAATAATAAGCAATGTGTTTATATTATAATAAGATTTATATTCATTTAATGTGATATTTAATCATATAAGTGTTAATCGATTATTATGAAAATTAATAATCAATGAGGAATAGATTAATTAATATTATTGTTAATTAATCAATGAGATAAATAATTTATTTATTTGACAAATAAGTAAGTTATTAATATAATAAGATTATATTAATTGATATGTGCAAATGTGCAATAATTAATAATATAAAGTATATGGAATACAACTATATTATATAATGTGGTGCAACATTTATGTGACTATATTATATATATAAACTATATAGTAAAGTTTATTGAATTATGAGAGTTACATGATAATCCTCATATGACTATGTGAGTGTGCGGACATTAAAATAGTGTATCATGAATATAAATAATGATTGATGATTATTTATATAATGGAATAATAAAATTAATAAAGGAGATAATGTGATGTGATTATATCCGAGTAGATTATATCCGGTATTAATAAATGTACATGGATTATATGTGTACAAGTCACACTTACTACATTATGTGAATCCATGTTAGTATCATTAGAATTACATTGTAACTATAATTGTGGCCTAATTATATAGTATATATACATGTAACATGTTTTGGCATAAGTGTTGTGTATATACAAATTCTAGAATGCTGATATATGGCCTTGTCCCAATATGATAGTCACTCTCCTTCCTCTCATTCACGTGAAAACCTCAAAGGCTAGCCTACTCCCTATTTCTTCCTCAAACTCAGCATTGCATAGCTCATGATTATGGAGGGAATGGGATTCATGATGAATCCAACTACCATTTACCTACTACTCTTTAACCCCCATGCAATTCACAAATCTCGTTGGTTTAATTTGTTGTACAATTACATTGTCTGGGTCTTGGCTTTGCTATTTATATGGCCCCTTCTCCTTCAATTTCATTTACTGTGAGTTTGCATAAGTGTTGAGTTGAGAGAATACATTGATAGTATAGCAGCATTGTAAGTAGTAGTATAGCAGCAAGTTCAATTCACAAATTAACAGATGTATAATTCCTCTCCTTGTTCTTCATTTTCATTTCCTGTTTCTGTTACTGCAATTGCTTAGATTTTTGATCATGCTAAATTAAAGTGTAATTGGGATATAGAATGTTTGCCTAAGTGTTATATAACCATATAAGCATGTCCAAACTATTATATGACTGATTTCGTATGAATTGGTGAAGTAAATTGGCATTTGGCCTGGAAGTTGCCGTGTTCTGGAACTGTCTGCCACTGGCTGGGAGCCGGCGCAGCTGCGCCAGTTTTACACTGGGCAGCTGCTCAGCTGCGCCAGCAGCCTGCAGCAGTTCCCTGCCCCTGCTTGATTCTGCTAAGTGATGGTTAGTTTACATGGTTCAGAACAGCATGCTAGCTTGTGTAACATATATATATGAACATAATGAGGCGATGTAAACATGTTGTATTATACTAGCATACATGGTTAACAAAAAGCGTTAGGTTTCCGAAGTGAACTTAGAAGCTTTAAGAATGGACTTTGATATATAAGCGCCATAGTTAGGTTCTGACTTTTGAGACATGTTAGTATGACTTAGAAACATATGAAATGCATGCTAACTTACGTATATAGGTTCCGTAATACAATATGAACATGTGAACCTAACTAGTGCACATTTCTGACGAAAGCGTAGATTTTTAAAAAAACAAACTTTGATAAATTATAATCATGTTGATATTCTGACCATACAAGCATGTTGATATGGTTTAAGAATGCACGAAAGGCATGTTGACTTGTTTAGATATGTTTCATAGCATGACATGAGCATCTGGACTTCGTTTGCGAACTTTACTAAGTGAAAGTGTAAGTTTGAAACGTAAATCTTAACATGTTATTGCGAGTCCCGTATTTGAACATGTGATAGTACTTTTAGACTCACTCATGTATGATACATGTATATATACCATGATTAGGTGTCGTGAAATTAAATTTAGCATAAACGAAGCATGTTTTCAACTAATAACTGTGATAGTCACATGTATGGAATGCGAATACTCATAAGTATGCTTAATATAGATACCTTAAGTGTTTTAAAAGCGAGCATGATAGGCTTTGTAAATTTCATGACCTTGAATGACCGTAAGTGTCGACCTAGAATCTATATCACATATGTTTGGAACGAGGGAAGGTTATGCAAACATAAAAGTATTCTTTAAAATGTATACATACTATGTGATATCATATGTAAATACTAGAAATCTGATTTTGACGGTTAACTTATGAAAATGCCATAACTTGCTAAGATAAAATATATTTAGTATTGATTGTGGTTTTATGCGATATTAATAATATGCGAGTATGCTTGCTAATTGTGGTAGTCTCACATGATAGTAACGATGTATGAATATGATCAACTTGAGAAAAGAGAAAGTTAAGAATAGAAATTAGATACTAAATAATTGTGTAGCTAGGTTAGAACTTAGTTTGTGTGTTGATCGTATATTCGAAGATATAATGTGAAGTTAAATTATATGACTAATGAATATCATATATATACGTAACTGTATTACGATAGGAATTCGAAAGCGTTGATTTACTTTTCATGGATAAACTACGCTAAAGGCAAGTTCTCTTACTTACACTCTTTTAAAGTGCAAGTATCCTAAACCCTTGCATTATTTTATTCAATGGATATCATAAGCAAGTATCTAAACCTTATCTCTTTGGATACAAGTATTCTATCTTTGTATATTGCGAACTAGTTTCCTACTTAATCGTTTGAATTGAATTAGCATACTTGAACTCTTATTTCATTAAAGCTATTATTCATGTTGAACTTAGTATTGTTCTTGAATATTGTGAAAGTGTCTATGCCATTTGATTCGGCTAGACTTATATTATTGAAAAGCGACCCAAACTAATTGATTGGTGCGGGATCTTGTATTTGACTGAGAAGAACAACCTTCTTTGAAGGGAATATATAATTGTCGGAGAATCGACGTGCACACTTGAGTGTGATTGATTGTTATGCATAACGATGGTGCTTTAGGCTGATCACCTGTTGTACCTATTTTTGTTGGATTTTCAGTTTATTACTGTTAATTCTAGTAGAAGTTCATAGTCCTTAGCGACTGCTCAGTATTCAGTTATCTTGAAATCTTGAATTGATTTGTTATTGAATCACATTGATATTATTCTGTCCTTAGCGACTATTATTGAAAACTGTTGATATTCTTGTTATCCTTGAACTATCAAACTTTGTTATACCCTTTCAAAAATTAAGGATTTTATCACTTACCCTTATTGTATATTACTTGCTGGGCAATTTGTGCTCATTCTTGCTTTCCCTAAAACATTTCAGTTAAGGCAGAGCAGGGCGAACCTTCGGACGTTGATAAGGGCAAGGGCAAAGCTACCAACTAGCTTGTCTCTTTTACGTTTTTAAATATTTTAATGTTGTATTAAGATGATGTAGTAAGACTGGTTTTGATTATGTTTCAGCTTAAGTTAGGTTATGTAATAGGTCATTAATTAATATTATTATGTAATCTATTAAGTACTGTAGGTTGCGAGACTTGGGGGAATAATTATAATAAATCATTGTAAATTATTCTAGAATAGATTTTTCGCTGTGATTGTGTGATATTTAGTTATTTTTATTGTGATGTATTACCATGAGCACATGATGAACCGAATTCGAGAGACCAAGTGGCGGTCCTGGAATTTGGGGGTGTCACACACCTTCACAGGATTTTGTTTGTCTTGGACCCCTTTACCTGTCAGTACCAGGGGTGTGATGATTGATTCTTTATCACAGGATATGACAGCCACTGTGTCCTGATACCATGCATCGAGAATCCAGAGGCTATCTTTATCTGTCATGTCGAGGATTTGATCTCCTCTGATTAGGACACCTTTCTTAATCAGGTCTTGAATTGGGTTACGAAGTGCCCAACATTCTTCTGTATCATGGCCGGGAGAGTTAGAATGGTACTGACATATTTGATCAGGTTTAAATTTTCTGGATTGAGGGTTCAGCGGAGGTAGCAAGTTTTCAACCATTCCCTCGATGATCATCATTTGCAAGATTTCTTCCATTGACTGGTTCAAATTGGTGAAATTCCTTTGAAATAGCAAGTTTTCAACCATTCCCTCGTTGATCATCATTTGCAGGATTTCTAGGTTACTCTCGCGGCTTTTGTTTCGGCATAAAGGTTCCCAAATCATCGCAATCTACTAGAAGAGAAGTTAATCCGATCGTTCAACTGGAGCGAATCTGGGTGGTGCATTTTTAGGAGGCAGCCCTGAAGACTTAGTCGTCCCCAGAGTCCTTACTTATCACCGACCTGGTTAGCCTCCTAGTGGAGGAACACACAACGTACATTCACATACATCGGCCTCACCGCTTATGCATGCAATGACAGTTCGTGCGAAGCACTAATATGGGTGTGAAGCACTAAAGCATTCATTCTCATTCATTCAATGTAAAGGCATAGCATTCATACATTCAATGAAAGACATAGCATTCAGTCATCCATTGACTGTGGAGACGCAGGATTTCATGCATCCAATAGTTTTGAAAGGGAAATATTTGAAAAGATTGAAAGCGGCCTAAGCCCTCTACTAACCCCAGCAGAGTCGCCACCTGTCGACGTTGGAAAATTTAAGTAATACCGCGGGTCGGTGTATAACCTGATTTTCCTCAAATTGATCTTCCCAAGTTATCTCTACCCTTATTTTTTTTATTGCAAAAAAGGTTTTGAAGGGTTTTTTAGGAAAGAGGCCAACATGTGTATATGTCGACGATTTGATTTAAACAGAGTCGTCAGTTGGTAGTTCTAAAAATGGTTGTACCAACTCAACCGAATTTGATTTGAAAAGAAGCCCAATTGCTGGACACTGTCTAAACTTGATCTTTAAAATCGGAGTTTTGAGTTCGGAGGCTTGGTTAAGTGTGGGGAAGGAGTTAGGCACCCCACGACTCCTGTGTAAATAAGGTACCGCAATCTTTTTAATATTTCCCTTAAAATTGGAATGCGTGAGTGAATGCTATTTGAAAATGGGGCCTTTTGGATGGATTGAAAGCTTTGACAGGCTTTGTTGAGCCTATATACGAAGGGTTTGATTTGATTTGAAAATCAATCATTGATTTGGTTTGCAAAAAAAGCATCATTTATTCTGATTTGCAAAAAGCGTTTGAATTGAATTGACAATGATATTTTGAAAGCTGGTTTTATCAAACCCTTACGCTGACATAGGAATTGAAGCATATCGCTACTCTCAATTTTATCTTTATAGCCTTAAGACTGCATGTAAATAGTGATTTGTCGGGCTGCGAAGCATCCTCGACCACATAAATATAAAGTGTCGGTCTCCTCATGGGTATGAAAACTGTAACGACCCCAAAATTCATACAATAATATTCTCCTTCTCGATCATTAACAATACAACTTAATCTATTTTTACATTATTATTCGATATTAAAAACACTAAAATGCGGAATAATTAAAACTTTTATAAAATCTTCTTTATTTCCCTGAATCACAGCCTTAACATTACAAATATTTTGATTCAATTTTATTACATGAATCGCTACAACGAAAGGACTATACAATGTTTTACATAACAATTATTATCTATACACATCGGATAACCCAAGTTACAACTTAACTTTGATGCTACAATCAAAACATCAATTACATTTCTCATAAAACATTAGTAATCTTCGTGAATATTGATCTCTACAATTCACTAAGCACATATCATTACCTTGCATCCTTGACCTGCAAAAATGGTTATTTGCAAGAGTGAGCTCGACAGCTCAGCAAGACCTAACAGTTTTTATGCATCACATAGCACATAATAACATGCTCAACATACATCTCATAATTATTGAAGTAACATAGCATACATGCTTTAACTCACATAACAAATATAAAGATTGAGTTCCTTACTCAATCAACATTATTTAAATAAATCAATGTAGTCATACATTGACTTTAACATTTCATGCTTAAAACATATATAACATATCATGCTCTTTGCAATACAATTTAATACAGTTCATCATCAAGTTCACGTAGAAAATAAGAACTGAAAGACTTGCCTGGCTCATAGATTGCCAATTACTGAAAAACAGCTTAATATAATCTGCTTTATGATCCTACATAACGTATTACCATACGCATAAATTATTAATCTCATAGCGACATTTAGCAAACACTTAAGTAACTTCTACTTTATACTTTTTAATTCTCTTCTATTTACTCGTTTGACACTCACTGTAAAATCATATGTATAATTAACAGTATCAGTTAATTATCACATAGCTAATCCTCATCGTTAGTTAACCAATCTAGGTTAACTCATTCCTCATTAACTATTAAATTAATAGTTAATTAACGCATATTTAAAATTCATCATATAATCACATTATATTTTTACATAATTAATCAACTAATAATTACATACTCATATTAAATTATAATTAAACAAATTATAATTTAAACATCCACTTTATTTATAATTAATCAATTATAATTACACAACTTATAATTTAATATAAACCATTACTCGAATTAATCAAATTATAATTAAACAAATTATAATTTATAATTAATCAAACTACAACATGCATTAAACTATAATTAAACCAATTATAATTTAAATTAACCTATTACTTAGATTATAAATAATCAATTTCAATTCATGCACTCCTTAAATTATAATTAAATAAATTACAATTTAAATTACATATTTACCTTAATTATAATTATTCCAAATTATAATTACATATTAAGTTATAATTACACAAATTATACTTCAAGTTAAACATTTACTTTGATTATAATTAATCAAATAATCAAACTATATTCATTATAATTTAACAAATTATAATTTAAATCAAACCTTTATTATAATTATAATTATTCAAATTATAATTACACATTATAATTTATTAATATAATACATTACTATTATTTTAGCATTATAATGCATGCTTATAATGTCCTCAATTTACCACATAAACTTAGCTTTCATAATAAGAACAAAAACCATAAAAAAAAAAAAAAAAAAACAAATTTATTTTCTGCATACCCCCCGTCGGGGCGGGGGTTACAAGCCTAGCAAGGCCCGCCGGGGCGGGCCCCCCTCCAGGGGTTCAAGTTTTTCTCACGAATTGTGCACAGAAAAAATTAATTTGGCTTATTTCTCCACACTAAATTTCTCTTTCAGTCAATATAATTCATTACAATTTGATAGAAAACAAAATTCTAAATTACCAACATGTTTTAACATATGAAACCATCAAAACACACAATTTAAAAGAACCAATTTTCATGATTTTAAAAAAAAGCCCATTGATAAGCTTTCTTGAAGAAAATTAACACGGAAATCTCTTTTTAAATCAAAATACCCAATCAAAACATATTTAAATTTATTTATAAACATGTTATCATCATCTAAACTCAATTTACACAATCAAATCACAATTTTTGATTCCAAATAAGCCAATTATCAAACTATTTCACTATGACTTTTGATGAACACGAATCCTCGTACTTATCATATATTCATGAATTAACCAACTAAAGCATCATATAATTCAATTATAAGCATCTATTATCACAATTCACATATAGAATTTCATATATAGCATATATATCCCCAACCTCATAAGTTTTCATGAATATTCATATTTTCATAAAACTTGAATCTCGTAAAGCAATTCTTAAAACTCTCAAGTTAGAGATTATACCTTTTGCTTTGATTAGGAGAACAAGATGAAGATGATGATGGTGAGACGTTTGATTCTCTCAAACTTCTTCCTCTACCTCCTTTCTCTCTTCCTCTTCTCTTTTATCTCTATCTTTTCTCTGAAATTTTCTCTTTGTCTAACTCTTTGTTTTGTTCTTTCTAAACTAACGTAGTTTTTTACAAAACATAAACTGACATATAGATATATATTATACATATATAATATACATAAATGTCAGCTATTAATTCCTATACTTATATCATATACTAATTATCAATTTAATATATAAGTTACAAAAATTAGAATTTTAAAAGCCCTAAGGCTTGTTTGGCAAAACAACATTATTTTTAAAAAATAAATTTTTAGTAGTTAAGGCCATGTTTGGTAAAAACTCTTTAAACCAGATTTAAAGGCCTTGTTTAGGAAAACGATTTTAAAAACTCTTTTACTTCTTTTAATAAATCCTTTAACACATCTTTTTAATGTTATCCTTAAATTAATTAAATATTAACATTATAATTTAATTAATTAAAAGTCTAACATCAATTAATCATATAAAATTGTCACATAATTATAATTACTCGCTAATTATAATTGCATGTAACACTCATCACATTACTCACCTAATTTAATTATCTCAATTAAATAAGAACTATAACATAAAATTATTATATCAATTAAATTAAATACTAAATATTCATTTAATTAATATATTACACTTAATTATATTACTCCATAACCATCACATAATTTATTTATTTAACTCAATAAATAAATAAATTAAAATATTTATTTAATTCAATAAATAATTTATATAAATTCTCTTTACACCAAATCATATATTTCACAATATATGACACGTATACACATACTCAAACTCAAACCATCTCATAATAAAAATTTTATTATTAAATTCTCATTTATAATTTCTTAAAAATTCAGGATGTCACATCCTTCCCTCCTTATAAAGATTTCGTCCTCAGAATCAACGGAACCTTCCTTACTCGATTTTCACAAAATCTCTTCCACGACTATCGTTGAATACTTCAACACGTTATCTTAACAACATTTATATAAACTACACATATATCTTACTAAATTCACCTCTTCAACAAGGTTTAGGTTTTATTACATAACCTTCAATTTAAACAAAATCATATATTCTTTAGCTCGTTCATTCCTTTCTAAGGATCATTACCAAATACTCTACTCGTCGAATTAATATACTTCATAATTAACCATCTATAATTATTCGATTTATCACATTCACCCCTTCTTCTAAGAATTTCATCCTCGAAATTTTAATATAAATCTTCGTTCATTCCATCTATCAAAAAAATAGATTTTACGTTAATCTTTATTCACTAGATAAATGCGTTCTACAACTACTTCTTTCTAAGGAATATCCTTCTTACTACATTCTCCTTCAGAATAATAAGAATCTTCCACAATTGCTCAATAATTGAGAAGCGATATAAATAACACAGGAATTTAACAGATTCCAAATCATGCTGAGTGGTTGCAAGACCTTGAACTTATTTTTAGATTTAATAGTGCTTCACCCCCGGTACTTCACACTATAAACCGCATCGGTACTCTAAGTGGCCAGCCTATCGTACCCCTACGTCGGGCCCAAACGTACTAAATCGTAACGACTATATGCGCTACATTGCCTTGACTTCCCGGATTGAGACCAGGGTTGACTTTACGGCCTGATATTGAGGTCGGGGTTGATTGGTACCTCCCGAGTTGCTGCTAGGGTTAAATTAAATTCTAGGGTTTAGACCGGGGTGACTTCCCAGGTTGAGACCGGGGTTGATTGATATCTCTCAGGTTGAGACTGGGGTTGATTGATACCTCCCGGGTTGCTGGCGGGGTTGAATTGACTTCCCGGGTTGAGATCGGGGTTGATTTTGACTTCCTGGGTTGAGACCGGGGTTGAGCTTGATGATCCGATTGACTGTCGGAACTTGATTGATGGTCCGATTGACTGTCAGAACTTGATTGATGGTCTGATTGACTGTCAAAACTTGATTGATGGTCCGAGCACCAACTTCATCCCAGCATAAGGGCGTTCTGCATTTCCTCCCATACAGTGCTTCGTACGGCGGCATTCCAATGCTGGCGTGATAATTATTATTGTATGCAAACTCTACTAATGGAAGATGATCCTCCCAGCTACCCTTGAAGTCCATCACACAAGTTCTAAGCATGTCTTCAAGTGTTTGAATCGTTCTCTCACTTTGCCCATCGGTCTGCGAATGATACGCGGTGCTCATCCGTAGCTGCGTCCCCATTCTTTCTTGAAGACTCTTCTAGAAGTTTGACGTGAATCACGGATCTCTATTCGATACAATAGATACCGGTACTCCATGTCTTGAGATAATTTCTTTGATATATAATTTGGCTAGCTGGTCCAAACTATACATGATCTTAATCGGCAAAAAGTGAGCTGACTTCGTAAGACGCTCTACAATCACCCATGTGACACCCCCAAAATAGGTCCACACAACCCATTCTGAGTCGCCTGAAATACACTCAACAAAATCTAAATACAATTCTTCGTATTCCCACTATTAAACTGTCGCGCAAAATACGACCACACATAAACTGTGTGTTACAATACAAATAACAATACTCATACTCCTTATCAATGATACGTTACATAAAGGTACAGTCAATAACTATTTTAGGAATTAAAATCTTTGGAAAATGCTCAAGGAAACCTTCGTACATGGGAGGCCATGCATCTAAGTTATAATAGATATCATAGGACTTGAGAATTAACCTTGGTTGACCCAATAGACCTCAAAGAAGAACGCGAAGATTACTATCATGTTCATTCCAATGGTGGGTTTTCTCTTGCCATATAATTATCTCCATTGTCTCAAACTGAGGATTATATTCCAATCATACTCCAAGATTATATAGGTAGTGCTCATAGATATAATCAACAAGTGGACGCGCACAACCATGTCTTATGATAACCTGAAGTCGTATGTGATTATACAACTTGTATGATAGTGACAACACACCCTTCCAAAGTCGAGTTCACCTCATCACCCTATTGTTGTTCACCAAAATCAACTGTTAAATAACAGATAAAATACAACACACACATTTTAAATTCTCAGTACAGTTATTGCCATACTATTTTATAGGAAATTTCAACAGTTATAGACCATCGTTCTATTCCCCTGTTATCCCCGCTTGACCCAGCTACACTCTTACTACCTGAAAGGAATTGTGAAGCAAAAGGGTGAGCACAAATAGCCCATTAAAGAATATTATAACTAAAGATAATTAAATTATCAATAGCCTTCATCAGTAATAAATTCGATATTTAGAACATATGGTAGATGATAAAAGTTTTCAACCATAGTTACAGCGGAACAAGTAATCCATTAGAAGAGTCAAATAGAACATAATATCTATTATCTTCTCTATGTTAAAAGTCCACCAATAATATTTTATCCCTGTAACATCAATCAACAGTTTCTCTCCACAATCATGTAAATAGTTCATGATCATAATTATGTTGATAAATTCCTCTTCGCACCCAGGACGATGATAATTTTCATCACCTGTCTTTACCTGAAACACCAAAGATCATGGTTATACCAAATCACAGTTCCTTTTCATAATCATGCTAATAAACTCATCTTTGTACTCATGCCAACGATATTCATTTGTAACATCAATGGTCATGATTATGTCAAACACCTGTCCATCTTTGCACTACGGGTCAAAGATATTCAAATTTCATATTTTAAAGATAACGATTAAAATTTAATAAGAAGATTTAGGTAATTAAAAATTCAAGTGAAATGATATTAGATGAAATGCAAATCTCAAAGGAATTTCTAATCATTTTAGAATTTATAGAAGCAATACTTATAACCATGTTGATCAATTCACCTTTGCACTTAAGCTAAAGATATTCAATTGTAAAATCAATGGTCATGATCATACCAATCAACAATTTATCTTTGCACCCCTGGCCGAAGAGAACCTATAGTCAATATCATACCAGTAATCTACCATCCTTACACTCAAGTCAAAGAGAACTTTCATCACCATGATTATAAAATATGATCAAGGATAAGTATTAGAGATTGATAATTCAATTTATCCAAAGTTCAAGAATATCCAAATTATCGACATGAAGATAAAAACATTGATCCAATCAAAGATAAGAATAAATCCAGTGACATCAAGGACAGATATTAGAGAATTACAATTCCATTTATCTAGAATTCAAGAATATCCAAATTATCAACATGAAGATAAAAACATGGATCCAATCAAAGATAATTTGGACATAAAAATAAATTAATTTTTGTCGTGAATAGTACCCTGTGAATAGTACCCACATGAATAGTACTATATGAATAGTACCACATGAATAGTATCCCGTGAATAGTACCACAGAAGTACTGTGAATAGTACTCCGGCATAAATAGTACCCTGGATAAATAGTACTCTTGTATGAATAAAAGATAATTTGGACAAAAAGAAACCAATTTTGTCGTGAATAGTACTCCGGCATGAATAGTACCCCGGATAAATAGTACCCCGACGTGAAAAGATTAAAATCTCAATAACAAGTTCCGACCAATATTCCATTGAAATAATATTTCATACGAGTATGAAAGAATATACGAAACTGTAAATGGATATTCACCCGTCATGCGGTAATCCGCGTAGACAGATCATTTCCAGAATTTAATAGAAATGAATACGAAGGATTATTCACCATGCATATGGTAGTCCGCATAGACAGGTTATTCCCACAGATTAATAAGGAATATAATGATTACAAAAGGTTATTCACCAGGCATGCGGTAGTCCGCGCAGATAGGTTATTCCTACAGATTAATAAAGAATGAATACGAAGGGCTATTCACCATGCATGCGGTAGTCCGCGTAGATAGGTTATTCCCACAACTTAATAAGGAATAGAATAGCAACCCTTACGAGTATTAAAAGAAAATAACATCCTTTACCAATACGAAAGAAATAATACCCCTTACCTCAGTAGAAGATTGGATACTGAAATAGTGTAGTAACAGAATACTCTTCTTCTTTCTCTCTTATTCTCTCTTTATAGTTTCTCTCCCTATAGCTTGTGATTATAACTTTGCTCTTCAAAATGGTATGAAAAAAATTAATGGATTAAGGAGTATTTATAGGCTAGAAAAAGGTGGGTTAATTATAATTTAGTACCTCCATCTTTACCTCTATTTTTAATTTAGTCCCTCAAGTTTATCAATCTTGCACCACCTCCCCTTTAACCACCCACCAACTATTTATTATCCACCAATCAATGGCTCCCACATGCCTACCACTAACCACCCATTAATTGTTCATTTATCAGATTAATTCCTTGTTTGGTGATAAGTGGTTTTATAACCACTTATTTAGATATCAACTCACTTCGATTGTTGCTTAAACTCATGTGTTATCGTAGCTTTTCATGCATGTTTACTTTCTTTTGCAGATTTTTATTTAGGAACTCTCCAGGTGCATTTTGAGTTTGAAAAGGCGAAAAGGTGCTGAAAAGGGACAAAACATAAAGAGCTAAGCTGTGGCACAATGTGGGCAGAATAAGAAGGGACCAAGAAGCAGTGAAATGGGTGATGGAATGAGGATATGAGCTACATGAATTAATAAAGGAGTCAAAAGATTGACAGGGCAGTGCAGCAAAGCAAAACTGCAGGATTTCCAGCATCTTCCCCTGCACAGCTGCGCAGGCATTGGTCAGGGAGCCGGCGCAGCTGCGTCGGTCAAATTTTCCAGTTGACTTATTTTTTAATCCGGCTGTTTTGGAATTGGCTTGGGTAGTGAAGGCACTCGACTGGGGGAATTATATAAGGGCATTTTGGCATACATTTGAAGACATCTCCCATTAAAGGAGCTTAGCCCTAATCTTCTTCTTCTATTTTCATTTTCTTTTACATTTCTTGTCTAGGAGTAAAATAGGAGTAGAGATTAGACTAGTTTATAGTAGTTAATGTTCTAGGGTTTTATTAGACTTGATGGTTGAAACATTTTAAGAATATCAAGGATTCGTATTTTGATCAAGAGGAATCAGATTTGCATTTCTTACCCTTATTTTCTCTTTGATTCATATTTTTGTTCTTATGATGCTTATTCATTATGTGGATGGTATGTTTGAGTTTTCTACGACTTAAACTGTATTTTGAGGTTTCAATGGAACCTTTTGAGTAGTCTTTGTTGATTTGCTTTCATGTTGGTCTTGTTAGTTGTTATTGATTGTCTATTGCGATGTATGCTTTCAATGCTTAATTGATTCACTATCAATTACCATGATAACCTATGTGGACTTGAAAGACGAAGTGTCGGTTTAGATCTAATCGCGGTAGTGAGCAATTGTACATTCGCATGGCGTTGGACGTATGATTTGTGCGTAGGATAGACATATACCGAAGCGCTGCCCGTAGTTAATAAAGGACTTGACCTTAAACCCTAATTATTTGTAAATCACATAGATATATAGTGGTTTAGGTAATGTGGGTGTTCACGTGCGTCTATCATCTATGGATTGCACGTGATATGGTTTAGGTGCATCGAAAGATGGCCTTCTCTTACCTTCGTGTTCTCAGCTAACAACTGTAATGATTAATGTGACCTAATTGGAAGTGAATCAATTTAGACGAATCATTAGGGGAAATTGGGATCTTATGCTATCATTATCTGATTTTACTCTAGGATTGTTTAGTTTATTTTTTAATTCCATGCCTAGTTAACTTAGCTTAATTCCATCTCTTTCCCATCCGTTTAAATAAGACTGAAATGATTATATGCTAGTGGTTTGGTGTCTGTTATCCGTTAATTCTTCGTGGGAACGATCTTTACTTACTCTTTTTTACTCACTGGTCGCGTATACTTGCGCGTAAATTATGTCATCTAATCGGACCAACACGTTTTTGGCGCCGTTGTCGGGGACTTAATTCGATAACTGTTTGCCAACATTAGCTTCAATCAAATTAGTCTTAATTTAAGCATTTCTTTTTATTTTGTTTAATTCTCTTCCTGTATTCTCTTTTCAGGTACAATGGACTTAAATTTCTATCTATGGAACCAAAGGCAAGAGCAACCAAGGGAAGCATACAATGATGGCGTTGACCCAATTGCTTCACTTTCAGCACAACTAGAGGTTCTCTCGAGGAAGTTAGATACTGTTTCAGCCCAACAGAGTCGAGAGCCGGTTGTTTCATATGATTATGGTGATGGAAGCTACATGAGCCATCAAGAGCCCATCAGTTATGGACAGGAGCAGTATGGGGGTGGTTACTCTTACACCGAGCCCTATCCCACTTATCAGCCAGGTTGGGGGTATCACCCAGACCCTTCAGCAAACCCTTCACCAGACTACTATCAAGACCAATCTTGGGATCCAACTCCCGTGTACGCCCAAGAATGCACTTTCCAGACTCCAGTTTACGAGCCTCATTACAATTTTGAGGATGACACAGAAAATGCAAGATTGGAGGAAGGAGGTGACATATCATTGAAGGACATCTTGATTGAGCAACAGAAGTCAGTCAAGAATATCCAGAATTGGGCAGAGCAAATTAGCAAGGCCTTGATCTTAGAGGAAGAACAAGGGATTCTGACCAATATTGCAGCATATCAAGATCAATGCGAGCCAAGTCCAAATTTTGCACCAGAACCCACTTATCAATCCCCGTGTTTACAAGGAGAACAGTCAACAATGGACTTCATGTATAGAGCCTTAGCGAACAAAGAGGAGATGATTAGGAGCCAAGAGCTATCGAACCAGAATTTTCAGAATCAGATGGCCCTAATCAACAATACTCCAACAAATGAGACTCATTATATGGATCCCGTGGCTGAAACAGAAAAGGAAGGATTGGAAATTATATGGGGGAATTCCATAGCATCGACAGAGGAGACTTTGATTGAGCAAGAGCAATCAATTTACAATCTTTAGATTTGGGTAGAGAAAATTAGCACAGCTTTAAGGAATGAGGAAGTGATTGAGCAAGAAACCAAAGCTCAAGCTAGTCAAAGTCCAATGCCTCAAATGTATGAAGCTGTGAGTTATGAACCCCAAGATACGTGGTGCTATGGCATAGGTGCAGAAATTGATGAAGAGCCCATTGTGCACTTGGAGCTGGACCAGCGAAAGGCAATTGATATTGAAGAGCCAATTGGGACTGTGGAGTATGAATGTGAACCACCAGTGACAATCCCTCAAGAGCCTCCTCTGCCTAAGTGGAACAAACCAGTCAAATTTGCACATCCGTGCCCCCTTAGTAGCCACATCACAGAGATGGGTCTCGATGACACTAGAGATTCCGCAGTCTTGACACCATGGTGGTCAATAGAAGAGAGAATAGAAGAAGAATCCGTTGTGTGTTCTATACCTTAATGCCCCGATCATTTCACAAACAACAGATCATTTGCCTAGCTCCCCAACCTTCAAGACGGGGAATTCATATTCAATTCATGTGCTAGGTAGTTTAAATCCGAGTCCTCCTCTACTAGGAAGCCTCCAAAATTATATAGCAATACTGATGGATGGAGGGGTTCTCCAGTACCGTCGGGGAGTCAGATAGCAGTGGCCAGACACAGTCCAGCTAGAGGACTATAAATCAAGCGATTGATGGGAGGCACCCCATCATTTCTCTCTCTCTATCTCTCTATTTAATTCTCCAATTACCTACTTTCTATCAAATTTCCCTCCCCTCAGTTTAATTCTGAGTAGTTTAATTTTTAGTGTAAATTTTTGAAGAATGTTGGAATTAGAAGCTCGGTGCCTTCATTTTTTGTGCTAAGGCAGTGTGCATCTATTTTTGGGACTTAAACGTTTAACGGACATATTTTAGTTGCACTTAAATGTGGCATATTATTTTTGGGATGAAAGATGCTTCTTGGATAAATTGGTGAGGCACATGCATGTTGCATTTACATGCATTTGGGGATTTTTGGGGAGTTCACATACATAAAATTCTGCCCCTCTGTTTAATTCCCCTTTTTGATAATTCTCCTAAGTGTAAATAATTTCATTTTAGTTTTTGGTATTAGTGAATTAATAGAGTTTATGTGTTTTGGCAGGTTTTAATTGACTGTGTTGCAAAGCCTTTGTCCATTGCAATTAGAATGCTGAAAATCTCAGTCAAAGGAAGGCCCTTAGTATTGGCGCGCCCACGCCAAGCCAAGCCCAACAACCTTGCGGCCGCCTTGATTTCCAAACAGGATTTTGAAATTTATCCCCTGCGCAGCTGCTCCCCGTTTCCTCATATCCCTTGCGTAGCTGCGCCATCTTCCTCTTGCCAATTTTTTTTATATGAAACCGGCCCATGTTCTAATTCGTTCTAAACATATCAAATTTTCGGCAGCCTTTGGTCTTCTTCTCTCTCAACGAAAAGCCTAACTCCAGAGTTCTCCCTCACTTCTCCTAATCCAAAACCTAATTTCACCCATCCCTCCATCTCTTCATCCCTACATTCCCTTCACTCTCAATCTCCATCTTTCTGTTGGGTTTGTACGAAATCGTGACGCAATCAAATTGCAAAAATTAGCGGAAGCATGGTATATCAGAGTTTAAAAAAATTTCTACAAAACCATTACCCGGATCATCCTTTATGCAAATTATTAATTTAAAACGATAAATAAGAAGTTATGGAATCATACCCTTGTAGAACGAAGCTTCCACAGGTACTAGTTCAACTCCTTGTTCTTCGTGATCTCCTTGAATTTCCGGGTTAGATTCCTTCCTTTGATCAACGTTAGCCACCCAAGTGTTTGGCCTCTAGAGGTGATCCACCAAGGAAGAGGAATTATCAAGAAGGAGGGTGTTTGGCTAAACCTTAGTTTTCTATCCTCTATAGAAAATGAGTACTATCCAACAATTGGAATTGTATCAACTGATATCTATTATAAGACTCCTCTTATATAGATATTGGTCAACCCTTCTAATCCTATTAGACATGAGATTTCTTTTAATTAATTAAACTCCTTTAATTAATTTAGGCTTCCCACCACATGGGGAATAATTAATTAAATTCATTTAATTAATTTGTCTCCTAATCTTATTAGGAATAAATGAGAGTACTAATATTAAATTAATTACTAAACTCCTTTAGAAATTAAAATAATAATAATTATAATAATATTAATAAGACTCCTCTTATTAATTTATATTTAATATTTCCAAAATATTAAATAATAAACATTAAGCTATTTAATTTATTCTATCACTATAGATTAAATTAATTACACTTAATGCATTATTACGATTATGCCATTACCTTCTTAAATAATTATTCTTCCTTTTATGGTGTGACCCTTTAGGTTCTCTATATTAAACCGGTTGTGAATAAATCAATTAGAACAATTCTAATCTTATTTAAATAAATAAATTAAACTAATAATCTATTTAAATAAATAATATTTATTCTACAATAGGGATAAGCCTCTCTAGCGATCAACGACTTTCCAGATAATATAGATTTCAACATTAATCATAAAAGAACCTGTGAGTAAATAGTTACCGTACAATTCAATCTTTCCACTATACAATGTCCTAATTAAATATAAGACATGAATTTACTGTCAAGTCTTATTTTATTTAATTATATGTATTTCGATTAGAAAATGCACAACTCCAAATAATGCAAATTACAAACTCCTTTCTAATTTCATTTTACCTTGGCCAAGGATTCCTGGGTTGTCATTTAACGAATCACATAGGACATATCTCCTCTTTTACTAGAGGTGGTAGATTCTTTATTGATCATTCATTATCTCCATATGTAACTCATTATACCCAAGCATACCCTTTTATATACCCTAAAGGACTTTAAGGAATAAGTCAAAGTATAATTCATTACATACAAGATACTATGATGATCTCAAGTCCAAGGATCACTTGTACTACTATCACATTAGGAATTCCTATTGACAAGCTAGTAAAACTCCATTAGGTATTTCATAGCGAGTCACGTTCAATGAACTTATTCTCCAATAAGCACCTACATACTTGCTTTAGTGTCTCCACACAAATGATCATGAGATCAATCATCCTCATCCAATGAGCAAGCAACATATGTACCAATCTATCCGGATTTACTAATCCCCTTTTTAGTAATCCCACGATTGGGAATTATTTTAGTTTTAGAGCTTTCGAAGAATTTAGATCTCATTAGCATGATCATCATCATGATTCTAAAAGCATTGCTTAAAACTATGGGTTATTTACATATTATAAAAACAGCACCATGTAGATAATTAAATGCCTTTAATAAATGAATATTTTATTAATAAATAAATAAGATTGTTTACAAAGAACGTGCTCTATCATCATACATGATTGGCTTGTATGCATACTACTATCAATCTCCCACTTGCACTAAAGCCAATCGCCATGGTATCTCATACCCATCTTCTCTAAGTGACGATCAAACTGCTGTTGTGTTAAAGCTTTAGTAAATGGATCTGCAATGTTGTCTTGAGAGTCTACACGCTCCAAGGTGACATCTCCTCTTTCAATGATCTCCCTGATCAAGTGAAATCGCCACAACACGTGTTTAGATTTTTGATGAGACCTTAGTTCCTTAGCCTGTGCAACTGCTCCTGTGTTGTCACAGTAAACGGGAACTGCTTCTCCAATGCTAGGAACCATACCAAGTTCAGTTATGAACTTCTTCATCCAAACAGCTTCCTTTGCAGCTTCACTTGTAGCTATATACTCTGCCTCTGTCACTGAATCAGCAACTATTTGCTGCTTGGAACTCTTCCAACTCACTGTGCCTCCGTTCAAGGTAAAAACATACCCCGAAACAGATTTACTGTCATCTTGGTCCATTTGAAAACTTGAGTCTGTGAAGCCCTCGAGTTTTAATTCAGACCCACCGTAGACAAGAATAATATCCTTAGTCCTTCTCAAGTATTTTAGGATATTCTTCACTGC
Organism: Panax stipuleanatus; assembly: GCA_020205555.1. Classification (NCBI taxonomy): domain Eukaryota; kingdom Viridiplantae; phylum Streptophyta; class Magnoliopsida; order Apiales; family Araliaceae; genus Panax; species Panax stipuleanatus. The sequence goes on along the minus strand of CM035115.1, from coordinate 41,729,983 downwards.
CTTCCAGTGCTCTTCTCCTGGATTCAACACACTGGTATCTGCTCGTTACACTAAGTGCATGAGCAACATCCGGTCTAGTACATATCATACCGTACATGATAGATCCTATTGCAGAAGCATAAGGGATCTTACTCATACGGGCTCTTTCCTCAGGTGTATTTGGGGCCTGTTTCTTGGAGAGATATATTCTATAGCTCATCAGCATGAGACCTCTTTTGGAATCTTCCATGCTAAATCTCTTTAGCATTGCATCAATGCACATTCCTTGGGATAAACCAAGCATCCTTTTAGATCTATCTCTATAGATCTTTATCCCCAAAATATAGGATGCTTCTCCCAAGTCCTTTATGGAGAAGTGTTTAGATAACCAGATTTTAATCGATTGTAGCATAGGAATGTCATTCCCTATCAGTAATATATCATCAACATATAATACGAGGAATGAAACTGCGCTCCCACTAACCTTCTTGTACACACATGGTTCATCGTCGTTTTTGATAAAATCAAACTCTTTGATTGTCTCATCAAAACGAATGTTCCATCTACGAGAAGCTTGCTTCAATCCATAAATGGATCATTGCAGCTTACAGACTTGATTTGTTCCAACCTTTGAAACAAATCCCTCTGGCTGTGTCATATACACATCCTCCTCAAGTTTCCCATTAAAGAAGGTCGTTTTCACGTCCATCTGCCAGATCTCATAGTCGTTATAAGCTGCAATCGCAAGCAAAATCTGAATGGACTTGAGCATAGCTACTGGTGAAAAGGTTTCATCATAGTCAACTCCTTGTCTTTGTTTGAAACCTTTTGCAACCAGTCGAGCCTTATAGGTCTCTACCTTGCCGTCCGCTCCAGTCTTTCTTTTAAAGACCCATTTACACCCAATAGGCTTAATGCCTTCAGGTGGTGAAACCAAAGTCCATACTTTGTTTTCATACATGGAGTCCATTTCGGATTTCATAGCTTCAAGCCATTTTCCTGAGTCTTTATTACTCATAGCCTGTTCGTGATTCAATGGATCATCATCATTCATGATGTGTACCTCATCGTCATCCTCTATAACGAATCCATACCTCTCAAGTATCTTCGGTACTCTTCTAGATTTACGAACAGGGTGTGGTATAGTAGGTTCTTCTACTTGGTTAGGTACCTGACTTTGATCCGTGGTAATTTGTGGTTCTTGAACTTCTTCAAGATATGTCTTACTCCCACTGACCCCTTCATGGATAAACTCCTTTTCCAAAAAGGCAGCATGTTTCGCAACAAACACCTTTTGATCAGTTGGATGATAGAAATAATACCCTAAGTTTCTTTAGGGTATCCCACAAATCTACACTTATCGAATTTAGTCTGTAGCTTATCATTTTCAAACTTTTTGACATAAGCTGGGCAACCCCAAGTCTTAACATGCTTAAGATTTGGTTTCCTCCCCTTCCACATCTCATATGGAGTCTTTGGGGCGAATTTGGTAGGTACCTTGTTAAGTAGGTATGCCGCCGTTTCTAGGGCATATCCCCAGAAAGAAATTGGAAGGTCGGTAAAACTCATCATGGATCGAACCATGTCCAACAGTGTTCGATTTCTCCTTTCAGATACTCCATTTAACTGTGGTGTACCTGGAGGAGTCCATTGTGAGATTATACCATTTTCTTTGAGACAATTGAGAAACTCACCGCTTAAGTATTCTCCACTTCGATCTAATCGAAGTATCTTTATACTCTTGCCCGTTTGTTTCTCTACTTCACTTCTGAACTCTTTGAACTTTTCAAATGATTCTGACTTGTATTTCATTAAATACACATATCCAAATCTTGAGTGATCATCAGTGAAAGTAATAAAATAAAAATACTCACCCCGTGCACTTGTTGTTATAGGTCCACAAATGTCTATGTGAATCAATGCCAACAACTCTATAACTCTTTCTCCTTTTCCACTAAAAGGAGATTTAGTCATTTTACCCATGAGACAAGATTCACAAGTTGGATATGATTCATAATCAGATAACTTAAGGAGCCCATCTTTATGCAACTTGGATAATCTTGTTTCATTGATATGACCGAGTCTAAAGTGCCACATGTAGGTATAATTAATATCATCTCTTTTCTTTTTCTTAGTTTGTTCAATTTGAAAAATATTTTCTTGTAAGTCAAGTGTATAAAGTCCATTTCGCAAATTTCTAACACCATATAAAACATCGTCTTTATAAATAGAACAACTATTGTTCTTTATAACAACGTTAAATCCTTCCATATCCAATACAGAAATTGAAATAATATTTTTAATAATATTCGGAACATAATAACAATTATTAAGATAAATGGACTTGCTCGAAGGCATTACTAAATAATAAGTTCCTACAGCTAATGCAGCAACCTCCATTCCCCACTCGTAGGATCACCTCATCATTGTTCAGCTTTCTACTTCTGACTAGTCCCTTCACATTATTACATATGTGAGAACCACAGCCGGTACCCAATACCCAAGTAGAATTTTGACTTTCTGAAAAATTAATTTCAATCATAAACAAACCTTGATTGGAAGTCGAAGCTTCTCTAAGCTTCTTCTTTGCCAGAAACTTCTTGCAGTTCCTCTTCCAATGACCCGGCTCGTTGCAATGGAAGCACATTCCTTTGCTAGCTGGATCAGATTTCTTTTGTTCCTTTATGTTCACTTTGCCCTTGGTCATCCGAGATCGGAAGCGCTCCTTAGATATCTCATATATAGCAGTCCTACTTTGTTCACCATACAACTCCTTGAGGTGAATCAACACAGTAGGAGCATCCATATTTTCGTGCTGACGTAGAAGCTCGTTATTAATGGATGCGAGCATGATGCATTGAGCCACAGATGCATCATCTTGCCACTTTACAATGGTGGCAATCTCTTCCTCAGAGGCTGTTTCTGGAACAGTTCCAGGGACAAGTGAGTTTAGGACATAAGAAATCTTTTCAGCAGTGAGAACTATTCTCAGATTTCTTAGCCAGTCCGTATAATTCGGCCCGGTAAGCTTATTAGCATCAAGTATTCTTCGCAGTGAATTAGTGATTTTGACATTTTTAAAATTTTGCATGTGAAAAATAACATTTTAGCAAACATTCATTTTATTAATTTTGCATACCAAAATAAATTTAGGTCTTTATTTTAAATTGGTATCTCCCACTATTTTTATCAAACTATATTACCCTCACTTATATAGTTCGGCAACATCTAATTAAAGATTTGCTAGTGAGAATAAGGATCCCATTTCAAATGTATATAACCTTGTGGATAGCACAACAAGCGATATACAAATAAATAGGTAGACAACTCTTGTCAATTACATCACTATATAACTCCTTTTATTTTGCCTCTTAAATCATAATGGTCAAGTGTGTGCACATCCGAACTAAAATGATTTAAGTTAAGTCCAGCCTAGCACTTCCATAAATTCAAAAAAGAAAAATGTTCGTCCTTGTGGATAGCACAACAAGACTAGATCGTTCAATTTTCTTGATAAGCATCAAATGTGATTAATTAACATCTTAAATATGCAATACTCGCCTTGTGGATAGCACAACAAGCTCATATTAAATATTTCATTTTCTATTAATTTATCATGCTAGAAGGCGACGTTCGATATTCCAAATATCATTTGAACGCTTCGGACTTAATATTATTTCTTTGAGGGGTTTGTTATTATTTGTCTCATCTTGTTTAGCGCGCATGCACACACACACACACATATATATATATATATATATATATATATATATATATATATAAAATACGCGTTATTTTATTAAACATGCGAAGCATGTTTGCATAAAATATAATATATATAATATTTAGCATGCAATATAGAATACTATATTCTACCCGGATTGATTATGGACTTTTATTCTAGTTTGGTTCACTAGAGCCACCAAGTGAACCAAAAGGTCAAACCTAGGAGTGCAAGAATTTAAATTTAAATATAACTATTACATTTAAACCCGGGCTCCATACAAACAGGTCTTCACGCGCTCCTTGCTCCTTGGTCTCCAATTTCTTCAAGATAATTCTAACTATTTCTATTACATTAAACTATTTAATTTAAATAGAAACCTTGATCAGCAGTCAAGGGAAAGTACATAGGAGGGAGATATAATTTTACATCAAGAAAAAAATTTAGAGAAGACGAGGTACACAGACCCCATTTAATAAAACTCATTCATTCAAGCATTCAACTAAAATAAAATCCAATCACATTGGTCAAATAGTCCATAATCAATCCCCATTTATTATCATACATATCACCATATATATCAATAAATAAATATTCATCTCATGAATTAAAATATTCCATATATATATAAGTATCATTTAATGGACAATTTTAAATTGCATGAAATCCAATTTCAAGATTAAAATAAACTCTTTATTTTAATTATAAAATTATTTAGAATATAATATATAAATATATCATATATATATATATATTTGATATTACCGTATATATTATATATATTTATATAACGAATCAGGTTATATATATATATATATATATATATATATAATATAAATTCACATTTATTTTTTAAAAAGAAGTCACCTTCTTTTATTAAAAGAGTCCTGCAGGTTTATTAAAAGAGTCTTTTCCTGATGGGTCACCTTCTTTTTGGAGTAAGAAAGAGACAACACCTTTTCCTTGCAGAATTCAAGATTAGCACCCAAAAAAAAAATTTGTGATTCGTCCAAAAAAAAATGTCATTTTTTTTTCTTAAAATAAAAAAATTTATACAATAAAATTATGCCCAATAAATTATTTTTAAATACATACCCATATGTATATGAAATCAAAAATAAATTAATAATTGCATAAAGGTTTGGCTCTGATACCACTGTTGGGTTTGTACGAAATCGTGACGCAATCAAATTGCAAAAATTAGCAGAAGCATGGTATATCAGAGTTTAAAAAAATTTCTACAAAACCATTACCCGGATCATCCTTTATGCAAATTATTAATTTAAAACGATAAATAAGAATTTATAGAATCATACCCTTGTAGAACGAAGCTTCTACAAGTACTAGTTTAACTCCTTGTTCTTCGTGATCTCCTTGAATTTTCGGGTTAGATTCCTTCCTTTGATCAACGTTAGCCACCCAAGTGTTTGGCCTCGAGAGGTGATCCACCAAGGAAGAGGAATTATCAAGAAGGAGGGTGTTTGGCTAAACCTTAGTTTTCTATCCTCTATAGAAAATGAGTACTATCCAACAATTGGAATTGTATCAACTGATATCTATTATAAGACTCCTCTTATATAGATATTGGTCAACCCTTCTAATCCTATTAGACATGGGATTTCTTTTAATTAATTAAACTCCTTTAATTAATCTAGGCTTCCCACCACACGGGGAATAATTAATTAAATTCATTTAATTAATTTGTCTCCTAATCTTATTAGGAATAAATGAGAGTACTATTATTAAATTAATTACTAAACTCCTTTAGAAATTAAAATAATAATAATTATAATAATATTAATAAGACTCCTCTTATTAATTTATATTTAATATTTTCAAAATATTAAATAATAAATATTAAGCTATTTAATTTATTCTATCACTATAGATTAAATTAATTACACTTAATGCATTATTACGATTATGCCATTACCTTCTTAAATAACTATTCTTCCTTTTATGGTGTGACCCTTTAGGTTCTCTATATTAAACTGGTTGTGAATAAATCAATTAGAACAATTCTAATCTTATTTAAATAAATAAATTAAACTAATAATCTATTTAAATAAATAATATTTATTCAACAATAGGGATAAGCCTCCCTAGCGATCAACGACTTTTCAGATAATATAGATTTCAACATTAATCATAAAAGAACCTATGAGTTAATAGTTACCATACAATTCAATCCTTCCACCATACAATGTCCCAATTAAATATAAGACATGAATTTACTATCAAGTCTTATTTTATTTAATTATATGTATTTCGATTAGAAAATGCACAACTCCAAATAATGCAAATTAGAAACTCCTTTCTAATTTTATTTTACCTTGGCCAAGGATTCCTGGGTTGTCATTTAACGAATCACATAGGACATATCTCCTCTTTTACTAGAGGTGGTAGATTCTTTATTGATCATTCATTATCTCCATATGTAACTCATTATACCCAAGCATACCGTTTTATATACCCTAAAGGACTTTAAGGAATAAGTCAAAGTATAATTCATTACATACAAGATACTATGATGATCTCAAGTCCAAGGATCACTTGTACTACTATCACATTAGGAATTCCTATTGACAGGCGAGTAAAACTCCATTAGGTATTCCATAGCGAGTCACGTTCAGTGAACTTATTCTCCAATAAGCACCTACATACTTGCTTTAGTGTCTCCACACAAATGATCATGAGATCAATCATCCTCATCCAATGAGCAAGCAACATATGTACCAATCTATCCGGATTTACTAATCCCTTTTTTAGTAATCCCACGATTGGGAACTATTTTAGTTTTAGAGCTTTCTAAGAATTTAGATCTCATTAGCATGATCATCATCATGATTCTAAAAGCATTGCTTAAAATTATGGGTTATTTATATATTATAAAAACAGCACCATGTAGATAATTAAATGCCTTTAATAAATGAATATTTTATTAATAAATAAATAAGATTGTGTACAAAGTACGTGCTTTATCATCATACATGATTGGCTTGTATACACACTACTATCACTTTCAAGACCCCTGCTGTCCTTCTCCGGCCTCTGCTACCTGTGTATTCAAGGTCTCAATTCATTGTTTGAGGGGGAATTCTGTATAGGTTTGCAAGTGACTAGAAAGTGAAAGGTATGTGCTGACCACATCAATTTCCAATCATCTCAAGCCTACAATTGAAAAGAAAGGATCAAAATTTTGGTTTTCAATTGATTACATTGTACGTGTTTGATATGAGTTCTAAGAGAATCTGGAGACATTTTGCATAGCAGATTGGGCAGAATTTTTGGGTTCAGTTGTGTGCAGCATGTGTTTGATTTAAGTTCAAAGAGAATTCGGGGGGCTATAAGAGGGTTGGGTTCAGGGTTCACAGAGTCTGCATAAAATTAAACTTTAGAAAAAGATTTGGGGGTTTGAACAATTCCTTGGCAGAGTGTAGATTGCTTCACATTTGGGGATTCATTTGTTAATTGAGAGTGCATAGAGCATCAAGGGCTAATTTTTTGATAGAATTGGGAGATTGCTTGCAGTGAGTTTATTTGTTTCTTGCAGACTTCTGCCACATCAATACTTGACACTTTCAACATGCCTAAGAGAATTCAAACTCCATCACCACCTTCTCCTCCTCCGAGCACAGAGCATGGCGAGGGTAGTTCCCATGAGGCTCTCGATACCTTTAGATTTATGGACTTGACTGCTCAGTGTTACTACATCAATGTTTTGGATAGAAAGACCTGTGTGAAGGAGAGGGGACTAAAGCCGGGCATGGACGACGGGTTAATGAAAAGGCAGATAATCGAGCATGGTTGGGCACTAGTTGCGGCCACACCACTACCAGCCCCGATACCCCTGGTTAAATAATTCTATGCCAACGCCCATGAGGCGCAGAATGGGATATCTTATGTGAGAGGGAAGCAGGTGCCGTACACCAAGCAGGCCATAAATAAAATTTTTAAGCTGGACACTATTCCTTCTGGCCCGATAAATTGGGCCAAGTCTCAGCGTCATGAGACTAACTTGGACAGACTGATAAAGGAATTGTGCAAATCGGGCACAAAATGGACAACATACTCAGGCATAACCAGAAAGATAGGCTTCCCTCAGACTGCCCTGAGTCGCTACGCCAAGGCTTGGTACAGCTTCATTTGTACGAGCATTCTCCCTTCGAGCCATCATGCCGAGGTCACTACTGAGCGAGCTACCCTACTCTACGGCATCATCAAGAACAGACGGATTGACATTGGACACATTCTGAATCAGTCCATGCTAAAATTTATGAGGGGGAGCACCTCAAGAGGGATTCCACATGCCTCGGTGATTACACGCTTATGTTTGGTCGTTGGAGTGGTCTGGGATAATGAAGAGCTACTGCGCTCGATGAGCGATATAGACCATACAACCATCCAGCAGTACACCATCTGGCAGGGGCAGAGTCTCATCCCCGAGGACTTGGGTTTGTGCGAGGTGATGATTCTGATCAAGATGAGGACGATGACGAAGACGAAGAAGATGAGCCAGAGCAAGCTCAGCAGGCGGTAGGGTCAACTCCCACACAGTATGCTATGCAGCAGAGGGAGATCAGGCAGCTGAGGTGATGGATGGATACCACGTACACAGACTTCCAGACCTATACATCCGGTTTTTCCCAGGCTTTATCTCAGGCATTCGAGCAGTTGGGCATACATGAAAAGTTTTCGACATTTGGCAGCGGCAGTCAGTACCCCCCTCCAGACACACCACCATAGCAGATTGAGGAGGAGGAGGACGACGAGTCCGAGTAGGGGACTTCTTTTTTTCCTTTTTACCTTCAATGCGAACATTGAACACTTTAAGTTTGGGGGTATTGGGGGTTTATTTTTGCATGTAGTTTAATTCATATCATATTGCATTTTGTTTAGTTCATTTAATGCATGTAGTTTTGTTTAGTTCATTTATTGCATGTAGTTTATATTTTGTTAAAAATTGTTAAATTTTTAAAATTTTTGTTTTGTTTTAGTTAACTATGTTAGGACATTTTGCATGACATACTGCATAAATCCAGGTTGAAGTTGGTTTGTAAGTTGGTGGCCTATGATGAAAACTAAATTTCTTAATTTTCGAACGGATTTGAGACTTAAGCTTGATTTCATCGTCATATATGAAAATCCTTATCTGTCAAATAGTGTGTAACCAGTAAGCACGATAGAGTAACCAACATGACATGCTAAGTTTAAATGTTCACATACTTGTCTTCTGGTGGGAAATTTGTATTTTAAAGAAAGAGTCAGTGATCATATGATATTAACTAAGACTGTTAAAAGCTTAAGTTTGGGGGAAAACCGGGGGGTGTACATGCTATGTGTGGAGATGGAGCGTAAGACGCACTCCCCTATAAAAAAGAAAAAGAAAAGAAAACAAAAGAAAAGATTTAGAAAAAGAAAAAAAATAGAATAAACACTTCGGCTACGTCTAATCCCTTGGCCTTTGATATTCGAGCAAGTAAACCCTAGGGGTGTCTCTACACCTAGCGCCCTAAGGTCGTCTGGTCTGGGAGTCATTGGTCGAAAGCTTGCCACATGGATATCATTGAAAAGCCTAAGAGGACTAGGCTTTACACAGTCGAATGTGTACACGGGAAAGTACGAATACGCCCTCGTGAGTCAATAAAAAGAATAATAAACTCCCTGTTATCTCTTAACTTAAGTAATACATAGTCATAGTTAGAAATTATCTGATTTACTGCTTTTCTTGAATTAAAACTGGTTTTCCCCCTAAGAAGCATAGTATGTGATTTATTTGTTCAGAGCATGTTTAATGGTTGCTAGGCACACAACGCACAATACATCAGTGCTGACAGATTTGGATTTGCAAAGTTATACTTTTGATCTTGTCTTGGGGTTCTTATCTATTTGATTGGCCTGTGACTTTTCTGAGCCATTGCATGTGAATATCCATTCTGACTGAGACCTGGATTCACTTTCATTCTAGTATCGATTGCATACATTATAGTTACTTACATTGCATTTGTGTTTGGTTTTGTTTGTGTTACTTGAGGGAAAGCAACGTTTAAGTTTGGGGGTTTTTGATAAGTGGTTTTATAACCACTTATTTAGATATCAACTCACTTCGATTGTTGCTTAAACTCACGTGTTATCGTAGATTTTCATGCATTTTTACTTTCTTTTGTAGATTTCTATTTAGGAACTCTCTAGGTGCATTTTGAGATTAAAAAGACGAAAAGGTGTTGAAAAGGGACAAAACATAAAGAGCTAAGCTGTGGCACAATGTGGGCAGAATAAGAAGGGACTAAGAAGCAGTGAAATGGGTGATGGAATGAGCATATGAGTTGTATGAATCACGAAAGGAGTGAAAAGATTGATAGGGCAGTGCAGCAAAGCAAAACTACAGGATTTCCAGCATCTTCCCCTGCGCAGCTGCGCAGGCATTGGTCAGGGAGCCGGCGCAGCTGCGCCGGTCAAATTTTCCAGTTGACTCATTTTTTAATCCGGCTGTTTTGGAATTGGCTTGGGCAATGAAGGCACTCGGCTGGGGGAATGATATAAGGGCATTTTGGCATACATTTGAAGACATCTCCCGTTAAGGGAGCTTCGCCCTAATCTTCTTCTTCTATTTTCATTTTCTTTTACATTTCTTGCCTAGGAGTAAAATAGGAGTAGAGATTAGACTAGTTTATAGTAGTTAATGTTCTAGGGTTTTATTAGACTTGATGGTTGAAACATTTAAAGAACATCAAGGATTCATATTTTGATCAAGAGGAATCATATTTGCATTTCTTACCCTTATTTTCTCTTTGATTCATATTTGTGTTCTTATAATGCTTATTCAATATGTGGATGGTATGTTTGAGTTGTCTATGACTTAAACTGTATTTTGAGGTTTCAATGGAACCTTTTGAGTAATATTTGTTGATTTGCTTTCACGTTGGTCTTGTTGGTTGTTATTGATTGTCTATTGCGATGTATGCTTTCAATGCTTAATTGATTCGCGATTAATTACCAAGATAACCTATGTGGACTTGAAAGATGAAGTGTCGGTTTAGATCTAATAGCGGTAGCGGGCGATTGTAAGTTCACATGGCGTTGGACGTATGATTTATGCGTAGGATAGACATATACCGAAGCGCGGCTCGTAGTCAATAGAGGACCTGACCTTAAACCCTAATTATTTGTAAATCACATAGATATATAGTGGTTTAGCTAATGTGGGTGTTCACGTGCGTCTATCATCTGTGGATTGCACGCGATATGGTTTAGGTGCATCGAAAGATGGCCTTCTCTTATCTTCGTGTTCTCGGCTAACAACTGTAATGATTATTGTGACCTAATTGGAAGTGAATCAATTTAGATGAATCATTAGGGGAAATTGGGATCTCATGCTATCATTATCTGATTTTACTCTAGGATTGTTTAGTTTATGTTTTAATTCCATGCCTAGTTAAATTAGCTTAATTCCATCTCTTTACCATCCGTTTAAATAACACTGAAATGATTATGTGCTAGTGGTTTGGTGTCTGTTATCCGTTAATTCTCCGTGGGAACGATCTTTACTTACTCTTTATTACTCGTTGGCCGCGTATACTTGGGCGTAAATTGTGTCATCTAATTGGACCAACATTTGGTCAATTTAATATCCGAAAATTAACTATTATCGAAATAAATGTCGATTTTCACTAACATTAATATTCCCAACACAATAAAAATATTTTTATCAACCATTCATCATTAATATTATAATTCACAATATTGACAACTAGATCGTTTCCAAGAAAGAAGGGGCTTTTCGATAAGCATTTCTCCTTACTGGCGCGCAATTAAATATCCTAACCCCTTTCCTTGACAGAACTTTCTAGAAATTGTCAATAATGCTAATAATAATAATCATAATATGAGCAACTGTGTTGTGTCGATTATTGATTTACTATTTTAAAGTATTGTGCAGATGATACTGTGACAATAATTGAATCAATAATATGAGATACTATGCAGCAATGACTTTGGCAATTATTAAATTAAAATGATTGACTTCTTACTTAAGCATCAATAATCAAAGATTCTGTGCAATACTGTGTGCTACTATGCAACAACGCGTATTACTGTACTTTTATCACCGGGTATTTCAACAGTTTAAAAGTAAAAGTTTTGCCGTTATTTTTATAAAAATGTTATTTCTATCGCTTTCTATATCCGACAGTTATTTCGTTGTGGGATCCACCAATGACTGTGCCGTCGTACGAATATTCTCCCACCAAACGAATATTTCTCGACTTTTGTCGCTTTCTATATCCGACAGTTGTTCTATTATGGGGCCCACCAATTATTGGTTATTTCGACGTCGCCATCGTACTTTACCAAATATAATATTCCCCGATAAAAGGAATATTGTCCGACAAAATGAATATTCTTCGACACAACGAATATTTTATAACAACTTGCTTACTTTGTAAAATTTGAACATATCACCCTTAACTTTAACCTTTTATCAATTTAACCATTTACTGAATAGAATACTAATTATAAGAAAAATTGAATACTTTTATTTCATAAAATTTGGGGTCTTACAATCTCTCCTTTTTATAAAATTTCGTCCCCGAAATTTACATACCTGGTAATTCGAAGAGGTGAGGATACCTTGCTTTTATTTCAGATTCTATCTTCCCGGTCATTTCCTCTGTATCAAGATTTTTCCATTGCTCATATCTTGGATTTCAGATATCATTCCAGATTACAGCTTCAAAACAAAGGTTAGTTGACATATCATAATTTTCAACTTTTTAAGTAAGAAAATTAAGCTTAGTTAGGACACACACTAGCGAAGGATATTACTCGTATCTCTCCTCCTAGTTCTAGTCTCAGATCTCCGCCACAGACCATATCCCTAAGCTTTGATGCCAATTGTGATGCCCCTAAAATATGTCCACACAACCCATTCTGAGTCGCCAGAAATACACTCAACAAAATTTAAATACAAATCTTCGTATTCCCACTATTAAACTGTCGTGTAAAATACTACCACACATAAACTGTGTGTTACAATACAAATAACAATACTCATACTCCTTATCAATGATATGTTACATAAAGGTACCGTCAATAACTTTTTTAGGAATTAAAATCTTTGGAAAATGCACAAGGAAACCTTCGTACATGGGAGGCCATGCATCTAAGTTATAATAGATATCATAGGACTTTGGAATTAACCTTGGTTGACCCAATAGACCCCAAAGAAGAACGAGAAGATTACTATCCTGTTCATTCCAATGGTGGGTTTTCTCTTGCCATATAATTATCTCCATTATCTCAAACTGAGGATTATATTCCAACCATACTCCAAGATTGTATAGGTAGTGCTCATAGATATAATCAGCAAGTGGATGCGCACAACCATGTCTTAAGATAACCTGAAGTAGTATGTGGTTAGACATCTTGTATGATAGTGACAACACACCCTTCGAAAGTCGAGTTCACCTCATCACCCTATAGTTGTTCACCAAAATCAACTGTTAAATGACATATAAAATACGACACACACAGTTTAAATTCTCAGTACATTTATTCTTATACTGTTTTATAGAAAACTTCAATAATTATAGACCATCGTTCTATTCCCCTGTTATCCCCGCTCGACCCAGCTACATTCTTACTACCTGAAAGAAATTGTGAAGTAAAAGGGTCAGCACAAATAGCCCAGTAAAGAATATTATAGCTAAAGATAATTAAATTATCAATAGCTTTCATCAGTAATAAATCCGATATTTAGAACATATGGTAGATGATAAAAGTTTTCAACCATAGTTACAATGGAACAAGCAATCCATTAGAAGAGTCAAATAGACCATAATGTCTACTATTTTCTCCATGTTAAAAGTCAACCAACAATATTTTATCCCTATAACATCAATTAACAGTTCCTCTCCACAATCATGTAAATAGTTTATGATCATAATTATATTGATAAATTCCTCTTCGCACCCAGAACGAAGATAATTTTCATCACCAGTCTTTACCTGAAACACCAAAGATCATGGTTATACCAAATCACAGTTCCTTTTCATAATCATGCTAATAAACACATCTTTGCACTCGGGCCAAAGATATTCATTTGTAACATCAATGGTCATGATTATGCCAAACACATGTCCATCTTTGCACTACGGGCCAAAGATATTCAAATTTCATATTTCAAAGATAACGATTGTAAGAACCCGAATTTTCAGATATTATTAAATAAGGATTTAATAAATAAAAATTTTAAACCATGAGATGGGTTCGAATAAAAATATATATATGTGATATGAGGTATGTGTTATTTTGTTACATAGGGTTATATGAACTATGTAATAAGTAATTTTTGTGATTAATAAATATATTATTAATATATATTTATTATTTAGCGTAAAGACGATTCAGTTGAGATAAAGGAAAGGGATAAATTTCTATCGATATTAAATAATTTATATAGTTATTTTATCATAGTAAGTTGGTGACATTAAATATCCTTAATGTATAATCACCATATTCTTGTGTATGTGTATTAATAACTAGTATGTTTATAATATAGGTTATTAATAACACTTAAGCTATCCGTGAATATGTTTAGATAGTGAAGCATGAGTTAGTTAAGGAATTAACTAATAAGAATAAATATTAGTTAATTTAAGTTGGGAGTTATATTAGGGAATAATATAATGTGAGTATTGAACCTTAATTAACTAAGATGATATAGTACATTGTTTAATTTACTTAAGTAAAAAAATAGATTAATATATGCGTTGAATATATGATTATAGTTGCTACTTTTTATATATATTACTTAGAATGGTAATATGTGAGAAAGTCTAATGTACGAATAACGTTAATATATATATATACGTTATTAAAAAGAAATAGAAATTATTATATCTTTAAATGAATATTTGAAGAAATTATTTTGAGGACAATTGATAGAAAAGAAAGAAAAATGATTATTATATATATAATTCTAATAAAGGATATTAAAATAAATTCTAATATTGAATTATTTTAATAAATGAGGAAATGTTATTTTTGAATAATAATATTTTCTTATATGTTTTTGAATGAGGTAATATGTATGATTAATTAATATGGAAAATATATTCAAACATATTTGCTATATGTAAATAAATTGATAGAAACAATTTATTATAATAGAAAATAAACTCACTATCTATTTTCTATATATAATATATGTACATGTGTTGTACATGTAATTATTTGATATTATATTATATTATAATATCTTGAGTTAATAAATAAAGTATTTTCTAATAATGAATATCTTTATTTGGAGAAAACATAATATTTTATGTTATGGCTAAATACATAATTTCTAATTTATTTTCAAAGGAGTTTAATTAATGAAAGGAAACTAAGTTATTTTTAATATATTAAATAACTTAAGTTATTATGTGATCGTGAATATTATTATTTGAATAATTAATAGAGTATATATGTTAATTACTATAAGCGTAAAGGTTATACTTATTATAAGTATAATTAATTGAAGTAATTTAGCATTTTAATAGCTTGAGTTATTATATTACCGTAAAGGTTATATAGAATATTGGAGTATTTTCATTCACGATATATTTATATATGTGAACCTTGTGACTTAATAGTTCTAATTATATTGAACATGTTATAAGTAGTAAGTGACGGGAATAATAATAAGCTTGAGATTAAGCTTGTGAGAAATGCCTTGTGTGACACGATAATAGATTCGGTAATGAATTGATTAATTCAAGGATGAAAGAATTATTAATTAAACAATTAATCTATATTAATTGTTATTATAATAATATGTTGAATTATTATTATTGCGAGTGATAGCATGATAATAAGTATATTTGTTATAAATATAATAAGATAATTAACTATATAAATGTTAATTAATTGTTATGGAAATTATAATTTCATTGATTAAATGAGAAATAGATTAATTAATATTAATATTAATTAATTAATAAGATAAGTAATTTATTAAATTCTATGTGCAACCATGCGATATTAAAGTATAACGTATAGTAACTAACTATATATTGTATGAAATATAAAGTGTAATATAACTATGTTATTTATGAATATAAACTATATAGTAAAGTTTATTGAGTTGTAAGAGATACATGAAATGTGGGTGTGACAATGTGTATACAATAGTAATATATCATGAATATATAGTAAATAATTATTGAATTAATGCAATTTAATAATAAAAGAGACGATACACTGTGATGGTACCCGAAAGAATTATATCCGGTAGAATGAGATATATATGGATTATATGGTGATATATATGTACCTCCACTTGATATATTGTATTATGGTTTGCTCGTTAGAAATGACATTGTGACTCTAGATAAGCTTATAACCTAAGTGTATATATAATGTATATATAGATAACCCAAGTATTTATACACTTGCTAGTTACTTTGTTGCTGAGAGTCATTTTTTATCCCTAATTGAGTGACCCATTTCATCACACGTGAATGGCTACAAGGCTAGCCTATCTCCATTTCTCAAACTCAGCAAACTAGCAACAATCATGAAGGGGGAGTGGTCCTAATAGTGAAAATCAACTACTCTACCAACTCCTCTCCTATAACCATTGAATCCTTCTTCTTCCCATTAGTTTAAAATGGTGTAGAAAGTTAATGTCTGAGTAAAGCATGGTCTATAAATGGAGCTCTTCTCCTTCATGTTTTCATTTGCTGAGATTTATGTTAAGTGAAAATTGAGAGAGAATATAGCATGTTAGTAAAGAGTCTAAGAATTGAGGAAGTTCTAATAACAACAAGCTTAACAGAGGTATAAACTCTCTATTTTTGAATTCAATAAATTCTTGATTTTTGCATGAATTCTTGCTAATTGGAGTTAGGAATGTTGTAAACTTAGTATATAAGCTAGTATGTATGATAGGAATGCAATGTAGCTTGATTAGAGTTGATTCGTGAAAGAAAATTGTGAGTTGGGTTGAAGTCTGCCGAGCAGAAAGCTGCTCTATTTCTGGCCGGCCACTTGCGCAGTTGCCCCAGTTTTGTACTGGCCAGCGGGGCAGCTGCGCCGGTACCAGACTTGAGTTGGCCAAGGCCCTACGCAGCTGCACCGGGACCAGTTTTTGGGTTTTATTTTCTGTGCAGGTTCTGTTATTTGCTAGCATAAGTTATCTAATTAGAATAAGCATGCAAACATAAATAACATGTATATATGAGTATCATGACATGACATAAGCATGATAGTATACATTATTGATGAAGAACTCATAATTTTCAAATGAAACTTATAGTTTTGGATATGAACTTTGATACTTGTATAAACATGTGTGTTATGACCTTGTAAGCGCATTTGTACGGTCTAGACATGCATGAAAGTTGGTATTAACTTATAGTACGTGTTCTTGATACTACATGTACATGCATGGCCATGTTAGTATGTACTATGGAAGGAAAACGTATGATTTTAAAATAAAACTTCTAGTTTTAGATTTGAACTTGGACGTATACATACCATGCATATATTCTGATTTTGTGAGCATGTTTAGATGACTTAGAAATGCATATCGGGCATGTCAACCTATATATTGATAGCATGAACATGTTAGGTTTTGTTAGTGAGCTTCACTAATGAAAATACGAGTTTTGAACGTGGACGTTAACATGTTACCTTAAGATTTGGGATTTTGATGTTTATGGACATATGTGATAGCACACTTGGACTCTCTCATGTATCATACATGTATATACATACCATGACTACATATCATGAAACCAAGTTTTGTGATAGCACACTTGGACTCTCTCATGTATCATACATGTATATACATACCATGACTACATATCATGAAACCAAGTTTAGCGTAAACGAACCATGTTTTCAAACTAATAATCGTGATAGTTACATGCATGAAGTATGTGTAACGACCAGGAATTTTAAGCTTCTTATTAATTTTATCTGTGATTTAAAATTTTTGAGAGTTAATTTTTCAAACTTATTTAAACCTTATGTGGTTATGTGCTTATGTGAATTTAACCTATGCAAATAAATGCTAGAATTTTTGTTAAAGGGAATCACTAATGGTTATTTAAATTAGTAGATTAACCCTGAGACTTTTATATCAGAATATTGATAAAAGTGTTAGTAATTATATATTCAAATTTCTTGAGTATAGTGTAGAGAGTTAATCGTGATTAATTAATTATTTGAGAGTAATTAATTGATAACGTATGAAATTATTATTATTTTTGATTAATAATTATTATGGATAAATAATAATGAGTAATTAATTGGGAGTATGTTGATTAATTATTTTGAATAACTAATAATTAATGAGTAAGAGATTAATAAATATATTTACGTCATTTATTATTTTTTTATACAAGCATGTGTTATATTAAACCTTTAATATATGATAGTTAACTATATATTATATATAGTACAAGGTGACCATTGATAAGGCTATTATATATAGACTATCTAGTAACCGTAATTGTATTATGTGAGATTCATAAGTGTAATGTGTACTTAGAGCATGTGACATGATGTGGGTAGGAAAACTTTTATGAATACCCTATCACCTTAACTTATATCAATAAACATTATTAATTGATAATACTTTCAATAAGTTATTATAATTATAATAACAGTTATTATTATAATAATACCCACTTGCTTTATATTCGGTGTTAAAATAATGTACATGGATTATATGTATGTGCACTACTTGATACCTTGTAATTAGGAATTATATTGTATGCCCTTTAAATTATTGTGACCTGTGTTATATGAAATGAATTGTGTATACAAATTTAATAACCAAGTGTTAGCATACACTATACACCCACTTGCTAGATTGCTGGAATTACTTTGTCCCATAATATGAGCCCAATTTCTCTCTTCACGTGAAAGCAAGAAGCTAGCCTACTCTATCTCTTCTCAATTTCCTCACAGCTATAGCAATGATCATGGGGGAGTGGAGATTATGATGAGTTATACCAACTCCTCACCCACTATTTGATAACCATTAGCTAATTGCATCTCCCATTAGTTTGATTTGAGGAACAATGTCTAGAACCGGATATTGAAATTTCCTATAAATTAACTCTCTTCCTTCTCTATTACAATTGCTGAGATTTCCATACAAGTATAGAATTAGTAGAGTTGCTAGTGAGAGTCTGTGAATTGAGAGAGTGAGAGATAGCAGCAAGTCCCTAATAACAGAGGTATAACTCCATCTTTTCAATTCTTGTAAATTTCTATTCTTGTTCTTCATTAGCACAGTTCTTGATTTTTGTAAGTTAGATGTTAATTGAGCTATGAAGTATGCTTGTAAGTTAGTAAGCATGTTAGTTATATACTGTGACTGGTTTGGAATGAATGCGTAAGAGTTTCTGAGTTGGGATTTTCAGGAACTGCCAAAGCAGTTCAGTCTGGGTTGGAGCAGGAGCCGGCGCAGCTGCGCCGGGTTTATGCCTGGTTGCAGCGCAGCTGCGCAGGACCTGCAATTCAGATTTTTATTTTCTGCATCAGTGCTGTTGTGTGATAGTTTTCTTGCATTGATTTAAACAAACATGTTAACATGGGTAATACGTATATATGGGTACATAAACCTAACATAAACATGTTCAAGCTAAGATGGTATACATTTCGACGAAACAACTCATGGTTTTCGAAATGAATGTTGAGTTTTAAAAGGGGACTTTGGTATAGAAATGTCACATATATATTCTGACTTTTGAGAGGTGTTAGTATGACCTAGGAAGGCATGAAATGCATGTTAATTGATGTATATATGTTTTATGTTGTAAAGAGAACGTACGAACCTAACTAGTACAAATTCCTAACAAAAATAAAAGTTTTGAAAACAAACTTTGACATGTCGACATTCTGATTTTTCAGACATGATATTATAATGTAGAGATGCATAAGAGATGTATTACATTGTGTATATAGGTATCATAATATAACTTGAACATGTGGACCTTAATATTGAACGTTACTAACATCAACATAAGCTTTGAATATGAACTTTGACGTATACGTAGTATGTATGAATTTTGATTTCATGATCATGATCATGTGTTCTATATAAACATGAGAACTAAGACTACTGTGATAGAACATACTAGTATACTTGACCGTAAGTTAAGACGTTTTCAAAAGTGAAACTTAAGAACTTTGAAAAGAGAACTTAACCAAGACTTGTGTCTTTTAGATTGTGACCACTTAAATACATGTATGTAACTTATTGTATGCATTCTAATACATGTGAGTAACGGTTACGAGATACTTTACATGTACCGTGTTGTCTTTTTGACTTAGTGTACTTTGCAAATGGAAACTTAGAATGTGGAAGCTAATTAGCATTGATTACCATGTGAATTGTATTATGATCATGCAAGCATGTTTATTAGGATGTCATTATGCCTATAGACATATTAACATGAACCGCACTTGGTTAAACACAGATTTCAACTATGCATGCATACTCATAGAAAGTGGATTCCTAAGGCATGAATTATGATGATTAAAGTATATTTGTATAGTATACTCAAGCATACATATTAAGTATTGTTTAACCTTGTTATGTGATAACATGACTTTAGAAGCATGAATTTGTATTGTTTAACGTATGTGAATTACCGGCATAAAAATATGACTCTGAATTGGATTAGGATGAGCATGCTAGTTTCGAATGGGAGATTATAACTTGATAAGCATGTGTATTGGTTTAATGACAAATAGTTGCATGCTAGGGTTACGCCGGGACACTTTCAGACCCTAACAATTTGCTTAAGTCGGATTTTAACTGTTAACATATTATGATATGTTTGATATTGAACGTGATCTTATGTGATAGAATTATATAGTGACTAAATTCTAGTATGTGTATTAGTTTATACTAATTGGAAAGACGGACTTGTTAATGTTAGGTCGTTCCAACGCAGTTTTAATTAAAGCTAGAATTATTTGTAGCTGAGCAAACAGGTAAGTTTTCTAACTTCATTTAATTGTGATATTGAATGTAAATACCCTAGACCCTTGTATTACTTTATTCAACGGATATTGTAAGCTAGTATCCGAACCCTACTTTTATTGTGCAAATATTTTAAATCCTTGCACTACTTTATTCAATTACTCGAGTAAGCGAGATTCTAAACTTCACCTTATTTGTGCAAGTTCCTATCCTTCTCATATTGTTTTGAGCAGGTTATTATTGTATTGTGAAAGTTCCCTGAACTTCACATTTAGAGTATTGTGAAAGTTCTCCGAACTTCACATTTTGAGTATTGTAAAAGTTCCCCAAACTTCACACTTTGGTTATTGTGAAAGTTCCCCGAACTTCATACTTTGGTTATTTTGCAAATTCTCGAACTTCATTTCTTTAATTATGAAAGTTCTCTAAACTTATACAAACTCGTAAATTGTGCAAGTATCTTATCTTTGTGTTTACTTTACTCAAAGAACGTTGTAAGCAAATGTCCTAACCTATGCATTTACTTTATGCAAGGGATCTATTATGGTGAAATTCCCCGAATTTCACTCTTTGATGTTGTAAGTGTCTAAGCCTATGCAGTTATTTTATGCAAGGAAATCTAGTATTATGCAAGTTCTCCGAACTTCACACGTTGAGTATTGTGCAAGTTCCCCAAACTTACACAAATTCCTATATTGTGCAAATTCTAAACTTCACTTTGTGCAAGTTCTCTATCCTTCTCATATTGTATTGAGTAGGTTATTGTTGAATCAAAAGTTGTTTACTTAATTGCTTGAACTTTATTTTCAAGCATGTTATTTAGTGGTTTAATTACTTATCAATTATTCCACATCGATATTATTGATATCTGCACTTAGTGCGTTTGAGCTCGTACAGTCTTGGACTTGTACATTATTCAAGGTTCTAAATTTCTTGAACCGTGTCAGTAAGAGTCTGAACCTTTGCTCGGTCAGACTAGTGTATAAAATTTTCTTTGAAGCTATCCAAACTAATTGATGGTAAGGATTCTTAGACGGAACAGAACACCCCTCATATATAGGAGTGTGCCCAGGTATCTAATATATATGATACGAGTAAGCAGATTTAAGTGTTATGCATATTCACGTTGTGCCCGAGGCTGATCTCCTCGAGGTACTAAGTTTCTGTAGCCAGAAGCCAGTAATTCCAAAAAGGGTCAATTAGCTATTGAACCCATTGGAAAGTTATAGTTCAGAGTCTACTCGACTATCAGTCATTCTAAAGGCAATTATTACCTTTGCTTTTAATATTCATATTGTTGAATTGTTCAGATGTTCATAGTGTTGAATCATGCAGGTTGTTGAACCTTACAAATATTCATATTATGAATCAATCTATTATTCGTACTGATTCGTTCAGATATTCATATTGTTGAATCGTTCAGATATTCATATTATTGAATCGTTCTAATATTCATATTGTTGAATCTTTAAGATATTTATTTTGTTGAAATCGTTGTCTGATATTTTTCCATTTATCATAATATATCCTTTATTATTGTATCTAAACTTGCTGAGCAAACTTGTTGCTCATTCTTGCTATATCATGACTTATATTGCAGTTAAGCCCGAGCCCTCAGGGAAGGACAAGGGTAAAGGAAAGATTTAGGATGGTTTGCAAGGAGCAAACTTTATCTTTATGTCTAGTTTAATTACTGTTAATGTAATATGAACCCTAATGTTTATTCTAGGGTATGTTTGTATTGATGTGTTAAGGTTATCGAATCTTGGGACTAGTAACACCTTTTGAATGAACGACGTACGTTTATTATATTCCGCATTTTTAGTTATCATATGTTGTTAGAGGTGGATGTTAGTATTGTATCGTGGCGACCAGACCAGGGTCAGAGGACCCGGATTCGGGGGTGTCACAGTATGAATATTCATGAACATGCCCAATATGAGTTATATAAATACTTTATGTGTTTAAAGAACTAGCATGATAAACCTTGTGATGTTCATGACCTTGAGTGGCCTTAAATTGTTGGAATGTTGACTTAGAACCTATATCATGTAAATTGAACGTGAAAAGGTTAATCGAGTATGAAAGTATCCTTTAATATGTATACATGCTATGTAGGACCATATGTTAATACTTGAATCCGACTTCGACGGTTAATAGCGTATATTTGCTTTGATATGGTCTTATGTGTTAGTAATGATATATGAGAAGGATTAGTTCAAAAGATGGACTACACTAGCTATATGTAAATAGATTATTGATAGACGGGCATGTGTATGTGAAGAATGGTAGTAAGTACGTAAGGTTAAAGTATACTTATACGTACATAGTTATTCTAAGAAATACGATAAGAAAGTGAGACGAAGGTTCTAAGAACCAAGTTAGACAATAATGTAACCTTTATTATTACATTGAGAATGTGTGGATACATATAAATAATGAGTGTGATCTCTATGGTTAATATAACTGTGTAGGATTACACGAAGTGTAGATATTCTTAAGCAGTTAAGTCGTAGTTGTTAAACTACGCATCAGGCAAGTCTTTCAGTTCCTATTTTATATATGAATTCAATAACTGTTAGTTGAATTATATTATGCTGTGATAATGTGAACTGATATATGAACTGTATATGAGATAAAAATGAGATTAAAAGTTGATCATTGATGATATACTTGTTATGTGAAAGTAACATGCGTAGTAAATATAAATTGTTTATAAATGCATGAACTGAGTATGATGTTGTATGTTATGTGATGCATGAAAACTGTTAAAATTGTTGAGCTGTTCACTCTTGCAAATAACCACTTTTGCAAGTTAAGAATTCACGGTAAAGATTTCGTGCTTCTTGATTGATAAAGATAGATAGTATCGCAATGAAGAATACTTTTTAGATTATCGTTTGAACCCTGTTTAGGTTCTAAGAGTTGTACTTGATAATTGTATACGTTATTTAAAACTTGTCATACTGTAAAGATGTATTAGTTAATACATAGAGGATATCGAGTTGAGTTGTAAACCTTTATACGATAATTCGAATCATATTATATAGTTGATTAAGAATTGTAATTGATTCAAAGTTATGGAATCAACAAAAAGAATTTATTCAAAGGATATTGAAAAGTTTAAATTATTACGCATATTAGTAACATCGTATATGATGTAAAGACGAGATCTTGGATATAAATAGAATTTATATTCTAAATTGTAATAAAGCAAGTTATATTCTTTTAGTAATGAATAAAAGATGTAATAGTTTGGCGATAGTAGTATCGCGACTGCACCGAATCCGAAGTTTTGAAGGAACGTGAATTTGGGGGCGTCACAGGTTGGTATCAAAGCTGTAGGTTATAAACCTTAGGTAAGTGTACCTTAGACTATAACCTGAGAGAGGGAAAGATAAAAGATTAAAATATATCTAAGCGAAGATTCAAAGAAGAATCTCAAAATATCTAGAGAATGAGAATCAGGAGTTTCCTAACTCCGGTAATAAAAATGTTAAGATGATGTCTATAAGATGTATATAACCAAGATAGTGAGAATAAACTCAGATGGAGTTTGGTTGATAATAGGGAAAGAACCCCGAGGTATAGTGATGATCACGACGTGATCAGATTGAACTGTGAAATGATAGATAGTCTGTAACGACTAAGTGTGTATAGCTTGATGCTATGAGAGAATGTACTATAAAAAGTATGAGATGAACTCATGAGGAGTTGTATGTGGTGAAACATAGAAAGCTCGTAACGAACAAGTGATACAGTAAGATAGAGTTAAGTGTAGGACTTCCATTGAGGACTCATGTGATGGCTTAGTTGTACAAACTTTTGTATGGGCAGAATTTTTGTGCTTGCACTTAGTGCGTCACATTGATAATCGTTGGAATGTTAGTGTCGCGGTATCATTTTACATATGGTGGAAAGGTGGTTCTTTTCTCATATTTATTTTGATAGATAGAGATTTCTAAGATATAATTAGATAATACTAAGATTAGGTGCGAGTTCTTAAGACTCATGCCTATGACGAGTTCGTGACTCATAATCGTATGGTGGGACCCCTCAGCGAATGCACGATTTTAGTCTGACTAGGATAAGTTCCTACACCCATATGATTGTGGTGAGTTCATGAGCTTCCATGGTATGGTAAGTTGGTGAACTGTACTGAGAATAGATATATTATATAAGAGTTCTAGCATAGTGAGCATTGATGGTAGTAAGAGATTGAAGTGATGGAGAAATTAGATTTTCCTAAATCCTCTAGCTACGCTAGATTTTCAATATTTATTGACTTCGTGCTAGTGTTTGCACTTTGGTTTTCTTGAGAAAACATTGGGTCAGGTAACTGAACTAATGAGTTTTAAAAACAACACCGTTATTCGTATGTCTACGCTATTTGTTTCAGCTAAGACAAAAATGATTTGAAAATCTTTCAAAATGTATTTTGACCATGTATATCATTTGATATGATGTAGAATGGTAAACGATGGAGTCATTAATACAATCGAACCTAGTGTTGGTTGTGATTGAAAGATCGTCAGCCCACTATGGTATGATGTAATATGACAAAGTCATAAAATGGCGGAATCCTCAACGTACTACTAATCTAGTATGGTATCATGACGTCATAAAAGAATTTTTGGTTTTCTTGTAAATTATGAAGAAGGTCAATTAAGTTGGCTAAATTATTTCGATTGATGTCCGAATTGTTGATGAGAGTCTAAGTTATTTGATTCGGCTAGGCGACTGTTGGAAAGGGATTATAGAATTCAAGTATTCTTGTGTATTTATGCCAAACCAGATTGCTCTGGTGCGGATTTTGACGTTGAAAAGCTGAGGTGAACAACCCTATAAGGGAACATGTTTTCGGAGACAATGGTTCCGAGCGTAACGCATATAGTCGTTACAAAGCACTACGTTGCGGCCCAACGTAGTGGTACAATAGGTGGGCCACCTAGAGTACGCGTGGAGGGTGTTTTCAGTCTTTGTGATTGATAAACACTCTGGTTTGCGGTGTGAAGAATTGTGTTGAAGCATTAGTAAACCTGGAGAAAAGTTCACAGTGTTGTGACCCCTCAGCATAAATTTGGAATCCGAGTTATTCATACTACTTCCCGATTGTTGAAAAATCGTGGAAGATTCTTATTCTTCTGAAGGATGAATGTAGTAAGTATATGTTCCTTAGAAAGGAGAAAATGGTAGAATGCGATTGAGGAGGTTATAATAATAAAAACTTCCAAAAAGAAAAGGAATAAAAGTATTTAAGAGAATATGTAATAATCAGAATAGCACCGAGTAGAGGAAGTTTCGGTGATTCCGAGGACGGAATCCTTATAACGGGGAGAGGATGTAAGAACCCGAATTTTCAGATATTATTAAATAAGGATTTAATAAATAAAATTCTTAAACCATGAGATGGGTTCGAATAAAAATATATATATATGTGTGATATGAGGTATGTGTTATTTTGTTACATAGGGTTATATGAACTATGCAATAAGTAATTTTTGTGATTAATAAATATATTATTAATATATATTTGTTATTTAGCGTAGAGACGACTCAGTGGAGATAAAGGAAGTGGATAAATTTCTATCGATATTAAATAATTTATATAGTTATTTTATCATAGTAAGTTGGTGACATTAAATATCCTTAATGTATAATCACCATATTCTTGTGTATGTGTATTAATAACTAGTACGTTTATAATATAGGTTATTAATAGCACTTAAGCTATCCGTGAATAGGTTTGGATAGTGAAGCATGAGTTAGTTAAGGAATTAACTAATAAGAATAAATATTAGTTAATTTAAGTTGGGAGTTATATTAGGGAATAATATAATGTGAGTATTGAACCTTAATTAACTATGATGATATAGTACATTATTTAATTTACTTAAGTAAAGAAATGGATTAATATATGCGTTGAATATATGATTATAGTTGCTACTTTTTATATATATTACTTAGAATGATAATATGTGAGAAAGTCTAATGTACGAATAATGTTAATAAATATATATATATATATATATATATATATATATATATACGTTATTAAAAAGAAATAGAAATCATTATATCTTTAAATGAATATTTGAAGAAATTGTTTTGAGGACAATTGATAGAAAAGAAAGAGAAATGATTATTATATATATAATTCTAATAAAGGATATTAAAATAAATTCTAATATTGAATTATTTTAATAAAGGAGGAAATGTTATTTTTGAATAATAATATTTTCTTATATGTTTTTGAATGAGGTAATATGTATGATTAATTAATAGGAAAAATATATTCAAACATATTTGCTATATGTAAATAAATTGATAGAAACAATTTATTATAATAGAAAATAAACTCACTATCTATTTTCTATATATAATATATGTACATGTGTTGTACATGTAATTATTTGATATTATATTATATTATAATATCTTGAGTTAATAAATAAAGTATTTTCTAATAATGAATATCTTTATTTGGAGAAAACATAATATTTTATGTTATGGCTAAATACATAATTTCTAATTTATTTTCAAAGGAGTTTAATTAATGAAAGGAAACTAAGTTATTTTTAATATATTAAATAACTTAAGTTATTATGTGATCGTGAATATTATTATTTGAATAATTAATAGAGTATATATGTTAATTACTATAAGCGTAAAGGTTATACTTATTATAAGTATAATTAATTGAAGTAATTTAGCATTTTAATAGCTTGAGTTATTATATTACCGTAAAGGTTATATAGAATATTGGAGTATTTCCATTCACGATATATTTATATATGTGAACCTTGTGACTTAATAGTTCTAATTATATTGAACATGTTATAAGTAGTAAGTGATGGGAATAATAATAAGCTTGAGATTAAGCTTGTGAGAAATGCCTTGTGTGGCACGATAATAGATTCGGTAATGAATTGATTAATTCAAGGATGAAAGAATTATTAATTAAACAATTAATCTATATTAATTGTTATTATAATAATATGTTGAATTATTATTATTGCGAGTGATAGCATGATAATAAGTATATTTGTTATAAATATAATAAGATAATTAACTATATAAATGTTAATTAATTGTTATGGAAATTATAATTCCATTGATTAAATGAGAAATAGATTAATTAATATTATTATTAATTAATTGATAAGATAAGTAATTTATTAAATTCTATGTGCAACCATGCGATATTAAAGTATAATGTATAGTAACTAACTATATATTGTACGAAATATAAAGTGCAATATAACTATGTTATTTATGAATTTAAACTATATAGTAAAGTTTATTGAGTTGTAAGAGATACATGAAATGTGGGTGTGACAATGTGTATACAATAGTAATATATCATGAATATATAGTAAACAATTATTGAATTAATGAAATTTAATAATAAAAGAGACAATACACTGTGATGGTACCCGAAAGAATTATATCCGGTAGAATGAGATATATATGGATTATATGGTGATATATATGTACCTCCACTTGATATATTGTATTATGGTTTGCTCATTAGAAATGACATTGTGACTCTAGATAAGCTTATAACCTAATGAGTTTTAAAAACAACACCGTTATTCGTATGTCTACGCTATTTGTTTCAGCTAAGACAAAAATGATTTGAAAATCTTTCAAAATGTATTTTGACCATGTATATCATTTGATATGATGTAGAATGGTAAACGATGGAGTCATCAATACAATCGAACCTAGTGTTGGTTGTGATTGAAAGATCGTCAGCCCACTATGGTATGATGTAATATGACAAAGTCATAAAATGGCGGAATCCTCAACGTACTACTAATCTAGTATGGTATCATGACGTCATAAAAGAATTTTTGGTTTTCTTGTAAATTATGAAGAAGGTCAATTAAGTTGGCTAAATTATTTCGATTGATGTCCGAATTGTTGATGAGAGTCTAAGTTATTTGATTCGGCTAGGCGACTGTTGGAAAGGGATTATAGAATTCAAGTATTCTTGTGTATTTATGCCAAACCAGATTGCTCTGGTGCGGATTTTGACGTTGAAAAGCTGAGGTGAACAACCCTATAAGGGAACATGTTTTCGGAGACAATGGTTCCGAGCGTAACGCATATAGTCGTTACAAAGCACTACGTTGCGGCCCAACGTAGTGGTACAATAGGTGGGCCACCTAGAGTACGCGTGGAGGGTGTTTTCAGTCTTTGTGATTGATAAACACTCTGGTTTGCGGTGTGAAGAATTGTGTTGAAGCATTAGTAAACCTGGAGAAAAGTTCACAGTGTTGTGACCCCTCAGCATAAATTTGGAATCCGAGTTATTCATACTACTTCCCGATTGTTGAAAAATCGTGGAAGATTCTTATTCTTCTGAAGGATGAATGTAGTAAGTATATGTTCCTTAGAAAGGAGAAAATGGTAGAATGCGATTGAGGAGGTTATAATAATAAAAACTTCCAAAAAGAAAAGGAATAAAAGTATTTAAGAGAATATGTAATAATCAGAATAGCACCGAGTAGAGGAAGTTTCGGTGATTCCGAGGACGGAATCCTTATAACGGGGAGAGGATGTAAGAACCCGAATTTTCAGATATTATTAAATAAGGATTTAATAAATAAAATTCTTAAACCATGAGATGGGTTCGAATAAAAATATATATATATGTGTGATATGAGGTATGTGTTATTTTGTTACATAGGGTTATATGAACTATGCAATAAGTAATTTTTGTGATTAATAAATATATTATTAATATATATTTGTTATTTAGCGTAGAGACGACTCAGTGGAGATAAAGGAAGTGGATAAATTTCTATCGATATTAAATAATTTATATAGTTATTTTATCATAGTAAGTTGGTGACATTAAATATCCTTAATGTATAATCACCATATTCTTGTGTATGTGTATTAATAACTAGTACGTTTATAATATAGGTTATTAATAGCACTTAAGCTATCCGTGAATAGGTTTGAATAGTGAAGCATGAGTTAGTTAAGGAATTAACTAATAAGAATAAATATTAGTTAATTTAAGTTGGGAGTTATATTAGGGAATAATATAATGTGAGTATTGAACCTTAATTAACTATGATGATATAGTACATTATTTAATTTACTTAAGTAAAGAAATGGATTAATATATGCGTTGAATATATGATTATAGTTGCTACTTTTTATATATATTACTTAGAATGATAATATGTGAGAAAGTCTAATGTACGAATAATGTTAATAAATATATATATATATATATATATATATATATATATATATATATATATACGTTATTAAAAAGAAATAGAAATCATTATATCTTTAAATGAATATTTGAAGAAATTGTTTTGAGGACAATTGATAGAAAAGAAAGAGAAATGATTATTATATATATAATTCTAATAAAGGATATTAAAATAAATTCTAATATTGAATTATTTTAATAAAGGAGGAAATGTTATTTTTGAATAATAATATTTTCTTATATGTTTTTGAATGAGGTAATATGTATGATTAATTAATAGGAAAAATATATTCAAACATATTTGCTATATGTAAATAAATTGATAGAAACAATTTATTATAATAGAAAATAAACTCACTATCTATTTTCTATATATAATATATGTACATGTGTTGTACATGTAATTATTTGATATTATATTATATTATAATATCTTGAGTTAATAAATAAAGTATTTTCTAATAATGAATATCTTTATTTGGAGAAAACATAATATTTTATGTTATGGCTAAATACATAATTTCTAATTTATTTTCAAAGGAGTTTAATTAATGAAAGGAAACTAAGTTATTTTTAATATATTAAATAACTTAAGTTATTATGTGATCGTGAATATTATTATTTGAATAATTAATAGAGTATATATGTTAATTACTATAAGCGTAAAGGTTATACTTATTATAAGTATAATTAATTGAAGTAATTTAGCATTTTAATAGCTTGAGTTATTATATTACCGTAAAGGTTATATAGAATATTGGAGTATTTCCATTCACGATATATTTATATATGTGAACCTTGTGACTTAATAGTTCTAATTATATTGAACATGTTATAAGTAGTAAGTGATGGGAATAATAATAAGCTTGAGATTAAGCTTGTGAGAAATGCCTTGTGTGGCACGATAATAGATTCGGTAATGAATTGATTAATTCAAGGATGAAAGAATTATTAATTAAACAATTAATCTATATTAATTGTTATTATAATAATATGTTGAATTATTATTATTGCGAGTGATAGCATGATAATAAGTATATTTGTTATAAATATAATAAGATAATTAACTATATAAATGTTAATTAATTGTTATGGAAATTATAATTCCATTGATTAAATGAGAAATAGATTAATTAATATTATTATTAATTAATTGATAAGATAAGTAATTTATTAAATTCTATGTGCAACCATGCGATATTAAAGTATAATGTATAGTAACTAACTATATATTGTACGAAATATAAAGTGCAATATAACTATGTTATTTATGAATTTAAACTATATAGTAAAGTTTATTGAGTTGTAAGAGATACATGAAATGTGGGTGTGACAATGTGTATACAATAGTAATATATCATGAATATATAGTAAACAATTATTGAATTAATGAAATTTAATAATAAAAGAGACAATACACTGTGATGGTACCCGAAAGAATTATATCCGGTAGAATGAGATATATATGGATTATATGGTGATATATATGTACCTCCACTTGATATATTGTATTATGGTTTGCTCATTAGAAATGACATTGTGACTCTAGATAAGCTTATAACCTAAGTGCATATATAATGTATATATAGATAACCCAAGTATTTATACACTTGCTAGTTACTTTGTTGCTGAGAGTCATTTTTTGTCACTAATTGAGTGACACATTTCGTCACACGTGAATGGCTACAAGGCTAGCCTATCTCCATTTCTCAAACTCTGCAAACTAGCAACAATCATGAAGGGGGAGAGGTCTTAATAGTGAAAATCAACTACTCTACCAACTCCTCTCCTATAACCATTTAATCCTTCTTCTTCCCATTAGTTTAAAATGGTGTAGAAAGTTAATGTCTGAGTAATGCATGGTCTATAAATGGAGCTCTTCTCCTTCATGTTTTCATTTGCTGAGATTTATGTTAAGTGAAAATTGAGATAGAATATAGCATGTTAGTAAGGAGTCTAAGAATTGAGGAAGTTCTAATAACAGCAAGCTTAACAGAGGTATAAACTCTCTATTTTTGAATTCAATAAATTCTTGATTTTTGCATGAATTCTTGCTAATTGGAGTTAGGAATGTTGTAAACTTAGTATCTAAGCTAGTATGCATGATAGGAATGCAATGTAGCTTGATTAGTGTTGATTCGTGAAAGAAAATTGTGAGTTGGGTTGCAGTATGCCGAGCAGAAAGCTGCTCTGTTTCTAGCCGGCCACCTGCGCAGCTGCGCCGGTACCAGACTTGAGTTGGCCAAGGCCCTGCGCAGCTGCGCCAGTTTTGAACTAAGGAGCTGCGCAGCTGCTCCGGGACCAGTTTCTGGGTTTTATTTTCTGTGCAGGTTCTGTTGTTTGCTAGCATAAGTTATCTAATTAGAACAAGCATGCACACATAAATAACATGTATATATGAGTATCATGACATGACATAAGCATGATAGTATACATTATTGATGAAGAACTCATAATTTTCAAATGAAACTTATAGTTTTCGATATGAACTTTGATACTTGTATAAACAAGTGTGTTCTGACCTTGTAAGCGCATTTGTACAGTCTAGACATGCATGAAAGTTGGTATTAACTTATAGTACGTGTTCTTGATACTACATGTACATGCATGGCCATGTTAGTATGTACTATGGAAGGAAACGTATGATGTTAAAATAAAATTTCTAGTTTTAGATTTGAACTTGGACGTATACATACCATGTATATATTCTAATTTTGTGAGCATGTTTAGATGACTTAGAAATGCATATCGGACATGTCAACCTATATATAGATAGCATGAACATGTTAGGTTTTGTTAGTGAGCTTCACTAATAAAAATGCGAGCTTTGAACGTGGACGTTAACATGTTACCTTAAGGTTTGGGATTTTGATGTTTATGGACATATGTGATAGCACACTTGGACTCTCTCATGTATCATACATGTATATACATACCATGACTACATATCATGAAACCAAGTTTAGCGTAAACGAACCATGTTTTCAAACTAATAATCGTGATAGTTACATGCATGAAGTATGAATATTCATGAACATGCCCAATATGAGTTATATAAATACTTTATGTGTTTAAAGAACTAGCATGATAAACCTTGTGATGTTCATGACCTTGAGTAGCCTTAAATTGTTGGAATGTTGACTTAGAACCTATATCATGTAAATTGAACTTGAAAAGGTTAATCGAGCATGAAAGTATCCTTTAATATGTATACATGCTATGTAGGACCATATGTTAATACTTGAATCCGACTTCGACGGTTAATAGCGTATATTTGCTTTGATATGGTCTTATATGTTAGTAATGATATATGAGAAGGATTAGTTCAAAAGATGGACTACACTAGCTATATGTAAATAGATTAGTGGTAGACGGGCATGTGTATGTGAAGAATGGTAGTAAGTACATAAGGTTAAAGTATACTTATACGTACATAGTTATTCTAAGAAATACGATAAGAAAGTGAGACGAAGGTTCTAAGAACCAAGTTAGACAATAATGTAACCTTTATTATTACATTGAGAATGTGTGGATACATATAACTAATGAGTGTGATCTCTATGGTTAATATAACTGTGTAGGGTTACACGAAGTGCAGATATTCTTAAGCAGTTAAGTCGTAGTTGTTAAACTACGCATCAGGCAAGTCTTTCAGTTCCTATTTGATATATGAATTCAATAACTGTTAGTTGAATTATATTATGCTGTGATAATGTGAACTGATATATGAACTGTATATGAGATATAAATGAGATTGAAAGTTGATCATTGATGATATACTTGTTATGTGAAAGTAACATGCGTAGTAAATATAAATTGTTTATAAATGCATGAACTGAGTATGATGTTGTATGCTATGTGATGCATGAAAACTGTTAGAATTGTTGAGCTGTCGAGCTCACTCTTACAAATAACCACTTTTGCAGGTTAAGGATTCACGGTAAAGATTTTGTGCTTCTTGATTGATAAAGATAGATAGTATCGCAATGAAGAATACTTTTTAGATTATCGTTTGAACCCTGTTTAAGTTCTAAGAGTTGTACTTGATAATTGTATACGTTATTTAAAACTTGTCATACTGTAAAAATGTATTAGTTAATACATAGAGGATATCGATTTGAGTTGTAAACCTTTATACGATAATTCGAATCATATTATATAGTTGATTCAAGAATTGTAATTGATTCAAAGTTATGGAATCAATAAGAAGAATTTATTCAAAGGATATTGAAAAGTTTAAATTATTACGCATATTAGTAACATTGTATATGATGTAAAGACAAGATCTTGGATATAAATAGAATTTATATTCTAAATTGTAATAAAGCAAGTTATATTCTTTTAGTAATGAATAAAAGATGTAATAGTTTGGCGATAGTAGTATCGTGATTGCACCGAATCCGAGGTTTCGAAGGAACGTGGATTTGGGGGCGTCACAACGATTAAAATTTAATAAGAAGATTTAGGTAATTAAAAATTCAAGTGAAATGATAATAGATGAAATGCAAATCTCAAAGGAATTTCTAATCGTTTCAGAATTTATAGAAGCAATACTTATAACCATGTTGATCAATTCACCTTTGCACTTATGCTAAAGATATTCAATTGTAAAATCAATGGTCATGATCATACCAATCAATAATTCATCTTTGCACCCTCGACCGAAGAGAACCCATAGTCATGATCATACCAATAATCTACCCATCTTTACACTCAAGTCAAAGAGAACTGTCATCACCATGATTATAAAATATGATCAAGGATAAGTATTAGAGATTGATAATTCAATTTATTCAGAGTTTAAGAATATCCAAATTATCGACATGAAGATAAAAACATAGATTCAA
Source organism: Panax stipuleanatus (assembly GCA_020205555.1). Lineage (NCBI taxonomy): Eukaryota > Viridiplantae > Streptophyta > Magnoliopsida > Apiales > Araliaceae > Panax > Panax stipuleanatus. The sequence continues at coordinate 41,695,208 of CM035115.1, read as the reverse complement.
CTAAAGATAAGAATAAATCAAGTGAGATCAAGGACAAATATTAGAGAATTATAATTCCATTTATCCAGAATTTAATAATATACAAATTATAGACATAAAGATAAAAACATGGATCCAATCAAAGATAATTTGGACAGGAAAATAACCAAATTTTTTTCGTGAATAGTACCACGTGAATAGTATCTCGTGAATAGTACCTCGTAAATAGTACTAAGTGAATAGTACCTTATGAATAGTACTCCGGCATGAATAGTACCCCGGATAAATAGTACTATTGTATGAATAAAAGATAATTTGGACAAAAAAGAAACCAATTTTGTCGTGAATAGTACTTCGTGAATAGTACCCCGTGAATAGTATTCCGACATAAAAAGTACCCCGAATGAATAGCATCCCGATATGAAAAGATTAAAATCTCAATAACAAGTTCCGACCAATATTCCATTGAAATAATATTTCATACGAGTATGAAAGAATATACGAAACTGTAAATGGATATTCACCCCTCATGCGGTAATCCGCGTAGACAGATCATTTCCATAATTTAATAGAAATAAATACGAAGGATTATTCACCATGCATGCGGTAGTCCGCGTAGACAAGTTATTTTCACAGATTAATAAGGAATAGAATGAATACGAAAGGCTATTCACCAGGCATGCGGTAGTCCGCGTAGACAGGTTATTCCCATAGATTAATAAAGAATGAATACGAAGGGTTATTCACCATGCATGAGGTAGTCCGCGTAGACAGGTTATTCCCACAGCTTAAAAATAAATAGAATAACAACCCTTACGAGTATTGAAAGAAAATAACATCCTTTACCAATACGAAAGAAATAATACCCCTTACCTCACTAGAAGATTGGATACTAAAATAGTGTAATAGCAGAATACTCTTCTTCTTTCTCTCTTATTTTCTCTCTATAGTTTCTCTCCCTATAGCTTGTGATTATAACTTTGCTCTTCAAAATGGTATGAAAAAAATGAATGGATGGAGGAGTATTTATATGCTAGAAAAAGGTGGGTTAATTATAATTTAGTACCTCCATCTTTACCTCTATTTTTAATTTAGTCCCTCAAGTTTATCAATCTTACACCACCTCCCCTTCAACCACCCACCAACCATTTATTATCCACCAATCAATGGCTCCCACATGGCTACCACTAACCACCCATTAATTGTTCATTTGTCAGATTAATTCCCTGTTTGGTCAATTTAATATCCGAAAATCAACTATTATCGAAATAAATGTCGATTTCCACTAACATTGATATTTCCAACACAATAAAAATATTGTTATCAACCATTGATCATTAATATTATAATTCACAATATTGACAACCAGATCGTTTTCAGGAAATAGGGGGCTTTCCGATAAGCATTTCTCCTTACTGGCGCGCAATTAAATAACCTAACCCCTTTTCTTGACAGAACTTTCTAGACATTGTCAATAATGCTAATAATAATAATATGAGTAACTATGTTGTGTCAATTAGTGATTTAATATTTTAAAGTATTGTGTAGATGATATTGTGACAATAATTGAATCAATAATATGAGATACTATGCAGCAACTACTTTGGCAATTATTAAATTAAAATGAGTGACTTCTTACGTAAGCATCAATAATCAAAAATACTGTGCAATACCGTGTGCTATTGTGCAACAACGTGTATTACTATACATTTATCACCGGGTATTTCAACAGTTTAACAATAAAAGTTTTGCCGTTATTTTTATAAAAATTTTATTTCTGTCGCTTTCTATATCCGACAGTTATTTCGTTGTGGGGTCCTCCAATGACTGCGCTGTCGTACGAATATTCCCAGACCAAACAAATATTCCCCGACTTCTGTCGCTTTCTATATCCAACAGTTATTCTATTATGGGGTCCACCAATTATTAGTTATTTCGGTGCCGCCATCATACTTTACCGAATATAATACTCCCTGACAGAAAGAATATTCTCCGACACAACGAATTTATTATGACAACTTGCTTACTTTGTAAAATTTGCACATATCACCCTTAACTTTAACCTTTTATCAATTTAACCATTTACTGAATAGAATACTAATTATAAGAAAAATTGAATACTTTTATTTCATAAAATTCGGGGTCTTACAACCCATATGGCGTCGTGCCCTTTTTGCGTTGCTGGAAGTCCCACCACAAAATCCATCGTGATGTGCTCCCATTTCCATTATGGAATTTCTAACGACTGTAGTAATCCACTCGGTCGTTGATGCTCTGCCTTGACTCTCTGACAAGTTAGACATCTGCTGACGCATTCCACAACCTATCTCTTTATGTTTGGCCACCAAAAGTGTTGACGTAAATCTTGATACACCTTTGTGCTTCCTAGGTGTATCAAATACCTCGTACTGTGCGCTTCTTGCAAAATCTCCTCTCTTAGTTCTGGTGCTGACGGTACCCAAATTCGTCCTTCGAATCTCAGCAGTCCGATTCCATCAATCTTGTATTTCAATTTATCGCCTTCAGTTAACCGCTTCTTGATGTTGTCGCAATCTTCGTCCTTCTCTTGTGCCTCTTTAACCTTATCTAATAAGGTCGGGCTTGCTGCTATTGTAAATAATTTTTCGTCGGTCTTCATCAGATACTTGATTTCCAATTCCAGTCGTTCGAAATCTTTCACTAACTTCTCTTGAATGGTCAATTTCAGTAACTTCTCCCTGCCTTTTCTGCTCAGGGCATCTGCCACTACATTTGCTTTGCCTGGATGGTACAGAATCTCACAATCATAATCTTTGATTAATTCTAGCCATCGGCGCTACCTCATATTTAGCTCCTTCTGTGTAAAGATATACTTTAGACTTTTGTGATCCGTATATATCTCACACTTTTTGCCATACAAAAATACATCCAAATCTTCAAGGCAAAAACTACCGCTGCTAACTCCACGTCATGAGTCAGATAACCCTTCTCATAGTCTTTTAGCTGACGTGAAGCGTACGCAATGACCTTGTCGTGCTGCATCAGTACACATCCAAGACCCTTGTGTGACGCATCACTATACACTACAAATCCTCCCATGTCGTCTGGTAAAGCCAACATAGGTGCTTGACTGAGCCTCTTCTTCAACTCCATGAAACTCTCCTCACATTTCTTCGTCCAAATGAACTTCACCGTCTTTCTAGTAAGGTTGGTCAATGGCGATGCCATCTTTGAAAAATCTTGGATAAATCTCCGATAGTATCCTGGTAATCCTAAGAAACTCCTGATCTCTGTCGGCGTCTTCGGCTGCTCCCAGTTGATATCTGCTTCTACTTTTGCCGGATCCACCGAAACTCCATCCTTGTCAATAACGTGAACCAAAAACTGGACTCTCTACAACCAAAATTCACACTTGGAGAATTTTGCATACATATTCTCCCTCCTCAACGTCTCTAACACTATTCTTAGATGTTCAGCGTGCTCTTCCACCGTCTCTGAATACACCAGAATGTCATCGATAAATACGACAACAATCCTATCCAAATATTGCTTGAACACTCTGTTCATCAAATCCATGAATGATGATGGCGCATTTGTCAACCCAAATGATATTACCAGAAACTCAAAGTGTCCATACTGAGTTCTGAACACCGTATTCAAAATTTCCTCCTGTCTCACCTTCAATTAGTGATAACCGGTCCTCAAATCGATCTTCAAAAAGTACTTCTCCCCCTTTAACTGATCAAATAAATCGTCGATCCTAGGCAACGGCTACTTGTTCTTAATTGTGACTTTGTTCAACTCTCGGTAGTCGATACAAAGCCTTAATGACCCATCTTTCTTCTTTACAAATAAAATTGGTGCTCCCCAAGGTGATACGATGTGTCGAATGTATCCCTTATTTAACAACTCTTACAGTTGAACCATTAGTTCTTTCATTTCTACTGGAGCCATATGATACGACACTTTGGATACCGGTGCTGTCCCTATGCCAAATCAATAACAAACTCTACCTCTATATCCGGTGGCAATCCCGGAATCTCATCTGGGAAGACATCAACGAATTCCCTTACAAGAGGTATCTGACCCAGTTCACCCTCGACTATGCGAGTATCCACAATGTGAGCCAAATAACTTATGCAACCCTTCCTAAGCAACCTCTTTGCTTGCATCGTCGTTAGACAACAAGATTTTCTCGAAGATTTACTACTATGAAATACCACCTTTGACTTATTCGGAGTCTTCAGGTGTACGCACTTTTTCCTACAGTCAATGACTGCTCCGTGACTCGATAACTAATCTAACCCAAGGATTACATCAAACTCTCCAAGACGAATCGGTATCAAATCCACGTTAAGCTTAAACCCTCTCAAATCAGCACAACAATTCCTATGAATGTAGTCTATAGGATAATTTCTTTGTTTGCTACTTCTACATTCATTGGGTGTTCTAATAGTTTACGAGGTAAATTTAATCTTTGTGCAAATTTATCATATACAAAAGAACATGAAGCTCCCGAATTGAATAACACATAGGCATTTATATCGTTGATCGGAATAATACCTGACACCACCTCCCTAGATGCCATAGTTTTTTGCACTGTCATGTTAAAAGTCCTCGTTGTTGGCTTGTTCGGCTGGGCTGGTCCTCCACTGGTTGCCCTAGTGTTGTTGCCCTTATTGCCGCTTCCGCTATCCGTGCTTTTCTTCCTTGGATAGTCCTTGATTCGATGTCCCACTTCTCCACAATTAAAACAACCTCCTTTCTTTGCCTTAGGACAATTGAGTGAAATATGCCCTTCTTGTCCACAGGTATAACAGACCATTTTTCATTTTATGCACTCTCCCGAGTGACCCTTTCCACAATTCCCACATACCTGCATCTTCTGTTGCACGCTCCTTTGCTGAATTTCGGAATTGCTACCTCCACTGCTCTATTTATGATTATTATTATTGCTGCCACCACTTTAACATTCAAATTTCCTCCTTCTACCTTCTTCTTGTTCTTTTCCCGATTATATTTCGAAACCGCTTCATTCCCACCTTCAGCTATGAGAGCTTTCTCCAACAAAGTTGAGAACGACGTAATTTGTAAAACCGCTACCTTACTATAGATCCACGGCTTTAACCCATTTTTGAACCTTCTTGCCTGCCTCACCTAAGTGTCCACCTGATGTGGAGCGAATCTGGCCAATTCATTAAATTTTACAGCGTACTCTAACACTGACATATTTTCCTGTTTCAGCTCAAAAAACTTGATCTCCATTCTCGCTTGCGTACTCTCAGGGAAGTAGTTCTTGAAAAATAACATTTTGAATTCTTCCCACGTCACGATTCCAGTTCCAACTTTGCTCTGGTTGGCTTCCCACCAAAAGTTAGCCTCACCTTTCATTAAGTAGGTAGCAAAAATTATCTTCTGCTCCTCAGCGACTCAAGCAATAACAAAGGCCTTTTCAATCTTCTTTATCCACGTCTGGGCCTCTATTGGGTCTGCTGTTCCCCTAAACTCTGGCGGTCCTACTGCTTTGAAGTCTTTAAAATTGGCTAATTGGTTTCCCGTCTGGTTTCCTGTGGTTGGTGTTTGATTCCTCATAGCTTCTGCCAATATGTTAATAAAGTCTTGCATTGGGTTTGTTTGAGCTCTCTCTGTATTGTTAATCGACTCTTCGATCTCTTGGTTTCGTAGTACTCGTCTGGGTGGCATTATCTAGTTAAACAAAGTTTTAACACGTTACTCGGGTTTCATTATCATATAAGTATTTAGCATGCAATACAATACTGTATTTGAATAATCACATGATCATCATGTGAGAGTTTTAGATTACCAAACTTTGGAATTCTACTTCCTCGATTAGTGGGTTAAGTTTACTAAAAATACCGATTCAGTTTACTGAATTTTCATAACATTAAACAGACAATTTACTATGTAAATTCTCAAACACATATCATAAAAATGCATTTATATTCATATACCAATTTTGGTGTCTTACACGTTCATCACATGTATATTGCTAGAAATGCTACCATCCCATTTTAAATAACAAAAGATGGGATTCATTAAAGCCATTCTTTCCTACCTACATAAATGGAAAATACAACCTACATACAAACTACCTCGCACCTGCTGAGGCTAATATAAACCCTAGTAAACCAAAAGTAGTACTAGTGCATCTATTTACATAACATTCTACCAACATCACTGCTCATCCTGAGAAGTCTCGTCATCATGCCCATGCTCCTGAGTTTAGGATGCACCTACATGCACTCGACGTCGAATAGATCGACTAGACTCTCCAATCTGGAAGCGCATCCTCACCACCTCAGCTCTCTGGCTCATATAAGCAGTGTCTAGTGCCCTCCCCAAGGTGTCAATCCTAACGTCCTTGGCCGCCATCTCCTCTTACAGCTGATCCACCATCCTAGCTACCTTGATCCAAGCCTTTTCAATTCTTATCTTATCAGCTATCTCCAAATTAAAATAAAATTTAAGAGCTTGATTCTCAATCCTCTTTTCCCCTAGCTGGGTCTTGGTCAGCTCCAGACTCTCCTGAGCCTGTGCTGACACTAACTGTGCCTGATACGCATCATCCTTATACTGCTCTTCTATAACCTTCATAGTGTAGTTCTCTACCTCTAGCTGGACTACTCTCTCCTCAAGCTCGCGAATCCTGTCGATCAATCCTCCCATCGAATCAATTAAAGTATTCATATCAACTATAGGCTCTGACTGATCAACTGTGATTATCCTGTCTCTCGTCCGACATCCTACAAACACCACAAATAAAACCAACATCAGTATAAAATATTTTCTTTAATAAAATGAAATGATATTTTATTCAGTACAAATAAAAGTCGATGGATCTCCTCAACCCATCACCTACATACTCTATATGAGTTTTCTACTAAGGTTATAACCTAGGTTTCACATTCCTAATATTTATAACCTACAGCTTTTATACCAACTTGTGACACCCCCAAATCCGAGTTTCCTAACCTCGAATTCGATGTACACGATACTCAACAACAAACATAGTTTCTAACTAATGCGAAAGAATAAACATACATTGTTTATCATAATAGTAATAAAGTCTTACAATCATAGTCCCAAGGTTCTTTAACCTTAACTTAAAACGTACTCTTAATACTCTAAAGAGGTTACATAACCAAATAGCATTTAAAATAAACTAGTACATACGCCTTCTCAAACATCTACTCTTGAACCTTCCCTTTTCCTTTGTCCCCTTTGGACGTTTCTGCCTTAACTAAAATAAATGTCATGATATAGCAAGGGTAAGCAACTAATTTGCTTAACAAGTTTATACACAAGGGAGATATATCATGATTAGAAAGAAGTTTCGCTTTCAATGTTCAACAACAGTATAAAATTGTGAAGGAACATGAATTAATAGTCAACAATTGAATATTCGAATAATTGAGTAACAAGTACTGAGTGGTTTGAAATAACCATGAACATTTGCCAAGGTTCTCAGCATTTAAACTCGACCTTTTAATAAATTTTGGTAATCAAGGGGTGTCGACGTCGGGAAAAGAATCCGTGGGTTGCGTCACAACCCTAATCTTTCTCTGTTCCTAAGTTATCTTTACCCTTACTTTTTTTATTTGTGAAAAAGGTTTTGAAGGGTTTTTTAGGAAAAGGCCAACATGTATCATGTCGACGATTTGAATGTTTTATAGAGTCGCCAGTTGGTAGATTTGAAATGGTTGTACCAACTTAACCGAGTTTTGTTATAAAGAGGCCCAATTGCTGGACACTGTCGAAACTTGATCTTTGAAACCAAAGTTTTGAGTTCGGGGGCTTAGTTAAGTGTGGGGAAGGTGTTAGGCACCCCACAACTCTCGTGTAAACATGGTACCACATCTTTTCAATATTTCCCTTAAAAAATTGAAATGTGTGTGTGAATGCTATTTAAAAATTGGGCCTATGTTTGATTAAAAGTATTTCCATGCATCGTTGAACATATATACGAAGGGTTTGATTTGATTTGCAAAAAGTCTTTGATTTGATTTGCAAAAGTGTTTGATTTGATTTTGCAAAAGCTTTTCTTTTCGATAAGATTATTGAAATGATGTTTTGAAAGAAGGTTTTCAAACCCTTACGCTAACATAGGAATTAAAGCATATCGATACTTCAGTTTTATCTTTTCAAACTTAAGGCTCAATTTGAATGGTGATTGTCGGGCTGCGAAGCATCCTCGACCACAACATATATACAAGTGTCGGTCTCCTCATGGGCATGATAGCCACCGGAGAGACTCTGACACGACAAACTATATTTCACTATGTTGAGACCTTAAATCCGGATAACCGTTTTAAGGTCTTTTGTATGTACATTTTTATAAAAAAAATGGCAGGGTATATTTGTAAAGTGGAGTTTGTCCATCATGGGAATCAAATTCTGATCTATTTGATCATGAATTTCACGATTTCTAGGCTCACATAGGGAAGCCGATAAACCTGCACAGCTCAAATTTGTACATAAATTTATCCAAATGCTATAATGTCCAAGGATCCATCAGTAAATCCTAGCTAGCGCTAATCCAAAGAGTCTCGTTCCCACTAGATAGCGATTTAAGGGCCGCGAGGTAGCTTTTACAACTGAAACTACAGAAAATGCTAGATTTAAATAAATCTCAGCCATTCTAGCTTCCCAATTTCGTCTGTACCTATTTTGAACCATTTGAAAGCTAGAGTTGACGAGATTTAATAAATCTAGTTCGCCTGCAGATATGTTAGTGCCGATTCATATAAAATGAATATTTAAAGCAATAATTTAATAAAAGCGAGTAAAGCAATATATATACAATTATATATATATATATATGAAAGCTGTAAAGGGCGATGGGTTTTCACACCGGTGCCCGGACTGGAATTAATATATATATATATATATATATATGTATAAAAGCTATATAAAAGCCACAGAATGATCCAGGCTGGACAGAATTGAAATATATATAGAAAAAAGAGTAAAAAAGACGATGGGTTTTCACGCCGGTACCCGAACTAAAATATAAATATATACAGAAACTTAGTCAACCAGGACTGGAAAGATAACCTAGTGTGGTGAATGGTGCAAAAACAATAAAAAGGCCCCAGAATGATCGAGGACAAACTGGAGTGTAAATATATATATATATATATATATATATATATAGACAAAAAAGTAGTCAACCAAGACTGGGAAGATAACCAAGTGTGGTGAATGTTTCTTATATATACATATATATATATAAGCAGTAAAAAGGCCACAGAATGATCCAGGCCGAACTAAAATATAAATATATATATATATATATATATATAGACAGAAAAGTAGTCAACCAAGACTGGGAAGATAGCCCAGTGTGGCGAAGGCTGCTTATATATGCATATTTATGTATAAAAGCAGTAAACGATCGCAGATTTGACATCCGGACTTGACAGAATTAAAAAGTTAGTATATATATAGTTAAATATATACAAAAAAAGCCAAACCCATACTAGGAAGATAACCCAGTTCGGCGAAGTTGCCAGTATCGAAGATGCAAGTATATAAAAGCTGCGGGAAGCGACGGATCGTTAATCCGAGTTGTAAAAATGCTACAAAATGCGTTTATGTACAAAAATGTACCAAAAATTGACAAAAACGGCCACGAAACTGTGTTCCGGGCATATTTAGAAAACAAAACTTGATATGCTAGTGTATAAAAGTGCGAAGAAGTAATAATAACTTTCAAATCGTAAAAATACTCAAAATAGACTGCTACACTGGCTTTTTGCCAAATCGTAGGCATTAAATGTTCGAATCTACCGATTATTTTCTGATATGTGGTAATATGTGAGTATATCTATGTGTTAGAGTAAAAAAATTTGGGTTTGGAAGACAAGAAATTAGACAGAAAACCAAACAGGCAGGGGTTCGGAGCATTTCTGAATTCTTGAAATGAGAAGGGGTGCACCTCTATATATAGGCCAGGGAGCCTCCACTCTACCTTCTGCTGCCTCAATTAGAGGTACGGCTCCACGTGGCATGGGGCCAGTGGCGGGTTCTGTCGTCTCGAAGTATGTGCACTCCGAGCAACGCAAGGTCTGATTCGAAACTTTCTAACTTTTGATCGGAGTGTCCGTTTTAGGCGTGTTATACTTATTCAGAAAGCCCTCGCCAAGACTGTCACAATGACATGGGATAAAACATTTTCCAGGTTCAAGAAGACGGGTTCATAACCAGGTCTTTGATTCCCTACAGTTTGTTCGTTGAGCTATCTTGTGCTATTTGCACTCGGGATCATTATTATGGTTTTTTCTAACCTTATTGGCTTCAATTCGGCATAAGTTTGACCAAATCGGCTTAGAGTTGGTAAAATAACTATTTTGCCCCTCCCGGGGTTGCCTTCAGTGTCGACATGGCCTTCGGTTGACTTCATGGGGTTAATTCCAAGGTTTATATCCCATTCGAGTCTGTTTGTCCTCAGTGTTGTCACTGAGGCTGACTTGGTCGATCAAGGTTTTTCTCTGGAGATGTTGTAAGGCTTCAGGATTGTTTTCGAAGTCGACCTGATCTCCTGAGTTGAGACCGGGGCTAACCTGTACCTCCCGGGTTGAGACCGGGGCTGACCTACACTTCCTGGGTTGAGAACGGGACTGACTTGTACATCCCGAGTTGAGATCGGGGCTGACTTATACCTCCCGGGTTGAGACCGAGGTTGACCTTTGTAATAACCAAGAATTTTTGTGCTACATTGTAAATAAATATATTAACTAATCTGTGATAAATTATGGATGACTAGGTGATTAAGTGATTATGTAAATAGTATGATATGTGTACTTAAAGGATGTCTCACTAATGATTGAAATAAGTTGGTGGACTAACGTAAGTATTTTAAGAATCTAAGAAATTAATTTAAGATGTTAAACCCTAATTACATACTCAATATACTTGAATACAGCAAATCTAATTGGGTTATGTAAATGAAATAACATTATTGATTGATAAGAATATATAAATATCAATAATGATGAGCTTTAGCTTAAAAGATAATAAATTTAATGGACTAAGAGGTATAAGTAATTTAAACAAGCCCACTTAATTAGTTAAGCATGGGACTTGTGAATAATTTGGTTTATGAGTAACTAAACTGTTAAACTGGCCCAGTATTAGATGTATAGGGCAAGTATATTAGTAGCCCAATTAATTATTATGGGAGGCCCAAGCCCATTAGTAGGCCCAAATTAATAATTACAGGCCCAAGAGATGATAATTAAAAAGCCCAATTTAGACCCACTTGTGGAGGGGTATTTTGGTCATTTCATAAAGCAAATAAGGAATATAAAAAAAGAAAGAGAAAAATGGAATGGATAATAAGGCCAAATGGCTGGATTGGTAAGGAGAGGAAGAAGGGGGGGTTAATGTAATTATGTCACCACTTTAGTTGTTAACCTACTATGCTAGGTGTCATCCTCCCATTCGTCCACTGCTTTTATCTACTCTTGCAAATTAACTAAGCTGATAAGGAAGAGAAAGGAAGCAAGATTGTGTGGAATATTGTTGATAGATATACAATGTATATCTATTCATATTTACTAAATACTTAAACAATTTTCATAATTAGTAAAACACTTTTACTAAGTTTATTTCTTACTTCCAAGATTAGCTAACAAAACAAAAGGAGAGAGAGAGTAGAGAGAGAGAGAGAGAGTCTCGGATAAGGAAGGAGAAAAGGGGGAGAAGAATTTAAAGCTTATGCATCCAAAGTTCATTAACTTCTTTGGTAAAACGAGAACAGTAGCCATAAGAACAAGGTGAAACATCTAAACTAACATATTCCTTTTGTTATGATTTGTTTCTAAAGAAATAAAGGGTTAATATTCTAAAAGTTCATAACCTTAGATGTATATGTTTTTGTATGATTTCATGTTTAAATCTAACCTATTTAAGTGTTAGAGAGATGATAAAAAGGAAGCAAAAGAATCTATGTTCAAAAGGTTAAGAAAAAAACCCCTAATCTAGTGTGTTTGATATATTTTTATGTAAGATCTATGGGGTTCAAGATCTAGATGGTTAGAAGCATGCTAGAATGATATATATAGAGTTTAATAAGTTTAACTTGTTGGTTGATATGAGTTTATGTTAAAAGTTTGGTAAAACACATGAAAAGGAGTTTTTCCATAAGTGTTGATTTTAAAGGTGTGATATATGTTTTTCATTTTGAAACCTCCAAATAATTTTTGTGGTCTTCTTTCTTGGTATGATAGATGTATAAGCTAACGAAAAAACCCCTTTGGAATCACTCAAAAATATTTTAAAATGAGAGATATATGAATTTTGTGCCAAAACACTCTAAAGGTTGAAACCCTTGCAAGATCAGTCCACATTCGGCCACTTTTCAGTGAGCAAAACGGGTCCAAATTTAATGTTTGATAACTAAAAATTGTAGTTCGGGAAAATACGAATCCAATGAGTCCGATTGGATCTCAATCGAAGTTGTAGATTCCGTTCTATGAGGTTTTAGTAAAGGACCCCAAAACTGAAAACAAAACCAAAAAGTTAGAAAAATTAAAGAAAATTGGCCGGTTCAATTTTTCAGCGAACCGACGGAACTTTTCGGCGACCGGTTCACCACTTTTCCGGCAGGTTCTTGGGGTGGTTTTTTGACAGAAATTTTTTTAAAATTGTGAACAACATTAAAATATTTTATTCAGAATTTTTCGGGACAGTTATGCATATATTAAATAATTAATGGTTTAAACTCATTTAAATCATTTAAAGCTTACTAATTAAAAATTATTAATACTAATAAATGATTATTAAACAAATTAAATATTGTTTAAGTGTGATTAATTATTTAATTTTTTATTTAATTAACATTAAGTAATAAATGAATGAAAATTAGTGTTATTAAGTTAACTATTTATTATTTAATTAAGATTAAATAATAAATAGAGTTAAATAATTTATTAATTATTATTTAATTAATATTAAATAATGATTAAAGAATGTTTAAAGTAAATAAATAAATTATTTATTATTTAAGTGAGAATAAGTAATAAATAATTATAATTACTTACTCACATGTTAGTAAAGTAATATAAAGTCAATAAAATAATTATTATTTAATTAAATATTAAATAATAAATAAGAATAAATATTAATTATTTATTTTTTATTTATTTAATAGTAAATAATAAATAAAGATAAGTGTTAATTAATTATTTATTGTTTAATTAATAATAATTAAAGATAAATATTAATTAATTATTTATTAAAGCTAAATAATAAGGAAAGACTCATAAAGTTAAATAATTTAATTATTTATTATTTAATTAATAATAAATAAGTACAAATATTAATCAATTATTATTTAAATAATATTAAATGATAATAAGATTAATAATATTAAATCATTAAAATATTATTAAATGATTAAAAATATTAAAAAGTTAAAACATTATTAAAAGATTAATAATATTAGATACTTAAAATATTATTAAAAGACTAATAATATTAAAGAGATACTAAAATATTATTAAATGATTAATAATATTAAGAAACAAATAGAATATTATTAAAAGGTTAATAATATTATTTGAGAGTTAAGATGATTATTTAATAATAATAATAATATCAAGGAAGGATAATATTATTAAAAAGTTATGTGATATCTAATATTTAATTATGTGATTAATGTTAGATAATATATAAGAATAATAATGTTATGAATAATTATATGTGATACTAATTGAAGGATCCATGATAGGTATTTTCAAAGAGGATAATTTAAATTTATTAAGCGGATAAATAGAATTGCATAGCAGTAGTCAGCAAACAAGGCAAGTTCTCTAACTCAACTTGAGTTATTACTTTCGAATCATGATTAGTGAATAATTATTGTTGATTATTCACATCTAAATTGATTATTAGTATTCGCACTATGTGCAATTGAATTCCTGTTCTATCATTATTGAACTGTGAATTTATTAAAGTTCTTTTATTCATGAACTGTTTATGATATGGATCTATGCTAATTGTATAAGCTAGATCAAGTATGTTTAAATTTGTTAAATCAAATATGTTTTAAAAGCGGTGCCTAACTAATTGAAATGGTAAAGACTCATGACTGAGAAAAAAAATAGTTTTACTAAAGTATTATTGGAAAACAATTGTTACTAGTACACTGAGTGATTATGCATATTTCACCAGGTACGAAAGGCTGATCCCCTTGACTACCAAAACTTATTATAAAAGGACCAATTTAAATACTGACAACCTTAGTATATGTTCATGGTTATTTCAAACCACTCAGCATCTGATATTCAATTATTTGAATATTCAAATATTAAGATTAATTCATGCTCTTTCACTATTCATTTATCTGATTGAACTTTGAAAGTTAAATTCATTTCTAATCATGATATATCTCTTTCATAATTAAACTTGCTAAGCGAATTAGTTGCTTACACTTGCTATATCATAACAATTATTTCAGCTAAGCCCGAGAGTTCGAGTAAGAAGGACAAGGGCAAGGGCAAGGTCCAAGAATAGTTAATATAAATGCTTATGTATTATGAAATACTATATTTTATGATCATATAAACCTTTTGTGTTACTATATGTAATTAAGGTACTTTTATGTTAAGGTATTAGACCTTGGGATATTGATGTAATATTTTATTATATTGAACAATGTATGTTTATTATTTCGCAATAGTATATAGAATGCTTATGTTAATGATGTACCATGAGCACTGAATCTGAGGTCAGAGAACCCGAATTTGGGGGCGTCACAGGTTGGTATCAAAGCTGTAGGTTATAAACTTTAGGAATGCGAAACCTAGGTTATAACCTTAGAAGAAAACTCGTATAGAGTATGTTAAGTGGTGGATTATGGAAATTCATTATAGTTTTGGTAGTACTTAATAAAACATCATTTGATTTTATTAAAGAATATATTTTATTGTGGTACTGATGTTGTTTATTGTTGTTTTGGATTATAGGATGGCAGAGGAGAGTCATAACAGCCGTACAGTGGATCAGCCAGTAGAGCACGAGTTTCTAGAGGATTCCACATAGGATATCCTTATTGGAGACCTACTGGGCCAGAATACAAAGCTAGAGGCTAGAGTACAAGAGCTGGAGATGAAGAATCACACTTTCCAGAACACCAAACAATAGTATAAAGATGCCACTTATCAGGCATTAGCAGACTTGGATGTGATGAAAGCAAAAGTGGAGTTATTAGAGTTTCAGCTAGGTGAAAGGACATTAGAGAATTAGGTGATGAAGTTTGAGTTCGATCTGGAGAAAGCAGACAGGATCAGAGTGGGAGAAGCTTGGATGAATGCAGCAAGGCTGGTAGATCAGCTGCAAGAGGTGATAGAGGAGAAGGATGTTAGGATTGATACCTTGGGGCGAGCATTGGATCTGGCCTACATGAGACAAAGAGTTGGGGTGAGGAGGTCACACTTTGAGCTAAGCGAGTCCAGTCGACCAGTTCGACGTCAGGTAGATGAAGGTGTACCCCGTAATCAGGAGCCAGGAAATGTTCTTGTTGAGACGGTTCAGCAGGACATGCAGTGATATGTTAGTTGATGGTTATGTATATAGATGCACTAGTACCCTTTTTGTTTAGCAGGGTTATATTATGTATGATGTAAACCTCTGGCTATGTGAGGTTATATGTAAATATGATGTATCCCCATCTTAGATGAGTAGGGGAATATATCTTTTAGTAGGTCCCATCTCTATATGTTTAGAATGGGATAGTTAACATTTATAAAAATATGCCAGGTATGTAAGTGTATGACACTAATATTTGATATATGAATATAAATGCGGTATTATGTGTAAATGTTTGCTTACGTAAATAAGACTTGAGAAAAAAGATAGTAAGTGAACATGGTGATAATATGATTGTTAGAATTTGAATTATATGTTATATTTTAAACACTTGTAAGATATGACATATAATGAAACTTAAAGTGATAATGTAAGACTTTGTTTAACCAGATAATGCCTCCAAGACGCCAAAACCGTAACTAGAGGGAGGAGCGATCTGTAAATAATGAAAGAGAGTAAGCTGGCCCAATGTAGAACTTTGCAAATATGATAGCTCAAGTATGTGAACTCGTGCACCTGCAGCAAGGAATCAAGTGAATAATAGATTAGAAAATTTTAAAGATTTTAAAGTTGTAGGACCGCCAGAATTCAGCAGAACCACGGACCCCATAGAAGCTCAAATATAGGTGAAAGAGATGGAAAACGCCTCTATCATTGCTAGGGTAGCCGAAGAGCAAAAAATAGCTTTTGCTACCTACTTGATGAAAGGTGAGGCTAATTACTGGTGGGAGTCGAACTAAGCTAGAGCCGGAACGGAAGTAGTCGCGTGGACAAGATTTAAGGAGTTGTTCTTAGAAAGCTATTTCTCGGAAGGCATGCAAGCCAGGATGGAGGTGAAGTTTCTTGAATTGAAGCAAGAGAACATGACAGTTGCCGAATATGCAGCAAAATTCAATGAGTTAGCCAGATTCGCACCTCATCAGGTGGATACAGAACTACGAAAGGCGCATAGGTTTGAAAATGGGTTGAAGCCTTGGATACACTGTGACGCCCCCAAATTCGAACCGCCACTTGGTCACTCGAATTCAGTTTGTCACGTTCTAATATCTAACACCACAATAAATATTACGACTAAATGTCGCATCGCATGGCAGAATAATACATAACTATTACTGAATAGATTACATTTAATTAATATAATTTATTCACGTCCCAAGGTCTAGCAACTTAAACACTGATTACATAGCTTAGACATGACTTAAGCATACATAATCTTAACTAATAGAAAACAGAATAAGTTCTTATTACAATCATAAGTCCTACATAATATTAAGCTACTCAGTAGCCTTTCCCTTGCCCTTGTCGGTGCCCGAGGGTCCGCACTGCTTTGCCTTAACTGAAATATTTTAGGGAAAGGAAGAATGAGCAACAAGTTTGCTTAGCAAGTAATATAGCAATAAGGGTGAGTAATATAGTTCTCGAATCCCAAAAGGGTACAATAGGATATGATAGTTCAAGGATAGCAAGAATATCAATAATTTTCAATAACAGTCGCTAAGGACAGAATAATATCAATATAAATCAATTTAAGATTTCAAGATAACTGAATACTGAGCAGCCACTAAGGACTATGAACTCTTACTTGAATTAACAATAATATACTGATAATCCAACAAAAACAAGTACAACAGGTGATCAGCTATAGTACCCTATATTATGCATAACATTTAATCATACTTAAGTGCGCACGTTGGTTTTCCGATAAATATATATCCCCTTCAGAGAATGTTGTTCAACTCAGTTAACACAAGAATTCCGCACTATTCAATTGGTTTGGACAGCTTTCTAATTATGTTACAAGTTTAGCCGAACCAATTGGCATAGACGACTTTTTAAATGAATAAGCGAACAATTATAAGTTCAATACTCGAATCAAAGTTCAAGAATAAACAACTCTATTCTATTTATGAAGCATTATGTCATAGGATAAGAATCATGCTTTCAATTATTTACTTGTATAACCAATAATAGTACAAGTTCCAGTAATGCTCAATAAAGAGTAGGGTTCAAGTACTTGCCTTATGTGTAGTCTATCTATGATAAGTAATTCAACACTTTCGAATCCTATCATAATATAGTTACGTATATATATGATATTTATTAGTCATATACTACAGCATCATATCTTATCTTGGATATACAATCAATACATAAACTAAGTTTTAACCTAGTTACCTCGTCATACTATATATAGCATCGTATTAATTCACAAGTCTCGACTAATGTACTTTTATCCTTTACGTTCTTCTTTTTGAGTTAAACAAGTTTACACATCATCATTAGTATATAAGATCACAACGAATAGAAAACATACTCTTTTTAGCATGTTATAACATTATTATAAGTTAACCGCCAAATCGGATTCAAGCATCAACATATGATATCACATAACATATATGCATATTAAAGGATACTTTCATACTTCCCAAGTCCATCTAAGTTCTCTCTTTCATGATATGGCTTTAAGTTAGCAATTTTGACAACTTACGGTCATGAAAATCACAAAGTCTAACATGCTTGCCTTTTTAAACACATAAGGTAATCATATAAATGCTTATGAGTATTCACATTTCATACATGTAACTATCATAGTTATTAGTTTGAAAACATACTTCGTTTACGCTAAACTTGAATCACGACACCTAATCATGGTATGTATACATGTACGATACATGAGTGAGTCTAAGAGTGCTATCACATATGTCCATAAATTTCAGAATTCAAATCTCAAAGTAGCATGTTAACGTTCACGTTCAAAGTTCGTATTTTCATTAGTAAAGCTCACTAATAAGGCCTAACATGTTCATGCTATCTATATGCATATGTTAACATGTCCGATATGCATTTCTAGGCCACATAGACATGCTTGCAAAATTATAATGTATATATGGTATTTACATGTCAATATCCACCTTTAAAACTTATATTTTTGTTAGAAATGTTCAATAGTGGGGTTCGCATGTTCACATTCCATCATGAAACTTATGTATGCAAGTCAACATATATTTCATGTGTTTCTAGGTCATACTAACATGCATCAAAAGTCAGAACGTAATCAGGCTTCATATATGTTAACGTTCGTTCATGAAACATTAAGTCTACTTCAACACTATATGTCGTTTCATAATTTTTGCATGCAATCATAGCCAAATCATGTTTACGTTATCTCCATAGACTCATATAAGCATGTCCAACTTATTAGCATGCTTGTCTAAGCCACATTAGTTAACTACCTCTTAACAGAATTGCAACAGAATGGGAAAATTAGAACCAAGGGCTGGCGCAGCGCAAGGTATAAACCCGGCGCAGCTGTGCCGTATCCAGTCCATATCAGTAAACTCCCTGCTTCTGCAAGACTTATGCCAAAACTTAAAATTCCTTCACAACAATAGTTTTAAACAGCCATATTGTAATTCCAACATATATATGTCCATATAACAATTACATAAGTGTTCAAAAATCCAATCATCATCTAATTTGGCATAATCAAGACTTGAAATTTTGACAGAGAACAAGAAATGGAACTTTGACAGAGAATTTTAAGAATTTTAACAAAACCCAATTCAAGAATGAAAATAGAATTTATACCTCCCTAAGCTTGAATTGAACTCCACACACACTGATTATACTTCTTCAATTGCTCAACAATTCACACTCTCTGTTTACACTTAGTAGAAATTTTCACGCAACAGAAAAATGAGAAGGAAGGGTGCTTTATATAGAGAAATTTATAACCAGTCATTAGCTTTGTTCTATAGTTTAAATCAATGGAAAATGAAACTAAACAACATATACGCAAAGGTTGGCCAACTGCCCACTTTGTAGCCATCATCAGTACTAATCTTAGCTGCTCAAATTTACGCAATGAGATTATAGGCCACTGTTTGGCCACTGTTGGAGCAACTAATGAGTTTTATATCGCAGTAACTTGTTTGGTTTGGTCCCTTTAATTACCAAAAATGTAATTTTAATGTATATTATTACTATAAATGGAAGGTTTAGTGATTATATATGTATTCATATCATGTAATCTATGTACATTTTATCTCACCGATATAATATTTTCAGATATTATCACATTTATTATTCCTTTATATATTGAAGTAATCATCAATTATAATTGTTTACTATATATATTCATGATGTATTATTTTAATGTATACTTCACATACAATTGTCACATACACATTTCATGTAACTCTTACAACTCAATAAATTTTACTATATAGTTTATATATATATAACATAATCACATTGCACTACTTCATATAGGTAGCTACTATACTTTATACATCTAATCATCACAAGCTTGCACATAGCAATTAATATAATCTTATTATATTAATATCTTACTTATTTGTTTTATTATTTATAATGGTAATTAATCAATTAATAAAATATTAATTAATTCATCCCTCATAAATCAATGTAATTATTAATAACACTTAATTAATATTCATAGGATTAATTATCCCATTAACAAATATAACTCTTATTATATTTATAAACAAGTTGCTTATTATTATTCTATTATTTGTAATAATAATAATTAACATATTATTAATCACCATTAATAATCCATCTTTCATAATAACAATTAATATTTGATTAATTGTTCCCATAACAATTCTTTATTAATTTATATTTCTCATCACTGTGCCACATAAGGCATTTAACGAGTTTATTATAAACTCCACAGTTTCCTCAATTATTATAATTATTCAATTTAATATAATTGAGTTAACTCATCTCGTAACACAAAATCATTTCTATTCAAATAGATATTCATTTTCATTAATATATTCATTTCATAATATTTGGAAATTCTCGGGTATTACATCTTCCCCCCTTATAAAAATTCCGTCCCAAAATTGCTACAAGGTTACACAAATAGATGGGGGTAATCCCTCATCATCCTATCTTCTAATTCCCACGTAGCCTCCTCGACATCGTGGTTACGCCAAAGTACTTTTACAGATGAAATAATTTTATTTCTTAAGGTTTGGTCTTTCCTATCTAATATCTGGATAGGAATTTTTTTCATACACCAAATTCTTCTTCACTTGAATTGGCTCATAAGAAATCACGTGCTTGTAGTCGGCCTTATACGGTCGCAACACTGAAATGTGGAACACGTTGTGGATGTGCTCCAACTCGGGTGGTAATGCAACTTTGTATGCCACTTCGCCCACTCGCTTTAGTATCTCAAACGGTCCTATGAATCTTGGACTCAACTTTTCTTTTTTGTCGAAACGGATCTTTCCCTTCCATGGAGATACCTTCAAGAATACGAAACTACCGACTTTAAAGTCTCGGTCCTGCAGATGCAAATATGCGTACTTTTTCTGGCGATCTTGAGCTGCTACTAGTCTGGCTCTTATCACTGTCACCACGTCTGCGATTTGTTGTACTAACTCTGATCCGAGTATTCGTCGTTCTCTGACTTCGTCCCAACATAATGGCGTTCTGCACTTTCTTCCGTAAAGAGCTTCGTACGGTGGAATGCCGATACTCGCATAGCAACTATTATTATACGCAAATTCAACTAAGGGTAGGTTGTCGTCCCAATTTCCCTTGAAGTCCATCACGCAAGTCCTAAGCATGTCTTCAAGCGTTTGTATTGTTCGCTCACTCTGTCCGTCTATTTGAGGATGATAAGCGGTACTCAACCTCAACTGCGTTCCCATTCTCTCTTGCAAACTCTTCCAAAAATTTGACGTGAAGCGCGGATCTCGATTAGAGACAATTGACACCGGCACTCCATGTCGTGAAATAATCTCTTTTACATACAAACTCGTTAACTGACTCAAGCTGTATCGGATCTTGATTGGTAGAAAATATGCGGTCTTCATTAGTCGATCCACGATAACCCAAATGACATCATATCCCTTCTGTGTGACTGGAAGTCCTACCACAAAGTCCATCGTGATATGCTCCCATTTCCATTCCGGTATTTCTAATGGTTGTAGTAAACCACTAGGCCGCTGATGCTCTGCTTTAACGCATTAGCAAGTCAAGCATCTACTAACTCACTCTGCGACTTCCCGTTTCAAATTGGGCCACCAAAAATGCTGCCTCAAATCTCGGTACATCTTAGTGCCTCCCAGATGAACGGAATACGTCGTATTGTGTGCCTCGTGCAAAATCTCTTCCCTCAACTCAGTTAGCGCTAGTACCCACACTCTTCCTTCGAATCTTAAGATACCGTCTTTATCCATTCGAAATCTTTCCTCTTCATTTTCTGTAATCCTCTTTCTGATTTTCTCACACTCTTCATCTTTCTTTTGTGCTTGCTTTACTCAATCCAACAATGTCGGACAAGCTTCCATTACAAATAACTTCTCTTCTGACTTCTCTGGTTCTTTCACTTCTATCTCCAATTTCTCCATTTCCCTTATCAACTCATCCCGAGTCGTCAAATTAAACAATTTCTCCCCTCCTTTTCTGCTCAGAGCGTCGGCAACTACGTTTGCCTTACCCGGGTGATAAAGAATATCGCAGTCATAATCTTTGATCAATTCTAACCACCTTCTCTGACGCATATTTAACTCCTTTTGTGTGAAGATATATTTCAGACTTTTATGGTCCGTGTATATCTCACATTTCTCTCCGTATAAGTAATGCCTCCATATCTTTAACACAAAAACTACTGCCGCTAACTCCAAGTCGTGAGTAGGGTATCGTTTTTTGTAATCCTTCAATTATCGTGATGCATACGCAATGGCCTTGTCGTGATGCATGAGCACACAACCAAGTCCCTAGTGCGATGCATCACTATATACCACAAAATTTCCTGTATCATCTGGTAGTGATAACACAGGCGCCTCGCTCAATCTCTTTTTCAGTTCTTGAAAACTCTCTTAACATTTGTCTGTCCATACAAATTTCACCGTCTTTCTTGTCAGATTGGTCAACGGGGTTGCTATCTTAGAAAAATCTTGGATGAATCTTCGATAGTACCCAGCTAACCCTAAGAAACTTCTCACCTCTGTTGGTGTTCTCGGTTGCTCCCAATTACTTACTGCCTTGACCTTTGCAGGGTCTACGGAGATTCCATTCTTATCCACCACGTGGCCTAAGAATTGAACCTTCTCCATCCAAAATTCACACTTAGAAAATTTCGCATACATCTTCTGATTTCTTAGCGCCTCCAAAACTATCTTCAGATCTTCGGCATGTTCTTCCTCTGTCTTCGAGTAGATCAAAATGTCATCGATAAAAACTACTATGAATTTATCCAAGTATGGCTTGAAAACTCGATTCATCAAGTCCATGAATGCTGCCAGAGCATTAGTCAATCCAAATGACATTACCAAAAACTCTTATTTCATAACGGGTTCAAAATGCAGTCTTTGATATGTCCTCATCCCGTACCATCAGTTGGTGAGTCTATCTTTGAAAAACACTTCGCTCCCTTAAGTTGATCAAATAAGTCGTCTATCCTTGGTAATATCTGTTCTTGATCGTTACTCTGTTCAATTCTCGATAATCGATACAAAGCCTCATCGATCCGTCCTTTTTCTTAACGAATAGCACTGGTGCTCCCCAAGGAGACACACTTAGTCGTATGTAACCCTTATCTAATAACTCTTGCAGTTGTATCATCAATTCCTTCATTTCTACTGGCGCCATACCATATGGTGCTTTCAAAATTGGTGCCGTTCCCGATGCTAAGTCTATTACGAATTCAATTTCTCTGTCTGGCGGAAGTCCAGGCAGATCGTTCGAAAATACATCTCGAAATTCATTCACTACGGATATATCCTTAATTTTTACTCCCTTTTTTCGAGTATCTACGATGTAAGCTAAATAACCTACACATTCTTTCCTTAATAATTTCTTAGCCTGCATCATCGTAACGCAACACGATTGCTTAAGCGATGAGCTACCATAAAACACTTCCTTAGACTTACTCGGAGTCTGAATGTTCACACATTTGTTCTGACAGTCAATTATCGCAGCATGGTTATACAACCAATCCATTCCCAGTATTACGTCAAATTCTCCCAATCTAATAGGAATCAAGTCTACGCTCAATTCATGTTCTCTAATGTTTGCTCGATAATCTCGATAAACGTATTCTACTAGGATTATTTCCTTATTCGCAACTTCTATGTTCAAGGGATTTTCTAATCGTTCTCGGGGTGAATTAAGTCTACTAGCAAATTCTTCAGATACAAAAGAGCAGGTGGCACCCGAATCAAATAATACATTAGCATTTATATCATTGATTGGGATTATACCTGACACCACGTCATTTGCATCCACTACGTCCTGGACGGTCATGTTAAAGGTCCTAGTGGTTGAGAGGTTGGATTGTGCCGGTCCACCGATCATCAGTTTGTTTCACTCTTGTTGGCTCCCTCCGCTACTTCCCTTCTTCGGGCAGTCCTTAATCTGGTGCTTCGTCGAGCCATATGCAAAGCATCCTTGTATCTTTTTTGGTTTCGGGTAGTTGGGTGAAATGTGTCCCTCCTGACCGCAGTTGTAGCAAGTGTCGCGTCCCTTCCAGCACTCGCCCTGATGGTTCTTCCCATATTTTGGGAATCCCTCTGCCCTCTTCTTTTACCCAAGTTGCTTCCTCCACTACTGCTTCCTCCAGTACGGTTCTCTCCTCCAGCATTCTTTCCTTTCTTCTCTTTGTTGTACAGACTTAAGGCCTCACTGCCACCTTCTGCAATGATCGCCTTCTCCAATAATATTGCAAAGGAATCAATTTGAAGAACTGATACCTTATTGAACAGCCACGGCCTCAGCCCTTGTTCGAATTGTCTCGTCTTCCTTTCCTCATCTCTAACTTGGTGTTCCGTAAATAGCGCTAGTTCGTTGAACTTAGCCGCATACTGCACCACCGTCATATCACCTTGCTTCAATTCTAAGAACTTCACCTCCATCCTATTCTTCATGCTTTTCGGGAAGTAGTTCTCAAAAAATAGAGTCTTGAATTTATCCCAAGTTATTATCCTTTCTCCAGCTCTTTGTTGATTAACTTCCCACCAGTAGTTGGCTTCGCCTCTCATCATATATGTAGTGAATATAGTCTTTTGATCTTCACCCATATGAGCGATAGTGAAGGCCTTCTCAATATCCTTAACCCATGTCTGCGCAATGATTGGGTCGGTAGTACCCTCGAACTCTGTGGGTTCTACACTCCTAAAGTCCTTAAAGTTTGTGACTGGTACTCCTTGAGGATTGGGGCGAACGGGTTCGTTGTTCCTTCCCCTAAGGGCCTCTCCTAACAGATCTACTAGCTTCTGGATCGGGTCTACTTGTTCCCTCTAATTGTTCATTGACTCCTCAGGTGCAGTCAATCTACGTCTGGGAGGCATTATCTGCATCACAAGTTTTTATTTTATTATTACTCAGTTATATTACAAAGGAATAAAATTTTATAACACATTTTTAAAATAAGCTTCATTTATATTCATATGCCAAATTGTTTCATTACATGATTATTCTAGCATATTTCTATAAATGTTATCACATATCCCCTAATATCACAAAGGACGGGGAATACTAACATACTACCATACTACCCCTCTATCAAAAGTTTACTCGGGGTTTACATCATTATCCCACACTTTACACAAAAAGTTGGGATTACAACACAGTATATACAACACATAAGGTAAATACTACTAAGCTACAGCTAGACTGACTAAGGGTCTCATCCCATCACTCCACGCTCCACAGCGCTCTTGTACTCGATCTGCACTATGTACGACATCAACTCTCGGCTCAAAGTATGTAGGGTCTGTCCCTGCTCCGCTGGGTAGTGGTATACACCATCAATCACCCTCTTAAAAGCCTAACGAAACACATACCCCATCTTGTTCATCTTCCTCTTCTTGCATCTGACCTCATCCTCTAGGTCGTTAGCTCTCTCATTGGCCGCCTCCCACTTCTCCTCAAAGTGTATCCTATCCATAACCTCCAACTCTAGCTGAGTACGGAGTGATTCTTTCTCAGTCTTCTCGCTCAATTCTCTTTGCTTTACTTCTTCCAGCTTCCCTGCCAGATCTACGTTTCTCTCCATCGACCTGTGGAATAAGGTTCCCATCTGGATCCCTGCCTCCCTATAGTAAGCAATCTCCACCTCTAACTCCTGCATGGCCAGCTTCCTCTGGTGGTCCTCGTCCCTCAGCTTCTAGAACTCAAACTCTCTCTCCTCGGCCTCGGCCTCTAGCTCCTGGACTCTGCAGTCCAACTCCAGAATACGCTCCTCGTACTCTCCCAGCATATGCTCCTCTAGGTTAGGCTCGTAGGAGTCCTCCATGGGCTCCTCCTCTACAAGCTTGTCCTTAACAGGCTCGTCCTCCATAGGCTCCTCCTGGGGTTTAAACTCCACCTCGATCTCATCCTCGTAGTCAGACTCGGATGGTGCAACAGCCTGCACTGGCACAGCCTCTAAAGGTGCCTCGTATACTACATGTATATCTCTAGGCTCCTCCTCGGCCACTTTACTAGGTACACTTGTGTCTGTCATCCTATAATCACAAACACAAGACAAACAAACAGCAACTCCATTAGAATGTTAAATAAAACATAAGTTCATTGTATAGAATGAAGTTACATTTCATAACACGCTAAGTCTCGCTCTAGGGAAAATTCTATGTGAGTTCTATCCCTTACTAACTTCTAAATTCTCCTAAGTTATAAACTAAGGACACTCGCTCCTAAGGTTTATAACTAAAGCTTTGATACCAACCTGTGACACACCCAAATTCGGACCGCCACTTGGTCACTCGAATTCGATTTATCACGTTCTAATATCTAACACCACAATAAATATTACGACTAAATGTCGCATCGCACGACGAAATAATACACAACTATTACTGAATAGATTACATTTAATTAATATAATTTATTCACGTTCCAAGGTCTCGTAACTTAAACACAGATTACATAGCTTAGAATGACTTAAGCTTATATAATCTTAACTAATACATAACAGAATAAGTTCTTATTACAATCATAAGTCCTACATAATATTAAGCTACTAAGTAGCCTTTTCCTTGCCCTTGTCGATACCCGAGGGTCCGCACTGCTTTGCCTTAACTAAAATATTTTATGTGACACCCCCAAAATAGGTTCAATACTCAACCCATTTTGAGTCGCCACATACACTCAACAAAATTCAAATAAAATCTTTCATATCACACGGTCGTGCAAAATACGACCACACAACTGTGAGTGTCAATACAGACATGTAGAAAATATTAACATTCAAACTAAGTCCTCATTACATTTATTATCACACTATTTTAAATAAGAAAAATAGTGAGGACTTCTACAGCTCTAACTCGGACCATCACACCATTCCCCGACTAGTACTCGCGATATTCCCATTTTCTGAAAAGAACAATGGAAGAAAAGGGTGAGCTCAACTAGCCCAGTAAAGAATATTATGACTAAGATAATAAAAAACAAATTATCGTTAACCTTTAATAAATCAGATAAAATATTATGGACAATAAGTTTTAGATCAATATTCGCAGCGGAAATAACAATTTATTAGAAGAGTTAAGTAGAGAATGATGTCTACTATCTTCTTTGATTTAAAAGTCCATCATCAATATTTTATCCCTGTAACATCAATTAATATACATCTCGAATCAAATATCCATCTTTGCACTACGGGCCAAAGATATTCCTTTGTATCATCAGTTGGTCATGTTCATCTCAACACATGTCCATCTTTGCACTACGTGCCAAAGGTATTCATCAGGTAATCATTCATCTTTGCACTACAGGCCAAAGATATTCAGTTATATCACAATTTAGAACTGAGGATGAGGAAAAATAATACGAATAACGGATCCAGTGAGATAAAGGACAAATATTAGAGAATTTATTCAAAGTTCAAGAATGAAGATCAAAACCTGGATCCAATCAAAGATGATTTGGAAGAATTTATTTATTTTTATCGTGAATAGTACCTCATGAATAGTAACTCGACATGAAAAGATAAAAATTTCATAAGAAAGTTCAGACTAATATTCCAGCGAAATAATATTAGATGAAGCGCAAAACTTAAGTAATATCTTATCATTTCAGGAATTATAGAAGCAGTACTTACCGTAGTAAGTTTAGAGTTAGGAATCTGAAATGAAACAATATACGAAACTGCAATTGAATTTTCACCCGTCTGGCGGTAGTCCGCTCAAACAGATTATTTCCACAATTTAATAACAATTGAATACGAAGGGTTATTCACCAGGCATGCGGTAGTCCGCGTAGACAGGTTATTCCCACATTATAATAAAGATTAGAATAACAACAGGATTTCACCATGCATGCGATAGTCCGCGTAGACAGGTTATTCCAACAGAATAATAAAGAATAGAATAACAACCCTTACGAGTATTGAAAGAAAATAACTCTCTTCATGGATACGAAATAAATAATACCCCTTACCTTAAAATTTGGAGACTACACTAGTGTAATAGCAGAATACTCTTCTTCTTTCTCTCTTATTCTCTCTATACTTTCTTTATCTATAGCTTTAGTGAATTGGTGAGAAATAATGAAGAAATGAGCTTTTATTTATAGGCTTGGCAGAGTAAGGGTAAAATAGTCTTTTGCCATAATTTATGACATCATCGCTTACCTTATCGATCTATGACATCATTGCTTACCTCATCCCGATGACATTATTGTTTGCATAATAAGAGTTCAAATTCAATTTGCACTCTTCCACCTCGTTTAACTTTTATACTATGAATTTACTATAATAATGTTACCATTCAAATTATAAAAATCATACTATTATATAATCACATCATACTACTATAATGTAATATTATAATAATATATTTGAATGAATTATTTTATCAGACAAGATAAAATACCAACTTTTCACAAATGTCACGTGTTAAAAATTCCTCCGTTTAAATCCACATTGAATAAATATTTCCTTATCATATGTATCAAAAATTAATTATTCACAAATAATATTACAGAACTACAATATTGACAACCAGGTCGTTCCTAGGAAAGAGGGGCCCTTCCGATAAGGATTTCTCCATACTGGCGCGCAATTAATCAACTCCTTTCCTAGACAGAACTTCCTTAGACATTACCAATAATGCTATCTAATAATATTATTCAAATAATATAAAATATTAATTTGATAATTTAAAATAATGTGCAATGAAAATTATTGAATTAATAATATAAAATAACAAAGTAGCACTTATTGATATAAAATATCAACGTAGCAAATATTGAACCAATAAAATATTATGCAATTATTGAATTAATAATATAAAATATTGAACAGTAATTACTGTAACAATAATTGAGTAACTGCCTCCTACGTAAGAATCAATAATTCGAAATACTGTACAACACCATGTATTACTATATTTTAACCACCAGGTATTTCAACAGTACTAACGGTAACAGTTTTGCCGTTATTTTTATAAAAATGTTACTTCTGTCGCTTTCTATATCCCACATTCATTCCGTTGTGGGGTCCACCAATAACTGCGCCGTCGTACGAATATTCTCCGACAAAAAGAATAATGCTCGACCAAACGAATATTCCCCGACACAACGAATATTTTATAACCACTTGCTTACTTTGTAAACTTTACAAATTTCACCCATAACTTATCACATTTATCAAATCAACACCTTACTATTTCAAAATAATATATAAAGAAAATTAAATCTTATTCATAAAATTTGGGATCTCACAACCTCCCTTCCTTATGAAATTTCGTCCTTGAAATTGACGTACGTACCTGGTATGTCGAAAAGGGGAGGATACCTCATTTTCATTTCCGATTCTAACTCCCAAGTCATTTCCTCGATATCATGGTTCCTCCACAAAACTTTAACTTGAGGTATAATCTTTGAGCGTAGGACATGTTCCTTCATATCCAAGATCTTAACAGGTACATCCTCGTATGTTAAATCTTCGGCTATCTCGTTTGGTTCTAACTCAATAATGTGGTTTGAATCTTTCACATATTTACGAAGCATAAATATATGAAAAACGTTATGAACACGAGACATGCTTGGAGGTAAGGCGAGTCTATAGGCCACATTTCCTACTCGGTCAAGGATTTCAAATGGACCAATGAATCGTGGGTTGAGCTTTCCTCTCTTTCCGAATCTCGTAACTCCTTTCCATGGAGCAACACGTAATAATACATGATCTCCGACATTAAACTCCATGTCCCTTCGATGAAGATCAACATAACTCTTTTGTCGATCTTGTGCAGTTTGTATACGTTACCAGATCATTTGAATCTTTTTCGTAGTCATATGTACTAACTCCGGTCCCAACAATGTTGCTTCACCCACCTCGTCCCAGCATACTGGAGAACTACATTTTCATCTATACAACGCCTCGAATGGAGCCATGCCTATACTTGCATGATAACTTTTGTTGTAGGAGAATTCCACCAATAGTAGGTACTTATCCCAACTCCCTCTGAAGTCTAGAACACAGAGTCTCAATAGATCTTTAAGAGTTTGGATAGTCCTTTCCGATTGTCCGCCCGTTTGTGGATGATATGCCGAACTAAATTATAAATCCGTGCCCATAGCTTTCTGCAAGCTGACCCAAAATCGAGAAGTAAATCTGGGGTCACGATCCGAAACTATGGATACTGGCATGCCATGCAATCTCACAATCTCATTCACGTACATACGAGCAAGACGTTAAAGGGAATAAGACTCTCGTATCGGCAAAAAATGAGCAGACTTGGTTAATCTATCAACAATAACCCAAATTGCATCTATGCCTTGAGAAACCTTGGGAAGACCTGCAACGAAATCCATGGTAATGTGTTCCCACTTCCCCTTTGGAATCTCAAGTGGTTGCAATGGACCCTTTGGCATTTGATGCTCCGCCTTAACACGTTGACACGTTAAACACCTCAAGATGAACTCCGCGATCTCTCTCTTCATATTGCTCCACCAAAATGTATATTGAAGATCACGATACATTTTGGTACTTCCAGGATGGATTGCAAACGGTGTGTTATGTGCCTCCATCATGATTCTATACTTCAAATTATAATCATCATGAACACAAAGTCTGGAGTTGACTCGAAGTATTCCTTCTTCATCAATTCTTGCTTCTGGAATAGCACCTTCTTACACCTTCTTCCTCATATTCATCAGCTCCAGGTTTGTAGCTTGAGCAGCTTTAACTTTATCAATCAAAGCTGGTTCTACGCGTATACTTGATATCATCACATGGGTCCCCGAAGTCTAGAACTCTATCTCCATCTTTTGTAAATCACACAAAATAAGCCTTGAAAGCATCGCATTCGTTCCCACATATGATCTTCTACTCAACGCGTCAGCTACCACGTTCGCTTTTCTATGATGGTATTGGATGGTATGATCGTAATCTTTCAATAGCTCAAGCCAACGTCGTTGCCGCATGTTGAGTTCCTTCTGGGTGAAGAAATACTTGAGGCTCTTATGATCCGTATAGATCTCCACTTTCTCCCCATACAGGTAGTGTCTCCAGATCTTCAACGCAAAAATGACTGCTGCCAACTCTAGATCATGAGTAGGATAATTCCTCTCATATTCCTTGAGATGTCGCGAGGTATAGGCTATGACTTTCCCATGTTGCATGAGATCACATCCTAACCCTTTGCCCGAAGCATCGCTGTAAATGACAAATCCATCCGAACCAGATGGTATCGTCAGAACAGGTGCCGAAATGAGTCTCCTCTTGAGCTCTTGAAAGCTTTTCTCGCATTCCTCGTTCCATACGAATTTTGTATCTTTCCGAGTCAGCTGAGTTAATGGAGTAGCAATTCGATAAAATCCTTCCACGAATCTCCGATAATAACCAGCTAAGTCCAGAAAGCTACGTACTTTGGTCACCGACTTCGGTTGCTCCCAACTTAGTATTGCTTCAATCATCGTCGGGTCCACAGATACTCCACGTTTTGATACTACGTGCCCAAGGAATGCTACCTCCTCAAGCCAGAACTCGCATTTCTTCAGCTTGGCGTATAGCTTATTTTCATGAAGCCTTTGAAGTACCGCTTCAAGTGGTGCTCATGATCTTCACGGCTTTTGGAATAGATGAGGATGTCATCAATAAAGACAACCACGAACTGATCCAAATATTCCTTGAATACATGGTTCATCATATCTATAAAAGCAGCAGGAGCATTAGTCAATCCAAAAGACATGACTAAGAATTTATAATGCTTGTATCGAGTTCTAAAAGCAGTCTTCGGAATATCCTCAGTTTTAATCTTCAGCTGATGATATCCAGAACGAAGATCGATCTTTAAAAAGAATTGTGCACCTTGCAACTGGTCGAACAGGTCATCAATACGAGTTAATGAATACCTATTCTTGATGGTGACATAGTTCAACTCCCGATAGTCAATACAAAGTCGCATACTCCCGTCTTTCTTCTTTACGAATAAATAGGAGCACCCCAAGGAGATGTACTAGGACGTAAAAAACTGATGTCTAACAACTCCTGTAGTTGGACCTTTAACTCTTGAAGTTCTATAGGAGCCATTCGATATGGGGTTTTTGGAAATGGTTTTTGTACCGGGTTCAAGGTCAATAAAGAATTTGACTTCACGTTCCGGGGGTAGACCGGGAAGTTCTTTGGGAAATACATCAGGAAACTCATTAACAATAGAAATATCATTCAAACCTGACGTATTCTGATTTAGATCAGTGACATGGGCTAAGAAAGCTTGACATCCATTTTTCAATAAACGAATAGCTTTATGACTTGAAATAACATTGATTGATTTTAGTGATTTGGTTGTTTGAATTCGCACAATAGGTTGGTTAGGAATATGAAAACTAACAACCTTACAAAAGCAATTAATTTTAGCATGATAAGTGGTCAACCAGTCAATTCCTAAAATCACATCAAATGCAAGTATTTTCAACGATATAAGATCAACAGGTAAGGTGAGGGTACCAATTTTAATCGAGCAAGATTTGTAAACTGTAGATGTAACGAATGTTTCTCCCAACGGAGTTTCAACAGATAAGTCAAAGTCTAATTTCTCAGGTGTCAAGTTCAAACGTTGAGCACAAGCAGATGAAATCAATGAATGGGCAGCACCAGTATCTAATAAAGTGTAAACTTCGCAAGAGTTTATTATCAGCTTACCCGTAATAACCTCGTTCGGGTTCCTTGCTTGTTGGGCAGTCACGACAAAAGCTCTTCCAGGAACCACTGACTCTGACTTGTCAGGGATAGCCTTTGGAGTAACCATCCCTGCTGGACTTGGTTTCGCTACATGACACACCCGAGCTATGTGCCCTTCCTTTCCATAGTTATAACACACCTTGGATTGTTGTATGCAGTTGGGGCTGATGTGTCCCTCTTGCCCGCATTTATAGCATACGACCGGCGGTCGTTCTCCTCCCCTAGAAATAGTTGATGTTGGTGCTGCTGTCGATGCTTTCATGTTCTCATTGTTGTACCTTCTCTTCTTGAAATCTCCCCCTGACTCACTTCTTCTATTATCATGGCCACGATTACCACCGGAGTGGTTACCGCTTCTGGCATGATACTTTCCTCCCTACTAGTTGTCATTGTTTCGATGACTGCTGCCACCAGTACGACCTTGGTTGTCGTCCCTTGGTTGAACATAATCATTATCTCGTTCTAATAACTGGGCCCTGTTCACTACATCCGAATATAGAGAAAATTTGTGAGAAATGAGGTATTGACGAATCTCAGGTTTCAAACCTCTCAGAAACATCCGCGTCATACGTTCCTCATTCTCCACCAAATGAGGTGCAAACCGGGATAACTCCACAAACTTAGCCTCATACTGGGACACAATCATGTTGTTCTGTTCCAGTCTGATAAACTATACCTCTTTCATGTGACGAATACTTTTTGGAAAGAACTTGTCATTGAATAGTTTCTGGAACGCCCCCCATGACATCTTGAGTGTGGCAGGCTGGGTACGCTTCACAGATTCCCACCAGTAATCTGCCTCTCCACGGAACATAAAGGTGGCAAATGGAACCTTCTGTTTCTCCGTGCATCCCAAGACATCAAATATCTTGGTAATTTGCTTAATCTAATTTTCTGCCTTGATTGGATCTGGCTTTCCCTGAAACTCTGGTGATCCCAACTCCTTAAACTGCTTGGCAGTAACAAGCCGCGAGTTATTATTTCCACCTGTATTATGAACACGAGTCTCCCTCGTCTGGTTTTGCATGAATTGCAAAAAGCTTCTAAACATCCCGTCATTTATCATTTCTTCGGTAGGGTTGTTTACAGGAGAATTGTTGCCTTCCTGTTGCACGTTCTCTTGGTTGGTGATTAAAGGTGTCTCAACAGTCTCATTCACTCCATTATTTTGATTTTCAGCTTCCATTCTCAAATACTGCCACAAAACAAGGGTTAATCAAACAAATTAACATATCACATATTAACCCTATATTCTAACCGACCAATTAAATAACAATTAATCTTATGTAGGACACACTAGCGAAGGATTACTCGTCTCTCCCCTCCTAGTTTTATTCCCAAATCTCCGCCAGAGATCATATCCCTATGCTCTAATACCAACTGTGACGCCCCCAAAATAGGTTCAATACTCAACCCATTTTGAGTCGCCAAATACACTCAACAAAATTCAAATACAATCTTTCATATCACACGGTCGTGCAAAATACGACCACACAACTGTGAGTGTCAATACAGACATGTAGAAAATATTAACATTCAAACTAAGTCCTCATTATATTTATTATCACACTATTTTAAATAAGAAAAATAGTGAGGACTTCTACAGCTCTAACTCGGACCATCACTCCATTCCCCGACTAGTACCCGCGATATTCCCATTTCCTGAAGAGAACAATGGAAGAAAAGGGTGAGCTCAACTAGCCCAGTAAAGAATATTATGACTAAGATAATAAAAACCAAATTATCGTTAGCCTTCAATAAATCAGATAAAATATTATGGACAACAAGTTTTAGATCAATATTCTCAGCGAAAATAACAATTCATTAGAAACGTTAAGTAGAGAATGATGTCTACTATCTTCTTTGATTTAAAAGCCCATCATCAATATTTTATCCCTGTAACATTAATCAATATACATCTCGAATCAAATATCCATCTTTGCACTATGGGCCAAAGATATTCCTTTGTATCATCAGTTGGTCATGTTCATCTCTACACCTGTCCATCTTTGCACGTCGGGCCAAAGATATTCATTAGGTAATCATCCATCTTTGCACTACAGGCCAAAGATATTCAGTTATATCACCATTTAGAACTGAGAATGATGAAAAATAATACGAATAACAGATCTAGTGAGATAAAGGACAAATATTAGAGAATTTATCCAGAATTCAAGAATGAAGATCAAAACCTGGATCCAATCAAAGATGATTTGGAAGAAAAAAAATATTTTTTTTACCATGAATAGTACCTTGTGAATAGTAACTCGTGAATAGTAACTCGACATGAAAATATAAAAATTTCACAAGAAAGTTCAGACCAATATTCTAGTAAAATAATATTAGATGAAGCGCAAAACTGAAGTAATAGCTGATCATTTCAGGAATTATAGAAGCAATACTTACCGTAGTAAGTTTAGAGTTAAGAATCTGAAATGAAACAATACACGAAACTGCAATTGAATTTTCACCCGTCTGGCGGTAGTCCGCTTAGACAGATTATTTCCACAATTTAATAACAACTGAATATGAAGGGTTATTCACCAGGCATGCGGTAATCCGCGTAGACAGGTTATTCCCACATATTAATAAATAATGGAATAATAACAGGATTTCACCATGCATGCGGTAGTCTACGTAGACAGGTTATTCCAACAGAATAATAAAGAATGGAATAACAACCCTTATGAGTATTGAAAGAAAATAACTCTTTTCATGAATACGAAAGAAATAATACCCCTTACCTTAAAATTTGGAGACTGCACTAGTGTAATAGCAGAATACTCTTCTTCTTTCTTTCTTATTCTCTCTATACTTTCTCTCTCTATAGCTTTAGTGAATTGGTGAGAAATAATGAAGAAATGAGCTTATATTTATAGGCTCGGCAGAGTAAGGGTAAAATAGTCTTTTTGTTATAATTTATGACATCATCGCTTACCTCATCGATCTATGACATCATTGCTTACCTCATCGCTCCGATGACATCATTATTTGTATCATAAGAGTTCAAATTCAATTTGCACTCTTCCACCTCGTTTAACTTTTATACTATGAATTTACTATAATAATGTTACCATTCAAATTATAAAAATTATACTATTATATAATCACATCATACTACTATAATGTAATATTATAATAATATATTTGAATGAATTATTTTATCAAACAAGATAAAATACCAACTTTCAACAAATGTCACGTGTTAAAAATTCCTCCGTTTAAATCCACATTGAATAAATATTTCCTTATCATATGTACCAAAAATTAATTATTCACAAATAATATTACAGAACTATAATATTGACAACCAGGTCGTTCCTAGGAAAGAGGGGGCCTTCCGATAAGGATTTCTCATTACTGGTGCGCAATTAATTAACCCTTTTCCTAGACAGAACTTCCTTAGACATTGCCAATAATGTTATCTAATAATATTATTCAAATAATATGAATTATTGATTTGATAATTTGAAATAATGTGCAATGACAGTTATTGAATTAATAATATAAAATAGCAAAGTAGCACTTATTGATATAAAATATCAACGTAGCAAATATTGAACAAATAAAATATTATGCAATTATTGAACTAATAATATAAAATATTGAACAGTAATTACTGTAACAATAATTGAGTAAGTGCCTTCCTACATAAGAATCAATAATTTGAAATACTGTGCAATACCGTGTGCTACTGTGCAAAACCACGTATTACTATATTTTAACCACCGGGTATTTCAATAGTGCTAACGGTAACAGTTTTGCCGTTATTTTTATAAAAATGTTATTTCTGTCGCTTTCTATATCCGACATTCATTCCGTTGTGGGGTCCACCAATAACTAAGCCGTCATACGAATATTCTCTGACAAAAAGAATATTCCTCGACCAAACGAATATTTTATAACCACTTGCTTACTTTGTAAACTTTGCACATTTCACCCATAACTTATCACATTTATCAAATCAACACCTTACTATTTCAAAATAATATATAAAGAAAATTAAATCTTATTCATAAAATTTGGGGTCTTACATTTTAGGGCAAGCAAGAATGAGCAACAAGTTTTCTCAGCAAGTAATATAGCAATAAGGGTGAGTAATATAGTTCTCGAATCCCAAAAGGGTACAACAGGATATGATAGTTCAAGGATAGCAAGAATTTCAACAATTTTCAATAACAGTCGCTAAGGACAGAATAATATCAATATGATTCAATGCTAAATCAATGTAGGATTTCAAGATAACTGAATACTGAGCAGCCACTAAGGACTATGAACTCTTACTAGAATTAAAAGTAATATACTGATAATCCAATAAAAACAAGTACAACAGGTGATCAGCCTATAGTACCCTATATTATGCATAACATTTAATCATACTTAAGTGCGCACGTCGGTCTCCCGATAAATATATATCCCCTTCA
Source organism: Panax stipuleanatus (assembly GCA_020205555.1). Lineage (NCBI taxonomy): Eukaryota > Viridiplantae > Streptophyta > Magnoliopsida > Apiales > Araliaceae > Panax > Panax stipuleanatus. The sequence continues at coordinate 41,658,047 of CM035115.1, read as the reverse complement.
AAGAAGGTTGTTTAACTCAGTTAACACAAGAATTCCGCACCATTCAATTGGTTTGGACAGCTTTCTAATCATGTTACAAGTCTAGCCGAATCAATTGGCATAGACGGCTCTTTAAATGAATAAGCGAACAATTATAAGTTCAATACTCGAATCAAAGTTCAAGAATAAATAACTCTATTCTATTTATGAAGCATTATGTCATAGGATAAGAATCATGCTTTCAATTATTTACTTGTATAACCAATAATAGTACAAGCTCCAGTAATACTCAATAAAGAGTAGGGTTCAAGTACTTGCCTTATGCGTAGCCTATCCACAATAAGTAGTTCAACACTTTCGAATCCTATCGTAATATAGTTACGTATATATATGATATGTATTAGTTATATATTTCAACATCATATCTTATCTTGGATATACAATCAATACATAAACTAAGTTTTAACCTAGTTACCCCGTTATACTATATATAGTATCATATTAATTCACAAGTCTCGACTAATGTACTTTTTGTTGGGTTTGCTAGAAACATAAGCATGCAATCAAATTACATAAACGCAGCGGAAAGGATGAAAAATCAATTTTTAAAATTTTCTTACAAACCCTTAACCATGATCTTTCTTGTGCATCAATTATCAGTCAATACATAGAAGGAGATGATGGAATTATACCTTTGAAGATCCAAGCTTCCTCAGGTAAAAGTTCTACTCCTTTGATTTCTTTGATTCCTCTGTAGTGGCTCCTTCCCTTGATCAATGTCAGCCACTCAAATGTTTGGCCTCTAACGGTGATCCACCAAGGAAGATGAAGAACTCGGGAAGATGGGTTATTGGCTTAACCCTTGTTTCTATCTCTATAGAATATGTGTACTCCCAACCCTTGGAAAAATTCACGTACCTTATTTCTGATATAAGACTCTTATATAGATATTAGGTTAACCCTGCTAATCCAATTAGAATTGAGTTTTATTTAATTAATTAATTAAACACTTTTAATTAATTTATATCCTAATCTTATTAGGATTAAGAGAGAGTACTGATATTATATTAATTTCTAAACTCTTTTAGAATTAAAATAATAATAATAATAATATTAATAAGACTCCTCTTATTAATTTATATTTAATATTTCTAAAATATTAAATAATAAACATCAAGCTATTTAATTTATTCTATCACCATAGATTAAATTAATTACACTTAATGCATTATTACTATCATGCCATTTTCTTCTTAAATAATTCTTCTTCCTTTTATGGTGTGACCCTTTAGGTTCTCCATATTAAACTGGTTGTGAATAAATCAATTAGATTAATTCTAATCTTATTTAAATAAATAAATTAAACTAATAATTTATTTAAATAAATAACATTTATTCTACAATAGGGATAAGCCTCCCTAGCGATCAACGATTTTCCAAATAATATAGATTTCAACATTAATCATAAAAGAACCTGTGAGTTAATAGTTACCGTACAATTCAATCCTTCCATCATACAATGTCCCAATTAAATATAAGACATGGATTTACTGTCAAGTCTTAATTTATTTAATCATATTTATTTCGATTAGAAAACGCACAACTCCAAATAATGCAAATTAGAAACCTCTTTCTAATTTCATTCCACCTTGGCCAAGGATTCCTGGGTTATCATTTAACGAATCACATAGGACATATCTCCTCTTTTACTAGAGGTGGTAGATTCTTTATTGATCATACAATATCTCCATATGCAACTCATTATACCCAAGCATACCCTATATATGCCTTAAAAGGCCTTAAGGAATAAGTCAAAGTATAATTTGTTACAGACAAGATACTATGATGATCTCAAGTCCAAGGATCACTTGTACTACTATCACATTAGGAATTCCTATTGACATGCGAGTAAAACTCCATTAGGTATTCCAAGCGAGTCACGTTCAGTAAACTTATTCTCTAATAAGCACCTACATACTTGCTTAAGTGTCTCCACACAAATGACCATGAGATCAGTCATCCTCATCCAATGAGCAAGCAACATATGTACCAATCTATCAGGATTTACTAATCCCCATTTTAGAAATCCCACGATTGAGAATTATTTTAGTTTTTAAGCTTTCTAAGAATTTAGATCTCATTAGCATGATCTCATCATGATTCTAAAAGCATTGCTTAAAACTATGGGTTATTTACATATTATAAAAACAGCGCCATGTAGATAATTAAATGACTTAAATGAATATTTTATTAATAAATAAATAAGATTGTTTACAAAATATGTGCTTTATCATCATACATGATTGGCTTGTATGCACACTACTATCAATCTCCCACTTGCACTAAAGTCAATCGCCATGGTATCTCATACCCATCTTCTCTAAGTGACGATCAAACTGCTGTTGTGTTATAGCTTTTGTAAATGGATCTGCAATGTTATCTTGAGAGTCTATATGCTCTTCTTTCAATGATTTCTTTAATCAAAGTGGCACAACACATGTTTTAGATTCAAGATGAGACTTAGGAACTATTCCTAGTTCTGTAATGAACTTTTCATCCAAAACATCAACTTGCAGCTTCACTTACAGTTATATACTTTGTCTTTGTCACTAAATCAGCAACCTTTTGCTGTGTGGAACCTTTCTAATTCACTGCACCACCTTTCAAGGTAACGACTTACCCTATAGTGAATTTACTGTCGTCTTGGTCAGTCTGAAAACTTGAGTCTGGTTAGCACTCTAGATTTATTCAGACCCATCACGTGTCATGATGACATCCTTAGTGTCAGTTAAGTACTTTGGGATGTTGTCACTGTCTCACAGTGATCTTCTTCAGAATCTGACTGATCAACATCAAGTCTCGTATATTTCATTGCATACATGATAGTAACTCATGCGATCTCTCTTTTTTACTGAGGACAATATTAGAGAGATACACTCCATGGCTCATCATCATGAGGCACCCTTTTGGAGTTTGCCATGCTAAACGCCTTTAGCATCTAATGAATATACGTTTCCTTAGGTTAAGCCGAACATCCTTTTAAATCTATTAATACAGATTTATATCCCCAATGCGGGATGTTCTACCCAAATCATTCATGGAGGAATGTTTAGACAACTTTATTTTGATTGATTTTAGCATAGGAATTTCATTCCCTATCAGTAATATACCATCAACATATAATACATGGAATGAAACAGCGCTCCCACTAACCATCTTGTACACACATGGTTCATCCTCATTTTTGATAAAATCAAACTCTTTAATTGTCTCATCAAAACGAAAGTTCCATCTACGAGAATCTTGCTTCAATCCACGAATGGATTGTTGTAGCTTATATACATGATTTGCTTCAACCATTGAAACAAAAAACCATCTGGCTGTATCATACATACATTCTCCTAATAATGTATATTTAAAGAAGGGCGTCTCCAGGTCCATTTTGCCAGATTAAGTAAAATAAGCTTCAATCGCAAGAAAAATCCAAATGGACTTGAGCATAGCTTCCAAATCCATTTTAGATTTTATGGTCATCTATCATTTCTCTGAGTCATTATTACTCATAGCCTGTTCGTAATTCAATGGATCATCATCATTCATGATGTGTACCTCATCGTCATCCTCTATAACGAATCCATACCTCTCAGGTACCTTCGGTACTCTTCCAGATTTACGAACAGGGGTGGTACAGTAGGTTCTTCTACTTGGTTAGGTATCTGACTTTGATCCGTGGTAATTTATGGTTCTTAAACTTCTTCAAGATATATCTTACTCCCACTGACCCCTTCATGGATAAACTCTTTCTCCAAGAAGGCAGCATGTTTCGCAACAAACACCTTTTGATCAGTTGGATGATAGAAATAATACCCTACGGTTTCTTTAGGGTATCCCATAAATCTACACTTATCGGATTTAGTCTGTAGCTTATTATTTTCAAACTTTTTGACATAAGTTGGACAACTCCAAGTCTTAACATGCTTAAGATTTGGTTTCCTCCCTTTCCACATCTCATATGGAGTCTTTGGGGCAGATTTTGTAGGTACCTTGTTAAGTAGGTATGCAGCCGTTTCTAGGGCATAACCCCAGAATGAAATTGGAACGTCGGTAAAACTTATCATGGATCGAACCATGTCCAACAGTGTTCGATTTCTCCTTTTAGATACTCCATTTAACTGTGATGGTCCTGGAGGAGTCCATTGTGAGATTATACCATTTTCTTTGAGACAATTGAGAAACTCACCGCTTAAGTATTCTCCACCTCGATCTGATCGAAGTATCTTAATACTCTTGCCCGTTTATTTCTCTACTTCACTTCTGAACTCTTTAAACTTTTCAAATGATTATGATTTGTATTTCATTAAATACACATCCAAATCTTGAGTGATCATCGGTGAAAGTAATAAAATAAGAATACCCACTCCGTGCACTTGTTGTCATAGGTCCACAAACGTCTGTGTGAATCAATGTCAACAATTCTGTAACTCTTTCTCCTTTTCCACTAAAAGGAGATTTAGTCATTTTACCCATGAGACAAGATTCACAAGTTGGATATGATTCATAATCGGATAGCTCTAGGAGCCCATCCTTATGCAACTTGGATAATCTTATTTCATTGATATGACCGAGTCTACAGTGCCACATGTAGGTATAATTAATATCATCTCTTTTTTTTTTCTTAGTTTGTTCAATTTGAAATATATTTTCTTGCAAGTCAAGTATACAAAGTCCATTTCGCAAATTTCCAATACCATATAAAACATCGTCTTTATAAATAGAACAATCATTGTTCTTTAGAATAACGTCAAAACCTTCCATATCCAATACAGAAATTGAAATATCGTTTTTAATAATATTCGGAACATAATAACAGTTATTAAGATAAATGGACTTGCCCGAAGGCAATGCTAAACAATAAGTTCCTACAGCTAATGCAACAACCTTTGCTCCATTCCCACTCGTAAGATCACCTCTTCATTGTTCAGCTTTCTACTTCTGACCAGTCCCTGCATAGTGTTACATATGTGAGACCCACAGCCGGTATCCAATACCCAAGTAGAATTATGACTTTTAGAAAAATTAATTTCAATCATAAACAAACCTTGATTGGAAGTCGAAGCTTCTCCAAGCTTCTTCTCTGCTAGAAACTTCTTGTAGTTCCTCTTCCAATGTCCCTACTCGTTGCAATGAAAGCGCATTCCTTTAGCTGGTTCAGGTTTCTTTTGTTCCTTTTCTTTCTCCTTTCCCTTAGCCTTCTTGGATTTCTTCTTTTCAGAAGACACCTTAGGCCTCTTCCTTTTATTGGAAGAATCCACCATCAAGACATGGTTCTTCTTGGATGAGAAGTGACCTTCTGCAGATTTTAGCATGTTAAGCAGCTCAGACAAGTTAGCATCTAGCTTATTTATGTGAAAATTAACCATAAATTACGAGAAGGTCTCATAGAGTGACGGAAAGACTAAGTCTTGACTCAACTCCCCATCCATGACGAACCCAAGCTGTCCAAGGCGTTCAATCAAATTGATTACCTTCAGAACACGAGTCTCGACGGCAGTGCCCTCGGTCATCCGAGATCGGAAGAGCTCCTTAGATATCTCATATCTAGCAATCCTACTCTGTTCACCATACAACTCCTTAAGGTGAAGCAGCATAGCAGGAGCATCCATATTTATGTGCTGACGCTGATGCTTATTATTCATGGATGCGAGCATGATGCATTGAGCCACAGATGCATCATCTTGCCACTTATTGAAAGTGGAAATCTCTTCCTCAGAGGCTATTTCTGAAACAGATTCAGGGATAGTTGTATTTAGGACATAAGAAATCTTTTCAGCAGTGAGAACAATTCTCAGATTTCTTAGCCAGTCCTCATAATTCGGGCCGGTAAGCTTATTTGCATCAAGTATGCTTCGTAGTGAGATTAATGATTTTGATATTTTTAAAATTCTGCATGTGAAAAGACAACATTTTTTAGCAAACATTCATTTTATTAACTTTGCATACCAAAATAAATTTAGGTCTTTATTTTAAATTGGTATCTCCCACTATTTTCATCAAACTATATTACCCTTACTTATATAGTTCGGCAACATCTAATTAAAGATTTGCTAGTGAGATTAAGGATCCCATTTCAAATGTATATAACCTTGTGGATAGCACAACAAGCGATATACAAATAAATAGGTAGACAACTCTTGTCAATTACATCACCATGTAACTCCTTTTATTTAGCCTCTTAAATCATAATGGTCATGTGTGTGCACATCCGAACTAAAATAATTTAAGTTAAGTCCAGCCTAGCACTTCCATAAATTCAAAAAAAAAATGTTCGTCCTTGTGGATAGCACAACAAGACTAGATCGTTCAATTTTCTTGATAAGCATCAAATGTGATTAATTAACATCTTAAATACTCAATACTTGCCTTGTGGATAGCACAACAAACTCATATTAAATATTAATACTCTATTAATTAATCATGCTAGAAGGCGACGTTCGATATTCCAAATATCATTTGAACGCTTCAGACTTAATATTATTTCTTTGAGGGGTTTGTTATTATTTGTCTCATCTTGTTTAGCGCGCATGCACATATATATATATAAAATACGCGTCATTTTATTAAACATGCGAAGCATGTTTGCATAAAATATAATATGTATAATATATAGCATGCAATATAGAATACTATATTCTACCCGGACTAATTATGGACTTTTACTCTAGTTTGGTTCACTAGAGCCACCAAGTGAACCAAAAAGTCAAACCTAGGAGTGCAAGAATTTAAATTTTAAATGTAACTATTACATTTAAACCCGGGCTCCATACAAACGGGTCTTCACGCGCTCCTTGTTCCTTGGTCTCCAGTTTCTTCAAGATAATTCTAACTATCTCTATTACATAAACTATTTATAATTAAATAGAAACCTTGATCAACAGTTAAGGGAAAGTACATATGAGGGAGATATATTTTACACTGAGAATAAAACCAGAGAAGACAAGGTACGCAGACCCCATTTTATAAAACCCATACATTCAAGCATTCATCCAAAATAAAATCTAATCTCATTGGTCATAGTCCATAATCAATCCCTTTTATTAACATGCATATCATCATACGTATCAATAAAACTTATTCATCTCATGAAAGTAAATTCATTCCATATATGTACTAATATAAGTTAATGGGCAAAAGTTTGCTAAACTTTGTTTTTTGGAAAAATAAACTCCTTTATTTCATTCAAAAATAATTTCAAATTAAACTCTTTAATTTTAGCAATTCTAAAAACTCATTTCATATAAAATAAACATCTTTATTTTAAACCTTTATTAATAAAATAAACCATTCATTTAATTAAATAAAATAAAAAAAAATTCAGTTCCTGTCCAGTGCGCAGCTGCGCCAGGAATATAAAGGGAACCGGCGCAGCTGCGCAGCATGAAAACCAGGACAAGACACCGGCGCAGCTGCGCAGCAAGAAGGCCTTGCACCGGCGCAGCTTCGCAGAATCAGAAAAATTTTTGTTGCCCAAGAACTCGATCCAATCGCATATCATACGTGTATGGAATCACATAAACTGATAATTAGCACAAGATTGGCTCTGATACCACTGTTAGGTTTGCTAAAAACATAAGCATGCAATCAAATTACATAAACGCAGCGGAAGGGATGAAAAATCAATTTTTAAAACTTTCTTACAAACCTTTAACCATGATCTTTCTTGTGCATCAATTATCAGTCAATACATAGAAGGAGATGATGGAATTATACCTTTGAAGATCCAAGCTTCCTCAGGTACAAGTTCTACTCCTTTGATTCCTTTGATTCCTCTGTAGTGGCTCCTTCCCTTGATCAATGTCAGCCACCCAAATATTTGGCCTCTAACGATGATCCACCAAGGAAGATGAAGAAATCAGGAAGATGGGTTATTGGCTTTACCCTTGTTTCTATCTTTATAGAATATATGTACTCCCAACCCTTGGAAAAATTCATGTACCTTATTTCTGATATAAGACTCTCTTATATAGATATTAGGTTAACCCTCCTAATCCAATTAAAATAGGATTTTATTTAATTAATTAATTAATTACTTTTAATTAATTTATATCCTAATCTTATTAGGATTAAGAGAGAGTATTGATATTATATTAATTCCTAAACTCTTTTAGAATTAAAATAATAATAATAATAATATTAATAAGACTCCTCTTATTAATTTATATTTAATATTTCTAAAATATTAAATAATAAATATTAAGCTATTTAATTTATTCTATCACCATAGATTAAATTAATTACACTTAATGCATTATTACTATCATGCCATTTTCTTCTTAAATAATTATTCTTCCTTTTATGGTGTGACCCTTTAAGTTCTCCATATTAAACCGGTTGTGAATAAATCAATTAGAACAATTCTAATCTTATTTAAATAAATAAATTAAAATAATAATCTATTTAAATAAATAACATTTATTCTACAATAGGGATAAGCCTCACTAGCGATCAACGACGTTCCAGATAATATAGATTTTAACATTAATCATAAAAGAACCTGTGAGTTAATAGTTACAGTACAATTCAATCCTTCCACCATACAATGTCCCAATAAAATATAAGACATGGATTTACTGTCAAGTCTTAATTTATTTAATCATATGTATTTTGATTAAAAAACGCACAACTCCAAATAATGCAAATTAGAAATCTCTTTCTAATTTCATTCCACCTTGGCCAAGGATTCCTGGGTTGTCATTTAACGAATCACATAGGACATATCTCCTCTTTTACTAGAGGTGGTAGATTCTTTATTGATCATACATTATCTCCATATGCAACTCATTATACACAAGCATACCCTATATATGCCTTAAAAGGCCTTAAGGAATAAGTTAAAGTATAATTTGTTACATACAAGATACTATGATGATCTCAAGTCCAAGGATCACTTGTACTACTATCACATTAGGAATTCCTTTTAACAGGCGAGTAAAACTCCATTAGGTATTCCACAGCGAGTCACGTTTAGTGAACTTATTCTCCAATAAGCACCTACATACTTGCTTTAGTGTCTCCACACAAATGACTATGAGATCAGTCATCCTCATCCAATGAGCAAGCAACATATGTACCAATCTATCCGGATTTACTAATCCCTATTTTAGAAATCCCACGATTGAGAACTATTTTAATTTTTAAGCTTTCTAAGAATTTAGATCTCATTAACATGATCTCATTATGATTCTAAAAGCATTGCTTAAAACTATGGGTTATTTACATATTATAAAAACAGCACCATGTAGATAATTAAATGCCTTAAATTAATATTTTATTAATAAATAAATAAGATTGTTTACAAAGTATGTGCTTTATCATCATACATGATTGACTTGTATGCACACTACTATCACTTTTATCCTTTACGCTCTTCTTTTTGAGTTAAACAAGTTTACACATCGTCATTATTATATAAGATCACAACGAATAGCAAACATACTCTTTTTAGCACGTTATAGCATTATTATAAGTTAACCATCAAATCGGATTCAAGCATCAACATATGATATCACATAACATATATGCATATTAAAGGATACTTTCATGCTTCCCAAGTCCATCTAAGTTCTCTCTTTCATGATATGGTTCTAAGTTAGCACTTTTGACAACTTACGGTCATGAAAATCACAAAGTCTAACATGCTTGCCTTTTTAAATACATAAGGTAATCATATAACTCGTGTTAGGCATGCTTATGAGTATTCACATTTCATACATGTAACTATCATAGTTATTAGTTTGAAAACATACTTCATTTACACTAAACTTGAATCACGACACCTAATCATTGTATGTATACATGTACGGTACATGAGTGAGTCTAAGAGTGCTATCACATATGTCCATAAATTTTAGAATTCAAATCTCAAAGTAGCATGTTAACGTTCACGTTCAAAGTTCGTATTTTCATTAGTAAAGCTCACTAATAAGGCCTAACATGTTCATGCTATCTATATACATATGTTAACATGTCCGATATGCATTTCTAGGCCACATAGACATGCTTGCAAAATCAGAATGTATATATGATATTTACATGTCAATATCCATCTTCAAAACTTACATTTTCGTTAGAAATGTTCAATAGTGGGGTTCGCATGTTCACATTCCATCATGAAACTTATGTATGCAAGTCAACATATATTTCATATGTTTCTAGGTCATACTAACATGCATCAAAAGTCAGAACATAATCATGTTTCATATATGTTAACGTTCATTTATAAAACTTTAAGTCTACTTCAACACTATATGTTGTTTCATAATTCTTTCAAGCAATCAAAGCCAAATCATGTTTACGTTATCTCCATATACTCATATAAGCATGTCCAACCTATTAGCATGCTTGTCTAAGCCACATTAGTTAACTACCTCGTAACAGAATTGCAACAGATTGGGAAAACTGGAACTAGGGGCTGGCTCAGCTGCGCCGTGTCCAGTTCATATCAATGAACTCCCTACTTCGGCAGGACTTATGCCAAAACTTAAAATTCCTTCACAACAATAGTTTTAAACAGCCATATTGTAATTCCAACAGGTATATAAGTCCATATAACAACTAAAAAAGTGTTCAAAAATCCAGTCATCATCTAATTTGGCATAATCAAGACTTAAAATTTTGACAGAGAACAAGAAATGGAACTTTGACAGAGAATTTCAAGAATTTTAACAAAACCCAATTCAAGAATGAAAATAGAATTTATACCTACTTAAGCTTGAATTGAACTCCACACACACTGATTATACTTCTTCATTCGCTCAACAATTCACACTCTCAGTTTACAGTTAGTAGAATTTTTCACGCAATAGAAAAATGAGAAGGAAGGGTGCTTTATATAGAGAAATGTATAACCAGTCATTAGCTTTGTTCTATAGTTTGAATCAATGGAAAATGAAAGTAAACAACAGATATGCAAAGGTTGGCCAACTGCCCACTTTGTAGCCATCATCACTGCTAACCTTAGCTGCTCAAATTTACGCAATGAGATTATAGGCCACTGTTTGGCCACTGTTGGAGCAACTATTGAGTTTTATATCTCAGTAACTTGTTTGGTTTGGTCCCTTTAATTACCAAAAATGTAATTTTAATGTATATTATTACTATAAATGGAAGGTTTATGGATTATATATGTATTCATATCATGTAATCCATGTACATTTTTTCTCACCGATATAATCTTTTCAGATATTATCACATTTATTATCCATTTATATATTGAAGTAATCATCAATTATAATTGTTTACTATATATATTCATGATGTATTATTTTAATGTATACTTCACATACAATTGTCACATACACATTTTATGTAACTCTTACAACTCAATAAACTTTACTATATAGTTTATATATATATAACATAGTCACATTGCACTACTTCATATAGGTAGCCACTATACTTTATACATTTAATCATCACATGCTTGCACATAGCAATTAATATTATCTTATTATATTAATATCTTACTTATTTGTTTTATTATTTATAATGGCAATTAATCAATTAATAAAATATTAATTAATTCATCCCTCATAAATCAATGTAATTATTAATAACACTTAATTAATATTCATAGGTTTAATTATCCCATGAACAAATGTAACTCTTATTATATTTATAAACAAGTTACTTATTATTATTATATTATTTGTAATAATAATAATCAACATATTATTAATCACCATTAATAATCCATCTTTCATAATAACAATTAAATAACAATTAATATTTGATTAATTATTCCCATAACAATTCCTTATTAATTTATATTTCTCATCACTATACCACACAAGACATTTAACGAGTTTATTATAAACTCCACATTTTCCTCAATTATTATAAGTATTCAATTTAATATAATTGAGTTAACTCATCTCGTAACACAAAATCATTTCTATTCAAAGAGATATTCATTTCCATTAATATAATCATTTAATAATATTTAGAAATTCTCGGGTATTACATACACATCAAAGTCGCAGTGCTACAAATTGCTACATTTTTGGCACTGTTAGAAAAAGCTATCATTGTAGAAGGTAGTAGTGAGGCAGTATCTAAATTCAACCGAGAGAAGAACAAGAAGAAGATTGAAGGTGGACATCAGGGTGCCAGCAGTGGGGGCAATAACACTAAGAAACGCAAGTGGAACAGTGGCAACGAATCAGGAGCTCAACAAGGGAGTACACCACAGAAGAAGCCAACGTGTGTAATGTGTGGGAAGAATCACTCTGGGGAGTGTATGAAAGGAAAGAATATCTATTATAACTGCGGTCAGGAAGGACATAACTCACCGAATTGTCCTAAACCAAAGAAGGCAGGTTGCTTTTCATATAGGGGAACGGGGCATCGATTTAAGGATTGTCCATTTAAGAAGAATACTGACGGAGGAAGTGGAAACACGAGCGGTATCCCAAAGTTAACATTTGGAGGGCCAAAGCAGCAGAGCAAGCCGACAGCCCGAACTTTCAACATGAATGTGCAAGACGCAGTTGCATCAAAGGAGGTGGTGTCAAGTATAATTCCGATCAATAATATAAATTCATATGTATTATTTGATTCGGGAGCTACCTGTTCATTTGTTTCTGAGGAATTTGCTAGAAGATTAAACTTACCTTGTGAAAAGTTAAAGAATCCTATGAACATAGAAGTTGCAAACAAAGAAGTGATCCCTGTAGAGTTTATCCATAACAATTGTGGTGTGGAAATAAGGGGACATAAGTTAAGCGTGAATTTGATTCCGATAAGTTTAGGGGAATTTGATGTTATCCTAGGGATGGATTGGTTGTTTAACCATGAGGCAGTTATAAATTGCTAGAAGAAGAGTATACGCCTTAAGACACCAAATAAGTCTAAGATGGTATTTTATGGTAGCAAGTCGCCAAGGCAAACAAGTTGTCTGACGATGATGCAGGCTAAGAAGATGTTACGAAAAGGATGTGAAGGTTATTTGGCTCATGTAGTGGATACACGGGTTGTGGATTTGGACATGGGGCAAATACCTATAGTTAATGAGTTTGGGGATGTTTTTCCAGAAGATCTTCTGGGACTTACCCCAGACAGAGAGATAGAATTTGTGATTGATTTAGTACCGGGGACAGCTTCGATATCGAAAGCACCGTATAGGATGGCTCCGGTAGAAATAAAAGAGTTGATGATCCAGCTACAAAGAGTTGTTGGACAAGAAGTACATCCAACCTAGTGTATCTCCGTGGGGAGCACCGGTGTTGTTTGTGAAGAAGAAAGACAGCTCGATGAGGTTATGTATGGATTATAGAGAGTTGAATAAGGTGATAATCAAGAACAAATATCCGTTACCAAGAATAGACGATCTGTTTGACCAACTTAAAGGAACGAGATGTTTTTCGAAGATTGACCTAAGGATTGGTTATCATCAGTTGAAAGTGAGGATGGAGGATGTACAAAAGATAACATTTAAAACTCGTTACGGCCATTATGAGTTCCTAGTGATGTCGTTTGGACTGACGAAGCTGCTTTTATGGACTTGATGAACAGAGTATTTAAACCGTACTCGGATAAGTTTGTGGTTGTGTTCATTGATGATATTCTGGTGTATTCAAAGACTGAAGAGGAGCATGCCGAACATCTAAGGATAGTATTGGAGACGTTAAGAAAGGAGAAGCTATATGCGAAACTTTCGAAATGTGAATTCTGGTTGAAGAGAGTTCAGTTTTTGGGGCATGTTATCGACAACGAGGGAGTTTTTGTTGATCCAGCGAAAGTAGAAGCGATGAAAAATTGGGGACAACCAAAGACACCGACAGAGATCAAAAGTTTCTTGGGATTGGCAGGATATTACCGGAGGTTTATTCAAGATTTCTCGAAGATAGCAACACCATTAACTAATCTGACGAGGAAGACTGTTAAGTTTATATGGATAGAGAAGTGTGAATAGAGTTTTCAGGAACTGAAGAAAAGACTCAGTGAAGCACCTGTGTTATCGTTACCAGATAGTACGGGGGGTTTTACAGTGTATAGTGATGCGTCACACAAGGGACTGGGTTGCGTGTTAATGCAGAATGGTAAAGTCATTACGTACGCGTCATGACAATTATAGGACTATGAGAAGAGATACCCTACTCATGACCTAGAATTAGCTACGGTAGTATTTGCCCTTAAGATCTGGAGGCGTTACCTCTACAGAGAAAGGTGTGAGATATACACAGACTACAAAAGTCTGAAGTATATCTTTACACAAAATGAGTTAAACATGAGGCAGAGGAGATGGTTAGAATTGATCAAGGATTATGATTGTGATATTCTATATCATCCAGGAAAGGCCAATATAGTGGCAGATGCTTTAAGCAGAAAGAGTCGAGATAAATTATTTGTATTGACAGACCAAGAAGAATTAGTTAGGGAAATGGAGAAAATTGAGTTAGAGGTGAAAAATCCAAAGAATTCTGATAAAGTAATAGAAATGGAAGAAAGCCGTACTTTACTCGATAAGGTGAAGGAGGCACAAGAAAATGATGAAGAATGCGGTAACCTCACGAAGAGGTTAGCTGAAGGCGAAACGTTGTAGTATAAAATCGATGTCTATGGATTGCTGAGATTTAAAGGAAGAATTTGGGTACCTATAGTATCAGAATTAAAAGAGGAGATTTTGCAAGAAGCGCACAATACGAGATATTTAATACACCTAGAAAGTACGAAGATGTATCAAGATTTGGGTCAACATTATGGGTGGCCAAACATGAAGAGAGAGGTTGCTGAATGCGTTAATAGATGTTTAACTTGTCAAAGAGTCAAGGCAGAGCATCAACGACCAAGTGGATTGTTACAGCCATTAGAAATTTTTAAATAGAAATGGGAGCACGTCACAATGGATTTTGTGGTAGGACTTCCAGCGACACAGAAGGGGTATGACGCCAGATGGGTGATTGTTGATCGTCTTACAAAGTCAGCACACTTTTTGCCAATCAAGATCAGGTATACTTTGGATCAACTTGCCAAATTGTATATCAAGGAAATAGTTTTGAGATATGGAGTGCCAATATCAATTGTATCTGATAGAGATCCGCGCTTCACGTCGAACTTTTGGAGGAGTATTCAAGAAAGAATAAGGACACAACTAAGGTTAAGTACAGCGTATCATTCACAGACCGCTGGGCAAAGCGAGAGAACAATTCAAACACTAGAAGACATGCTCAGAGCTTGTGTGATGGACTTCAAACGAAGCTGGGAAGATCATCTTCCATTGGTGGAGTTTGCGTATAACAATAGTTACTATGTCAGCATTGGAATGCCGCCGTATGAAGCCCTGTATGGAACAAAGTGCAGAACGTCCTTATGTTGGGACGAGTAAGGTGAACGAAGACTGTTGGGGCCAGAATTGGTGCAGCAGACCGTGGAGATCATTAAAGTGATAAGAGCTCTACTGGTAGCAGCTCAAGATCGACAAAAGAAGTATGCAGATATTCATCGCAAGAAAAGAGAATTCGAAGTGGGAAGCTATGCATTTCTCAAGGTATCTCCCTGGAAGGGGTAGATAAGATTTGGGAAGAAAGGTAAACTGAGTCCGAGATTTATTGGATCAATTGAAATACTGAAGAAGATAGGCGAAGTGGCGTACGAGATAGCTTTACCTCCTGAACTGGAACATATTCACAATGTGTTTCATGTGTCAGTATTGTGTCCGTACAAGCCAGATTACAAGCATGTGATATCCTACAAACCGATTCAAGTCGAGAAGGACTTGTCATACGAGGAGGTTCCTATAGAAATTATGGATAAGAAAGAATAGAAATTGAGAAATAAGGTTATACATTTGTCAAAGTCCTATGGAGAAACCACAATGCTGAGGAAGCTACGTGGGATGTAATGCCCGAGAATTTCTGAATAATATTAAATGAATATATAAATAGAAATGAATATTTATTCTAATATAAATGTTTATGTGATGAGTTAAATCAATTGTTTCAAATTAATTATATAATAATTGAGGAAGAATGTGGAGTTTGCAATAAACTCGTTGAAATGCCTTGTGTGGTACAAGAATTGAAACAATAACAAGCTTAATTAAGCTTAAGTGATAAGCCTTGTGTGGCCTAATTAATTTCCTAATCTAGTTGGGTCATTGAATTAATAATGTATTGGATTTAGGATATATCCAAGCCCAACAACACTAATATGATATGTTATAAGAACTAAGAGTTGTGGCCCAACCAATTTATGTGTTAGATTAAATAATAGGGTCCATGTTCTTTAGTTTGCTTAGCCCAATTAATTTAATTGATGTGGCCTAATGTGTAATGTATGATGATAGGAATATGTATATATACATGTAAATATATATGTATGTAGTTGTATAATAGAGGTTGTAAAATGAGGTGTGACATTGGAATGTGAATAATTATTATATAGAACTATATGATAAAAGTAAGCTTAACTTCTGTAAATTACTAAGTGGCATGAAAGAGTCTTGTGTGACCCCATGTTGTGTGTGGGAGTAATTAAATGGGTATTTTAAACCTATGAGAGAAAATAACTTTGACTAAATAAATAATGAATATTAAATTACTATTTTAATATTTATATAGAATTGGAATAATGAGTTTTATGGAAAATAATAATAATACCCAACTAAATTATTCTAGTCTAATGCGAATATTATTTGCACTAAACCAATGTACATGGATTATATAATGCTATGTGTATTATATGAGTGGGTGTATATGTATGCTCATTGTGGGCAAATATCAAATAACCCATGTATGCTAATAACATGTAAATGTTGAGTTTTTGTCCCAAATTAATAGACATTTTCCCCCTCTTTTTCATTTTCATGTATTGCAAAAAGGCTAGCTAGCTTGCTTGCTCCTTCATCTCCCAAGCTCCATTCTAGCTATCATAATTCATGGGGAGTGGGCTTAATAGTGAGTAGGATTTGATTTTCCACCAACTCTCTGTGAACCATTAGTTTCTTCTTCATTCCATTGAGCAAAGCCCCAATGTTGGTCAACAAGTTTCTTATAAATGAAGCTATTCTCATTCTCAGACTTCTTGTTGATTACTTTGTGAAATTCAAAAATTTGTGTGTGTGAGTGTTGTTGAGTTGAAGAGGAGACCTGAGATTTAAAGCGAAGAAGTTACTTCACAACTTCAAGAGGTAATACCCCTTTATATGTTCATAGAATTCAAGTCTTACAAGTTTTTAGAAATATCTTGAAATACTTGCTTTAATGTCCAAATTGATGAGCTAAGTTTGTTAGAATCATGCTATGTATGTTGTGTAGCAAGTTTATGGAGTTTATACATATTGGGTATGCTTAAATTTGCTGTTGGATTGTGATTTAGGGTATTGGTTCGCAGCAGGGGGAAGAAATTTCCGAACTGGTATTGCTATGCCCGCCCCGGCGAGCCTCCTATAAGCCAACCGCCCTGGCGGGGGGTGGCCAGGAACTTTTTTGGCAATGCCGCCCTGGCGGGCCTTCTTGTAGTGCAATGTGCCGCCCTGGCAAGGGGTGACCAGGGAACCCAAAATGGTGCTGTTAATTCCTCAAACCCTATAACCTAAACCTAACTTAACTTAAGAGCTTACATAACCCTTAAACATGTGTCAATACGCATTACAAGACGTGTTAGTAAGATTAGAGTTTGAGTTATAATCTTTTGAAAGAAAAGTTAAATGACGAAGACCATGTTTATAAAACCTTACGCCTTTTTGAAATCTAATTTTTAGCATATATTCGCAACTTAGTTAGTTTTATGAATACATATGAAATGTGGTTTCAAAATACTTTGTATACTTAAATTGTTTAACATGAGATTTCTTAAGACAAATATGTACACTACTCAATGTTGCTTAGAACAAGTTTTCAAAGAGTAAAGTTATGTTGATTTTGAATACATGAATCTAATATATGCAAGCATGCGTAGTAAAGATTGTTTGGCAATGTTATATGGTTAATAAGTACTATGGTTAGTCTTTGCCATGATAAGCTCTTTTTGCTTTGTAAAATGAAGATTGATGAATAGAACTATCCGTTGTTGAAAATAAAATAGAAAAGACCAAACCTAGTTCGTATGAATGCCTTAAGCTATAATATATGACTCAAGCAATGTTTTAAGTGTTCAAGCATATAGTGACTTATGGAACTACGTTTTGCCAAGATGTTTCTAAGGTTTTCGGAACAATGTGGATTATACATCTATGATTTTAAATGTGTGTCGAATACATGGATAAACATATGGGTAATAAAAGTATGTTGATATATGTTTATAAACTTTTGAATGTTAAGTCCAAAAGGTAAATGCAAACTATAAAGCAATGATTAGAAACTATGTTATTTGACTTCATGGTGATTTATAAACTAAACTTTTATGCCATATGTACGCAAAATGTGTAATGAAGTATGTAAAGAGGATACAACTAAGTTAGACGTTTATGTATGCGTTTAAATTTACATATCATATATGAGTATACATAACTAATGAATATCCTATACGCATAACTATATTACGATAGGGATTCGAAAAGTGTTGATTTAGCTTTTCGTGGATAAACTACGCATAAGGCAAGTGCCTTGACTTACACTCATTTATTGTGCAAGTATCCTATCTTGTGTTTACATTATTCAAGGAACGTTGTAAGCAAGTTCCTAACTCTACTCTTTATTGAGCATTCATTTAGCTTGTGCTATTATTGTCATACAAGTAAGCTTTAGAGATTGGAATTCAATTATTATGAATCATATACTTCGTGGATAAGATAAAAGTCGATTTATATCCTTCGAACTTTAATCTTGAGATTGAAATTATAATTATTGTGATCTATGCCATTTGATTCGGCTAGAATTATATTGTTGAAAGGCGACCCAAACCAATTGATTGGTGCGGGATCATGTGTTTGACTAAGATGAACAACCTTCTTTGAAGGGAAAATATATTTGTCGGGAGACCGACGTGCGCACACTTTAGTACGATTGAACGATATGCATACCGTAGGTTACTTTAGGCTGATCACCTATTGTACTTATTTTTTATTGGGTTATCAGTATATTACTGTTAATTCTAGTAGAAGTTCATAGTCCTTAGTGACTGCTCAGTATTCAGTTATCTTGAAGTCTTAAATTGATTTAGTATCGAATCATATTGATATTATTCTGTCCTTAGCGACTGTTATTGAGAACTGTTGATATTCTTTCTATCCTTGAACTATCATACCTTACTATACCCTTTTTGAGATTCGAGAACTATATTACTCACCCTTATTGTATATAACTTGCTGAGTAATTTGTGTTCATTTTTGCTTTTCCTAAAAATATTTCTGTTAAGGCATAGCAGGGTGGACCTTCGGGCGTTGATAAGGGCAAGGACAAGGCTACCAACTAGCTTGTCTCTTTTTATGTTTTAAATATTATAATGTTGTATTAAGTTGATGTAGTAAGATTGGAGTTGATGTTTAAGCTTAAGTTAGATTATCTAATAAGTCTGTATTGGATATTATTATGTAATCTATTAAGTACTGTGGGTTGCGAGACTTGGGGGAATAATTATAATAAATTATTGTAAATTATTCTAGATTAGATTTTTCGTTGTGATTGTGTGATTTTAGTTATTATTGTATTACCATGAGAACGTGACGAACCGAATTCGAGTGACCAAGTGGCGGTCCAAATTTGGGGGCATCACAGGTTGGTATCAGAGCTATAGTTATAAACCTTAGGAGCGTGTGTCCTTAGATTATAACTTAGGAGAATTTAGAAGTTAGAAAGGGATAGAACTCACATAGAGTTTTCCCTAGAGTGAGACTTAGCGTGTTATAAAATATAACTTCATTCTATTCAATGAACTTATGTTTTATTTAACATTCTAACGGAGTTGCTATTTGTTTATCTTGTGTTTGTGATTGTAGGATGTCAGACACAGGTGTACCTAGTAGAGTGGCCGAGGAGGAGCCTAGAGACATACATGTAGTATATGCGGCACCTTTAGAGGCTGTGCCAGTGCAGGCTGTTGCACCATCCGAGTCTGACAATGAGAATGAGATCGAGGTGGAGTTTGACCCCGAGGAGGATCCTATGGAAGATGAGCCTGTTGAGGAGGAGCCTATGGAGGACTCCTACGAGCCTAACCTAGAGGAGCATATGCTGGGAGAGTACGAGGAGCGTATTCTGAAGTTGGACTACAGAGTCCAGGAGCTGGAGGCCGAGGAGAGAGAGTCTCAGTTCCAAAAGCTGAAGGACGATGACCACCAGAGGAAGCTGGCCATGCAGGAGTTAGAGGTAGAGTTTGCTTACCGCACGGAGGCAGGGATCCAGATGGGAACCTTATTCCACAGGTCGGTGGCGAGAAATATAGATCTGGCAGGGAAGCTAGAAGAGGTCCAGCAGAGGGAACTGAGCTAGAAGACAGAGAAGGAAGCACTCCGTACTCAGCTAGAGTTGGAGGTGATGGATAGGATACACTTCGAGGAGAAGTTGGAGGCGGCTAACGAGAGGGCTGATGACGTGGAGGATGAGGTCAGATGTAAGAAAAGGAAGATGAACAAGATGGGGTACGTTTTTTGTTCGATAATTGAGAGGGTGATTGACGGTGTGTACCACTACCCAGCGGAGCAGGGACAAACCTTACATACTTTGAGCCGAGAGTTGGTTGCGTATATAGCCCAGATCGAGTATAAGAGTGATGTGGAGCGTGGCATGATGGGATGAGACCCTTAGATAGTTTAGTAGTAGTATTTATCTTATGTGATGTATATACTATGTTGTAATCCCAACTTTTTGTGTAAAGTATGGGATAGTGATGTAAACCCCGAGTAAGCATTTGTTAGAGGGGTAGTATGGTAGCAGGCTGTTATATTCCTGTCTTTTGTGATATTAGGGGATATGTGATACCATTTATAGAAATATGCTAGAAAAAATCATGTAATGAAACGATTTGGCATATGAATATAAATGAAGTTTATTTCAGAAAGGTGTTATAAATTTATTCTTTTAGTATTAAAAGAAATACTTAAGTAATATACTTGAATAATAATAGAATGAAAATTTATGATGTAGATAATGGCACCAAGACGTAGATTGACTGCACCCGTGGAATCAGTTAATAACGAGAGGGAACAAGTAAACCCGATCTAGAAGCTAGTTGATCTGTTAGGAGAAGCTCTTAGGGGAAGGAACAACGAACCCATCAGCCTAATCCCTCAGGCTGTGCCAGTAACAACTTTCAAAGACTTTAGAACTGTAGGACCCCCTGAGTTCGAGGGAACTACTGACCCAATAGTTGCGCAAACCTGGATCAAGGAGATCGAGAAGGATTTCACTATAGCTCGTGTGGGTGAAGACCAGAAGACAGTATTTACGATGTACATGATGAGAGGCGAGGCAAACTACTGGTGGGAGGCAAATCAGCAGAGAGCTGGAGAAGGGGCAATAACATGGGATAGATTTAAAACGTTATTTTTCGAGTACTTCCCGAAAAGCATGAAGAATATAATGGAGGTAAAGTTCTTAGAACTGAAACAAGGTGACATGACGGTGGCGCAGTACGCAGCTAAGTTTAATAAAGTAGCGCGATTTGCAGAACACCAAGTTGGAGATAAGGAAAGGAAAGCGAGACAATTCGAACAAGGGCTGTAGCCATGACTTTTTAATAAGGTATCAGTTCTTCAAATTGATTCCTTTGCGACATTGTTGGAGAAGGAAATCATTGCGGAAGGTGGCAGTGAGGCCTTAAGTCTGTATAACAAGAAGAAGAAAGGAAAGAATACTGGAGGAGAGAATCGTACTGGAGGAAGCTGTAGCGGAGGAAGCAACTTATAAAAGAGGAACTGGGAGAATAACAACAACAACAACAAAAATAACAACAACAAAAACAACAACAATCAATCCGGGAATTTTCGTGGAGGTTTTAAGAAGAGGGCAGAGGGATGCCCAAAATGCGGGAAGAACCATCAAGGTGAATGCTAGAAGGGACGCGACACTTGCTACAACTGCGGTCAGGAGGGGAAAATCTATCACAACTGCCCAAAATCGAAAAAGATACAAGGATGTTTTGCATGTGGCTCAAAGGAGCATCGTATTAAGGACTGCCCGAAGAAGGGAAGTGGCGAAGGTAGCAGCCAACAAGGAGGGAAAAAACTGATTATCGGCAGACCGGCACAATCCAACCGCCCAACCACCAGAACCTTTAACATGAGCGTCCAGGACGCAGTGGCTGCGAAGGACGTAATGTCAGGTATAATCCCAATCAATTATATAAATGCTTAAGTATTATTTGATTTGGGTGCCACCTGTTCTTTTGTATCTGAAGAATTTGCTAGTAGACTTAACACACCCCGAGAACGATTAAAAAATCCCTTGAACATAGAAGTTGCGAATAAGGAAGTAATCCCTGTAGAATACGTTTATCAAAATTATCGCGCAAGTATTAGAGAACATTAACTGAGCGTAGACTTGATTCCAATTAGATTGGGAGAATTTGACGTAATACTGGGAATGGATTGGTTGTATAACCATGCTGCGATAATTGACTGTCAGAATAAATGTGTGAACCTTCAGACTCCGAGTAAGTCTAAGGTAGTGTTTTATGGTAGCTCATCGCTTAAGCAATCGTGTTGCGTTACAATGATGCAGGCCAAGAAATTGTTAAGGAAATGATGTGTAGGTTATTTAGCTTACATAGTAGATACTCGGAAAAAGGGAGTAGAAATTAAGGATATATCCGTAGTGAATGAATTTCAAGATGTGTTTTTGGACGATTTGCCTAGTCTTCCGCCAGACAGAGAAATTGAATTCGTAATAGACTTAGCACCGGGAACGGCACCGATTTTGAAAGCTCAATACCGCATGGCGCCTGTAGAAATGAAGGAATTGATGACACAACTATAAGAGTTATTGGATAAGGGTTACATACGACCGAGTGTGTCTCCTTGGGGAGCGCCAGTGTTATTTGTCAAGAAAAAGGACGGATCGATGAGGCTCTGTATCGATTATCAAGAATTGAACAGAGTAACGATCAAGAACAAATATCCGCTACCAAGGATAGACGACTTATTTGATCAACTGAAGGGAGCAAAATGTTTCTCGAAGATCGACTTACGGACATGTTATCACCAACTGAAGGTACGGGATGAGGACATACCAAAGACTGCATTTCAAACCCGTTATGGACATTACGAGTTTTTGGTAATGTCATTCGGATTGACTAATGCTCTGACAGCATTCATGGACTTGATGAACCAAGTTTTCAAGCCATACTTGGATAAATTTGTAGTGGTTTTCATCGATGATATTTTGATCTACTCGAAAACAGAGGAAGAACACGCCGAACATCTGAAGATTATTTTGGAAGCACTAAGGAAAGAGAAGATGTATGTGAAGTTTTCAAAGTGTGAATTTTGGAAGGAGAAAGTTCAATTCTTAGGTCACGTGGTGGATAAAAATGGGATCTCAGTAGACCCTGCAAAGGTCGAGGTAGTGAGTAATTGGGAGCAGCCGAGAATACCAACAGAGGTGAGAAGTTTCTTAGGGTTAGCCGGGTACTATCGAAAATTCATACAAGATTTTTCTAAGATAGCAAACCCATTGACCAATCTGACAAGGAATACGATGAAATTCGTGTGGACGGACAAATGCGATGAGAGTTTTCAAGAACTAAAAAAGAGACTAAGCGAAGCGCCTGTGTTATCATTACCAGATGATGCGGGAAATTTTGTGGTATATAGTGATGCATCGCACAAGGGACTTGGCTGTGTGCTCATGCATCACGGAAAGGTCATTGCGTATACATCACGACAATTGAAGAATTACGAAAAACGATACCCTACTCACGACTTAGAGTTAGCGACAGTAATTTTTGCGTTGAAGATATGGAGGTATTATTTATACGGAGAGAAATGTGAGATATACACTGACCACAAGAGTCTGAAATATATCTTCACATAGAAGGAGTTGAATATGCGTCAGAGGAGGTGGTTAGAATTGATCAAAGACTATGACTGCAATATTCTTTATCACCCGGGTAAGGCAAACGTGGTTGACGACGCTCTGAGCAGGAAAGGAAGGGAGAAACTGTTTCATTTGACGACTCAGGAAGAATTGGTAAGAGAAATGGAAAGATTAGAGATAGAGGTAAGAGGACCGGAAAGGTCGGAAGAAAAGTTATTCGTAATGGAAGCTCGTCTGACATTGTTGGATAGAGTAAAGGAATCACAAGAAAAAGATGAGGAATGCGCAAAAATTAGGAAAAGTATCATAGAGAATGAAGAGGAGAGATTTCGAATGGATAGAGAGAGTATTTTGAGATTCAAAGGAAGAGTGGGGGTACCAACGGTAACCGAGTTAAGGGAAGAGATTTTACACGAGGCACACAATACGACGTATTCCGTTCATCCGGGAGGCACGAAAATGTACCGAGATTTGAGGCAATATTTTTGGTGGCCCAATCTAAAGCGGGAAGTCACAGAATGCGTTAGTAAATGTCTGACTCGCCAACGCGTTAAAGCAGAGCACCAGCGGCCGAGTGGTTTACTACAACCGTTGGAAATATCAGAGTGGAAATGGGAGCACATTACGATGGACTTCGGGGTAGGACTTCCAGTCACACAGAAGGAATATGATGTCATTTGGGTTATCGTGGATAGATTAACGAAGAACGCACATTTTCTACCGATCAAGATCTGCTATAGTTTGAATCAGTTAGCGAGTCTTTACGTAAAGGAGATTGTTTCACGACATGGAGTGCCGGTGTCAATTGTCTCTGATCGAGATCTGCGCTTCACGTCAAATTTTTGGAAAAGTTTGCAAGAGAGGATGGGAACACAGTTGAGGTTGAGTACCACTTATCATCCACAGACAGACGGACAAAGTGAGCGAACTATATAAACGCTGAAGGACATGCTTCGGGCTTGCGTGATGGACTTCAAGGGAAATTGGGACGACCACCTACTCTTAGTTGAATTTGCGTATAATAATAGTTACCATGCAAGTATCGGCATGCCACCGTACGAAGCTCTTTACGGAAGAAAGTGCAGAACACCATTATGTTAGGACGAAGTCGGAGAACGATGAATACTAGAACCAGAGTTAGTTTAACAAACCGCAGATGTGGTGACAGTGATAAGAGCCAGACTAGTAGTAGCTCAAGACTGCCAGAAAGTACATAGACTTGCATCGACAAGACCGGGACTTTAAAGTCGGCAGTTTCGTATTCTTGAAGGTATTTCCATGTAAGGGAAAGATCTGTTTCGGCAAGAAAGGAAAGTTGAGTCCAAGATTCATAGGACCGTTCGAGATACTGAAGCGAGTGGGCGAAGTGGCATACAAAGTTGCGTTACCACCTGAGTTGGAGCACATCCACAATGTGTTCCACATTTTCATGTTACGATCGTACAAGGCCGACTACAAGCACGTGATTTCTTATGAGCCCATTCAAGTGGAGAAGAACTTGGCATACGAAGAAATTCATATCCAGATATTAGATAGGAAAGAGCAAACCTTAAGAAATAAAATTATTTCATCTGTAAAAGGACTTTGGCGTAACCACGATGTCGAGGAGGCTACGTGGGAATTAGAAGATAGGATGATGAAGGATTACCCCCATCTATTTGTATAACCTTATAGCAATTCTGGGACGGAATATTTATAAGGGGGGGGGGATGTAATGCCCGAGAATTTTTGAATATTATTAAATGAATATATAAATGGAAATGAATATTTATTCTAATATAAATGTTTATGTGATGGGTTAACTCAATTGTTTCAAATTAATTATATAATAATTAAGGAAGAATGTGGAGTTTGCTATAAACTCGTTGAAATGCCTTGTGTGGTACGAGAATAGAAACAATAATGAGCTTAATTAAGCTTAAGTGATAAGCCTTGTGTGGCATAATTAATTTCCTAATCTAGTTGGGTCATTGAATTAATAACGTATTGGATTTAGGATATATCCAAGCCCAACAACACTAATATGATATGTTATAAGAACTAAGAGTTGTGGCCCAACCAATTTATGTGTTAGATTAAATAATAGAGTCCATGTTCTTCAGTGTGCTTAGCCCAATTGATTTAATTGATGTGGCCCAATGTGTAATGTATGATGATAGAAATATGTATATATATATATATATGTAAATATATATGTATGTAGTTGTATAATAGAGGTTGTAAAATGAGGTGTGACATTGGAATGTGAATAATTATTATATAAAAATATATAATAAAAGTAAGCATAACTTCTGTAAATTACTAAGTGGCATAAAAGAGTCTTATGTGTTGTGTGTAGGAGTAACTAAATGGGTATTTTAAACCTATGAGAGAAAATAACTTTGACTAAATAAATAATGAATATTAAATGACTATTTTAATATTTATGTAGAATTGGAATAACGAGTTTTATGGAAAATAATAATAATACCCAACTAAATTATTCTAGTCTAATGTGAATATTATTTGCACTAAACCAATGTACATGGATTATATAATGCTATGTGTATTATGTGAGTGGGTGTATATGTATGCTCATTGTGGGCAAATATCAAATAACCCATGTATGCTAATAACATATAAATGCTAAGTTTTTGTCCCACATTAATAGACATTTTCCCCTCTTTCTCATTTTCGTGTATTGCAAAAAGGCTAGCTAGCTAGCTTGCTCCTTCTTTTCCCAAGCTCCATTCTAGCTATCATAATTCATGGGGAGTGGGCTGAATAGTGAGTAGGATTTAATTTTCCACCAACTCTCCATGATCCATTAGTTTCTTCTTCATTCCATTGAGCAAAGCCCCAATGTTGGTCAACAAGTTTCCTATAAATGAAGCTATTCTCATTCTCAGACTTCTTGTTGATTACTTTGTGAAATTCAAAAATTTGTGTGTGTGAGTGTTGTTGAGTTGAAGAGGAGACCTGAGATTTAAAGCGAAGAAGTTACTTCACAACTTCAAGAGGTAATACCCCTTTATATGTTCATAGAATTCAAGTCTTACAAGTTTTTAGAAATATCTTGAAATACTTGCTTTAATGTCCAAATTGATGAGCTAAGTTTGTTAGAATCATGCTATGTATGTTGTGTAGCAAGTTTATGGAGTTTATACATATTGGGTATGCTTAAATTTGCTGTTGGATTGTGATTTGGGGTATTGGTTCGCAGCAGGGGAAAGAAATTTTCAAACTGGTATGGCTATGCCGCCCCTGGCGGGCCTCCTATAAGCCAAAGTGCCGCCACGACGGGGGGTGGCCAGGAAATATTTTGGCAATGCCGCCCCGGCAGGCCTTCTTGTAGTGCAAAGTGCCGCCCAGGCGGGGGGTGACCATGGAACCCAAAATGGTGCTGTTAATTCCTCAAACCCTATAACCTAAACCTAACTTAACTTAAGAGCTTACATAACCCTTAAACATGTGTCAATACGCATTGCAAGACGTGTTAGTAAGATTAGAGTTTGAGTTATAATCTTTTGAAAGAAAAGTTAAATGACGAAGACCATGTTTATAAAACCTTACGCCTTTTTGAAATCTAATTTTTAGCATATATTCGCAACTTAGTTAGTTTTATGAATACATATGAAATGTGGTTTCAAAATACTTTGTATACTTAAATTGTTTAACATGAGATTTCTTAAGACAAATATGTACACTACTCAATGTTGCTTAGAACAAGTTTTCAAAGAGTAAAGTTATGTTGATTTTGAATACATGAATCTAATATATGCAAGCATGCGTAGTAAAGATTGTTTGGCAATGTTATATGGTAAATAAGTACTATGGTTAGTCTTTGCCATGATAAGCTGTAAGAGCCCAAATTTTCAGATATTATTAAATAAGGATTTAATAAATAAAATTCTTAAACTGTGAGATGGGTTCGAATAATAATATATATATGTGATATGAGGTATGTGGTATTATATTACATAGGGTAATATGGACTATGTAATATGTGTTTTTGTGATTTATAAATATATTATTAATATATATTTGTTATTTAGCGTAGAGACGATTCAGTGGAGATAAAGGAAGTGGATAAATTCCTATCGATATTAAATAATTTATAGAATTATATCATAGCAAGTTGGTGACATTAAATATCCTTAATGTATAATCACCATATTCTTGAGTATGTGTATTAATAACTAGTATGTTTATAATATAGGTTATTAATAGCACTTAAGCTATCCGTGAATAGGTTTGGATAGTGAAGCATGAGTTAGTTAAGGAATTAACTAATAAGAATAAATATTAGTTAATATAAGTTGTGAGTTATATTATGGAATAATATAATGTCAGTATTGAATCTTAATTAACTATGACAATATAGTACAGTGTTTAATTTACTTAAGTAAAGGAGTGAATTAATATGTGTGTTGAATATGTAATTATAGTTGATACTTTTTATATATATTACTTAGAATAGTAATATGTGAGAAAGTCTAATGTGCGAATAACGTTAAATATATATACGTTATTAAAGGGAGATGGAAATCATTATATGATTAAATGAATATTTGAAGAAATTGTTTTGGGAACAATTTATAGAAAAGAAAGAGATATGATTTTTCTAATAAAGGATATTAAAATAGTTTCTAATGTTGAATTATTTTAATAAAAGAGGGAATGTTATTTTTGAATAATAATACTACCTTATATGTTTTTGTATGAGGTGTGTTTGATTAATATGGTAAATATATTAAAACGTATTTGCTATATGTAATTAAATTGATGGAAACAATTTATTATAATAGAAAATAAACTTATTATCTATTTTCTATATATAATATATGTACATGTGTCATACATATAGTTATTTGATATTATATTAAGAATAATATCATGAGACAATAAGTAAATTATTTTCTAATAACGAATGTGCTTATTTGGAGAAAACATAATATTTTATGATATGACTAAATACATAATTTTAAATGTATTTTCAAGGGAGTTTAATTAATGAAAGGAAACTAAGTTATTTTAATATATTAAATAACTTAAGTTATTATTTGATCGTGAATATTATTATTAGAATAATTAATAGAGTATATATTAATTATTATAAGCGTAAAGGTTATACTTATTATAAGTATAATTAATTGAAGTAATTTAACATTTTAATAGCTTGAGTTATTATATTTCCGTAAAGGTTATATATAATATTTGAATATTCGATTTGTAAAATATTTATATGTGAACCTTGGATTTAATAGTTCTAATTTAATTGAACATGTTATAAGTAGTAATGTGGTGAGAAATGAGTAAGTGATGAGAATAATGATAAGCTTAAGATTGAGCTTGTGAGAGGTGCCTTGTGTGGCACAATAATAGATTCAGTAATGAATTGACTAATTTAATGATGGAGGAATTATTAATTAAACAATTAATCTAAATTAATTGTTAATTGTTATTATGATAGTATGTTAAATTATTATGGCTAGTGATAGTATAATAATAAGGAAATCGATTATAAGTATAATCGGATTTGTGATGAGATAAATTGTCTTCTAATATTAATTATTGTTATGAACAATATACTATTATCAAGTAATTATTTGATAATATGATGATTAATGAGTAAATGATTTATAAATATAAAAAGATTTATATTTATTTAACGTGATAATAAATCATATAAAGTGTTAATCAATTAGCGTGGGAATTATAATTCCATGGATTAATGAGAAATGGATTAATTAATATTATTATTAATTGATAAGATAAGTAATTTATTAATTTCTATGTGCAACCATGCGATATTAAAGTATAACGTATGATAGTTAACTATATGTTATGCGAAGTATAAAGTGCAATGCGACTATGCTATATATGAATATAAACTATATAGTAAAGTTATTGAGTTGTAAGAGGTACATGAAATGTGGGTGTGACAATGTGTATATTAAGTATACAATAAAATAATATATCATAAATATATTGTAAACAATTATTGAATTATTGAATTTAATAATAAAGGAGACAATACACTATGATGATACCCGATAGAATTATATTCGGTGTTAATAAGATGTACATGGATTATATGTATGTACACTACTTGATACATTATATTATTATTTGCTCATTATGAGTGATATTGTGTACCCTCTAATTCATTATAACCTAAGTGTTTATGAAATGAATTATGATATAGTCTTAGTAAGCATGATAGGCTATATATATAACCTTAGTGTATTGTATAGCCAGTTGCTGAGTTATTTATTGTCCCACATTATGTGCCCATCTCACTTCTCCTTCACGTGAATGGCTAGGAGCTATGCCTATTTCTCTCAAACTCAGCAACAAAACTAGCTAATGATTGCAAAGGGTGAGGAGTTCATGATGGATTTCACCCACTCTCAACCACTATCCATGAACCATCAAATTCTTGTTTCTTCCTTTGGTTTAATTTGGGGGATAAGAGTATTGCCTGTGTAAATGATTTCTCTATAAATATAAGCCATCTCCTTCTAAATTAATTTGCTGGAAATTTTGCTAAGTGTGAATTGAGAGCATATAGAAAGTGAGAGTGCTCTAGTGAGATAGAAGCATTGTGAGATTGGTGCTTGACAGCAATTTCGTATAAGCCAAATTGCAGAGGTATATTACCATCCTTGTTTTTCATTTAAGTTTACTGTCAAGTTCCAATTCTTGAATTGATCATGATTGATTAATTAAGTTAATTGGGAAGTGTTATTAGTTGCTATGTTAGCTTACTTGTATGTTAGAATTATTATATAGTTGCTCATAATCGAATTGCTGTGGAAAATTTTGAGTTTGGGCTAAGTTCTGCCGAAGCAGAGCAGTTACTGTCTCTGGCCGGCCAGTGGCGCAGCTGCGCCAGTTTTATACTGGCCAGCGGCGCAGCTGCGCCGGTACCAGACTTGAGTTGGGCAAGGCCCTGCGCAGCTGCGCCAGTTTTGAACTGGGGCTCTGCGCAGCTGCGCCGGTTCCAGATTCTGGAATTTCATTTTCTGTTGCAGGTTCTGTTATGTACTAGCTTATGGCATGTTATTTGGCAAGTATAGGAACATGATTAAAATACATACATGAGTGCAATAACATAGTGTGAACAAGTATAACTATGTGAGTACACTCAATTGAAGAAAGGATTTA
Organism: Panax stipuleanatus; assembly: GCA_020205555.1. Lineage (NCBI taxonomy): Eukaryota > Viridiplantae > Streptophyta > Magnoliopsida > Apiales > Araliaceae > Panax > Panax stipuleanatus. The sequence continues at coordinate 41,626,950 of CM035115.1, read as the reverse complement.
AAGTTTACAAAATGAACTTAGAATTTTTAAAGTAAACTTGTCGTGAGCATATATGTTCCATTGTATATTCTGAGTTTTGTGAGCATGACCGTATGGTTTTTATTGACATAAAATGTATGTTCAAGGTGTTGAACACACTAGCATACGTGATTGATAAATTCAAGTGATTTCAAAGGTGAAACTTAAGGACTTTTTGAAGTGAACTTGACCAAGATTTAGGTCTTGTAATTTCTGACCGTTTGAATACATTTATGTGGTTTAGCTAAGTGTTCAAGAGAAACTGAGTTATGATTTCAAGACACTTTGGTTATACTAAATGACCTTTGTGGACTTCGTGTACTTTTCAATAAAAATTTAGAGTTTGAAGACTAATATCATCAAACACCGTGCGAGTTACGTTCTAAGCATGCAAGCATGAAGATTAGGAGTCCATTATGCCTATAGACATATTGACATGAACATCATTTGTTTATGCATGGATTTTTGCATATGCACGCTTATTCATAGAAAATGAATTTCTAAAGCATAGACTATGTGATTAAAGTGTACATGAGTAGTATACGCACGTGCATGCTTACTACATATTGTTAAGCCTCTTTATGTAGTAATATGACATTAGTGGTTTACCCTTGAGGCATGAACTTAATTTACTTAAGGTATATGAAAGTCCGGCATGAATGCCATATGATTTTGACTTATAATGAGCATGCTAGGTTTTAAAACTTGAGTTAATGCCCTTATATACATGTATACATGATGAACATAGTAGCCTTGCATGACTAGTTAAGTATGACAAGGATTTTGAAAGGTGAAACTTAGAAAAGTTTGAATGTAATGGTTTCGATAAGGTTTGAGAAACATGAAAGCAATATAGATCATGTATCTATGAGCTTTAAATACATGTCGAACACATAGCGAGTCGAGTAAAGGTGTATGAATGTTGATATTAGAAGTATACCTATACTAGCTATTATAGGAGTATGTTAAGAAAGTGCAACGAAGGTTCTAAGAACCAAGTTAGACAACAATGTAATACTAATTATTATATTGAGAATGTATGGAAGTGTATAACTGATAAGTGTGATCTCTATGATTAATATAATTGTGTAGGATTACACGAAGTGCAGATATCTATAAGCAGTTAAGTCGTAGTTGTTAAACTACGAATCAGGCAAGTCTTTCAGTTCCTATTTGATATATGAATTCAATAACTGTTAGTTGAATTATATTATGTTGTGATAATGTGAACTTATATATGAACTGTATATGAGATATAAATGAGATTGAAAGTTGATCTTTGATGATATACTTGTTATTTGAAAAGTAACATGCGTAGTAAATATAAACTGTTTATAAATGCATGAACTGAGTATGATGTTATATGCTATGTGATGCATGAGGACTGTTAGAATTGCTGAGCTGTCGAGCTCACTCTTGCAAATAACCACTTTTGCAGGTTAAGGACTTACGATAAAGACTTCGTGCTTCTTGATTGATAAAGATAGATAGTATCACAACGAAGAATACTGATTAGATTATTACTCGAACCATGTCTAGGTTCTAGTAGTTGTACTTGATATTTGTTTACGAGGTTTAATGCTTGTCGTACTATAAAGATGTATTAGATAATACATAGAGGATATCGAGTTGAGTTGTAAACCTTTATACGATAGTTCTAATAGAAGGAATCATATTATATAGTTGATTCAAGATTTGTAATCGGTATCAAAGTTATGGAATCAATAAAAAGATTTTTATTCAAAGGATATTGAAAAGTTTAAATTATTCCGCATTTTAGTAACATCGAATATGATGTAAAGATGAGATCTTGGATATAAATAGAATTTATATTCTAAATTGTAATTAGTAAAGTTGTATTCTTTTAGTAATGAATAAAAGATATAATAGTTTGGCGTTAGTAGTATCGTGACTGCACCGAATCCGAGGTTTCGAAGGAACGTGGATTTGGGGGCGTCACATAAGCTCTCTTGGCTTTGTAAAATGAAGATTGATGAATAGAACTATCTATTGTTGAAAACAAGATAGAAAAGACCAAACCTTGTTCGTATGAATGCCTTAAGCTATAATATATGACTCAAGCAATGTTTTAAGTGTTCAAGCATATAGTGACTTATGGAACTAAGTTTTGCCAAGATGTTTCTAAGGTTTTTGGAACAATGTGGATTATACATCTATGCTTTTAAATGTGTGTTGAATACATGGATAAACATATGGGTAATAAAAGTATGTTGATATATGTTTATAAATTTTTAAATGTTAAGTCCAAAAGGTAATTGCAAATTATAAAGCAATGATTAAAAACTATGTTATTTGACTTCATGGTGATTTATAAACTAAACTTTTATGCTATAAGTACGCAAAATGTGTAATGGAGTATGTAAAGAGGATACAACGAAGTTAGACGTTTATGTATGCGTTTAAATTTACATATCATGTATGAGTATACGTAACTAATGAATATCCTATACGCATAACTATATTACGATAGGGATTCGAAAAGTGTTGATTTAGCTTTTCGTGGATAAACTACGCATAAGGCAAGTGTCCTGACTTACACTCATTTATTGTGCAAGTATCCTATCTTGTGTTTACATTATTCGAGGAACGTTGTAAGCAAGTTCTTAACTCTACTCTTTATTGAGCATTCATTTAGCTTGTGCTATTATTGTCATACAAGTAAGCTTTAGAGATTGGAATTCAATTATTATGAATCATATACTTCGTGGATAAGATAAAAGTTGATTTATATTCTTCGAACTTTAATCTTGAGATTGAAATTATAATTATTGTGATCTATGCCATTTGATTCGGCTAGACTTATATTATTGAAAAGTGACCCAAACCAATTGATTGGTGCGGGATCATGTGTTTGACTGAGATGAACAACCTTCTTTGAAGGGAAAATATATTTGTCGGGAGACCGACGTGCGTACACTTTAGTACGATTGAACGATATGCATACCGTAGGGTACTTTAGGCTGATCACCTATTGTACTTGTTTTTGATTGGGTTATCAGTATATTACTGTTAATTCTAGTAGAAGTTCATAGTCCTTAGTGACTGCTCAGTATTCAGTTATCTTGAAGTCTTAAATTGATTTAGTATCGAATCATATTGATATTATTCTGTCCTTAGCGACTGTTATTGAGAAATGTTGATATTCTTGCTATCCTTGAACTATCATAACTTGCTATACCCTTTTTGAGATTCGAGAACTATATTACTCACCCTTATTGTATATTACTTGCTGAGTAATTTGTGCTCATTTTTGCTTTTCCTAAAAATATTTCAGTTAAGGCAGAGCAGGGTGGACCTTCGGGCGTTGATAAGGGCAAGGGTAAGGCTACCGACTAGCTTGTCTTTTTTTATGTTTTAAATATTATAATGCAGTTTTAAGTTGATGTAGTAAGATTGGAGTTGACTATGTTTAAGCTTAAGTTAGATTATGTAATAAGTTTGTATTGGATTTTATTATGTAATCTATTAAGTACTGTGGGTTGCGAGATTGGAGGGTAGAGTGTAATAACCAAGAATTTCTGTGCTACATTTTAAATAAACATATCAACTAATCTGTGATATATTATTGATGACTAGGTGGTTAAGTGATTATATAAATAGTATGATATATGTACTTAAAGGAAGTCTCACTAATGATTGAAATAAGTTGGTGAACTAACCTAAGTATTTTAAGAATCCAAGAAATTAATTTAAGATGTTAAACCCTAATTACGTACTCAATATACTTGAATACTGCAAGTCTAATTGGGTTATGTAAATGAAATAACATTATTGATTGATAAGAATATGTAAATATCAATAATGATGAGCATTAGCTTAAGAGATAACAAATTTAATGGACTAAGAGGTATAAGTAATTTAAACAAGCCCAATTAATTAGTTATGCATGAGACTTGTGAATAATTTGGTTTATGAGTAACTAAACTGTTAAACTGGCCCAGTATTGTGACACTCCCAATTTCGGGTACTTCGTTTCCACTTGATCTGGTGTTTACTTTCTAAATAAACATACTTCTACCCAATATAATTTCAAAATAAATTACAACTTTTAATTAAAATAATGAAATCTCCCTTAAAACAATGGTTACAACCTTTCAAAAAAAATAATCCCAAGGTTTAATCTAACTTTGACATAACAAACAAGTGCAAAAATAAAACATAACTTTAAAGTCTATTACAATCATTTTAAAATAATAAAACACGTCTTCACTTGTTTTGCTTCCCGTTGCCTTTACTCGTAGACGGGGCATCAATATTATCAACCTTAACTGCAATTGTTATTTAATGCAAGAGTGAGCAAACAACAGCTCACTGGAGTTTAACAATAATAAATACATGAAAAGATATCTTTAAAAAGAATTGAATAACTTAACTTACTTCAACAATAAAGAATTAAATAATAATTATCTACCAACAATACAATTCGAATATAGAATTTATCTGAGGGTCATAAGACCTTTGAACTCTTGTCCTAGGTTATAAACATTTCTATTTAAACCTTTAACAGTCAATAAGACTATGGACCTTAACTCGTACGAGATCAGCCCTTCGTACCATGTATTGTGCACAAACATGTTAACGCTTTTGCTTAGTAACCTCCCCTAATAATTAGGGTTGTTCATCTCAGTATTTTGAATACAAGTCCGCATCAAAGAAAGTTTGGTTTGGATAAGCTTACAAAGGTAATTTAGAATTCACGTGCATCAACTAAGGATTAGTTGAATCGACTTTTAATAACTTAGAATAATTCGTAAGTGAAAGAACTACGAACTAACATATGCTTTAGAAGTAAATTTAAAGCATCTGAAAAGAATATACAGACCTTGCCTGAACAATATGCCAAGGTTACTTTAATTACATCATGAACTTTCAATAATTACTTGTCCAATAAACGAACAATCTCAAACAATGAATAATTGAATTTAAATAAATAAACGAGTTTAGGGTTTAGAAGACTTGCCTTAAGCGTAAACTACTTAACACAATCACGTACTTTAACACTTCCTACATACATATATATTCAATCACAATAATCTAAATTAGTTAACACGTAACTAATCCACATAATTGGTTAACCCCCATTGTTAACTCATTCTAATTAAATAAATAATAATCAACCATCACATAGTTAATTATATCACATAACATACTCACATAATTACCTCAATTATGTATTTCACTAAATTATAATTAAATAATTATAATTCAAACACTTAATCAAATTATAATTACTTAAATTATAATTACTTTTTAAATTATAAACAAATTATAATTTATAATCAATTAAACTATATCATGCATTATAATTACACAAATTATAATTAATCATGCAATTATCAATTTATAATCCATAATTAAACATGCATTTATTAAATTACAATTACATAAATTATAATTTAAATTAATATCTAATTGATTAAAATAACTCAATTACTACTCATCATAATTTAACAAAATTATACTTTAAATTTAAACATTTACTCTTAATTATAATTAATCAAATTATAATTAAGTAACTCATTTTACCATTAAACAATTATAATTTAATTAAGGTTTTCAAAACTCTTTTCTCTAATTATGAAATTGTCCAACTCATATTAGCAACATGTTATAGCCACTGAATTCATGCTCATTATCATAACCAATTAACATAAGATATCAAATAAAACTGCACAAACAAACCAACTTACTGCCTCTGCACAGCCATCGACGCTGCTGCGCAGCCCAAGGCTTTGCCACCAGCGCAGCTGCGTGGTGCTCAACCTGGGAAAGGCAGCCGGCGCAGCTGCGCTACTTCTGGCTGTGCTACCGGCGCAGTTGCGTAGGTACGCAGACAGAAGCAGACAGTGCAGCCTCCCTGCTTCACCTATCAAACCCAAACAAGCCAAAAATTGATAATTACAAGCTACTAGAACAACATATAGCACATACTTGAAACAATTCACACATATAACATGTTTCCAAACACAAAACCATCTAAACAATCATAATCAAAAGTTTTTAGAAGTCAAATTTTGATATTTTCATAAAGCTTATATATTTTATAAAACCATTCTCTATAAATCACTTTCTCAAGCAATTCAACTTTATATACATGCATTATATTCGAAATTGAAGATAGCATCAAACAAATTCTTAATAAGCATATTAACACATACAATTTCTCAATTTCTCAACCTAAAACCAACCATAATATACATAATACTCATACGGACGAAATTTCTCCATTACAACTTGTTTTAACCACAATTTGATTTCTAAAATCCTTTTATGGCATACAATTACTACTAATAACACATGAACACAATACATGTATATAAAATTCATGATTACAACTTTCATGAAAACTTAATTTTTGACAGAGAATAAAATACGAGAAACATATAGATGAAATTCTAACCTTTTAGTTATGAGTGTGAAGAAAAAGATGGTGATGAGCTTGAGTTCTACCAATTCTTTCTCCTTTTTTTCTTCTCTGATAGTCTCTGCTCTCTCTTCTCTATATTTTTTTTCTCTCCTTCTTTTAGTTAGACTTAGGACTATAAAACTAACGTACTAAGTGTATATATAATATACATATAATAGAATATGTAACTCCCATATAATAATTATATACACTAACTACTACTAATTACGTAAGTTACAAAAGTTAAATTTGAATAGCCATAAGGTCATGTTTGGGTAAAATCGTTTATTTAAAAAAACATATTTTTGTAACTAAGGCCCCGTTTGGTAGAAATATGTTTAAAACAAATACAAGGGCCTTGTTTGGTTAAAATTATTTAAAACTCTTTTTCTTTATTTTAATAAATTATTTTAACACATACTTTAATGTCACACTTTAATTAATTAAATCCTTTAACATTTTAATTTAATCAATTAAAATCCAACATTAATTAATTCACATAAAAATCATCACATAATTATAATTACTCGATAATTATAATCCATGTAACACTTAACACATAATTCATCTAATTTAATTCACTCAATTAAATTAGAACTATACCATAAAATTAATATACATCAATTAAATTAAATTTTAAACATTCATTTAATAATATATAACACTTAATTAAATCACTTCCACAAATCAAATAATTTATTTATTTCACTCAAGTTAAATAAATATTTAAAATCACAATCGTTACAAGTATTAGATGTATAGGGCAAGTATATTAGTAGCCCAATTAATTTTTATGGGAAGCCCAAGCCCATTAGTAGGTCCAACTTAATAATTACAGGCCCAAAAGATGATATTTAAAAAGCCCAATCTAGGCCCACTTGTAGAGGGGTATTTTGGCCATTTTATAATGCAAATAAGGAATAAAAAAAATAAAAAGAAAAATGGAATGGATAATAAGGCCAAATGGCCGGATTGGTAAGGAGAGGAAGAAGGGAGGGTGAATGTAATTATGCCACCACTTTAGTTGTTAACCTACTACGCTAGGTGTCATCCTCCCATTCGTCCATTATTTTTATCTACTCTTGCAAGTTAACTAAGCTGATAAGAAAGAGAAAGGAAGCAAGATTATGTGGGATATTGTTGATAGATATACAATGTATATCTATTCATATTTACTAAATACTTAAACAATTTTCATAATTAGTAAAACACTTTTACTAAGTTTATTTCTTACTTTCAAGATTAGATAACAAAACAAAATGAGAGAGAGAGAGAGTAGAGAGAGAGGCTCGGTTAAGGAAGGAGAAAAAGGGGAGAAGAACTTGAAGCTTATGCATCCAAAGTTCATTAACTTCTTTGGTAAAACAAGAAGAGTAGCCATAAGAACAAGGTGAAACATCTAAACTAACATATTCCTTTTGTTATGATTTGTTTCTAAAGAAATAAAAGGTTAATGCTCTAAAAGTTCATAACCTTAGATGTATATGTTTTGTATGATTTCATGTTTAAATCTAACCTATTTAAGTGTTAGAGAGATGATAAAAAGGAAGCAAAAGAATCTATGTTCAAAAAGTTAAGAAAAAAACCCTAATCTAGTGTGTTTGATATATTTTTATGTAAGATCTATGGGGTTCAAAATCTAGATGGTTAGAATCATGTTAGAATGATATATATAGAGTTTAATAGGTTTAACTTGTTGGTTGATATGAGTTTATGTTAAAAAGTTTGGTAAAACACATGAAAAGGAGTTTTTCCATAAGTGTTGATTTTATAGGTGTGATATATGTTTTTCATTTTGAATCCTACAAATAATTTTTGTGGTTTTCTTTCTGAGTATGATAGATATATAAGTTAAGGACAAAACCCCTTTGGAATCACTCAAAAACGTTTTAAAATGAGAGAGATATGAAGTTTGTACCAAAACACTCTAAAGGTTGAAACCATTGCAAGATCAGTCCACTTCCGGCCACTTTTCAGTGAGCAAAAAGGGTCCAAATTTAATGTTTGATAACTGAAAACTATAGTTTGGGAAGATAAGAATCCAATGAGTCCGATTGAACCTTAATCGGAGTTGTAAATTCCGTTGTATGAAGGTTTTAGTAAAGGACCCCAAAACTAAAAATAAAACCAAAAAGTTAAAAAAATTAAAAAATATTGATCGGTTCAGTTTTCCGGCGAACCAGAGGAACTTTCCGGCGGCCGATTCACCACTTTTTCGGCCGGTTCTTGGGGTGATTTTTTGACAAAAAAATTTTCTAAAATTGTGAAGAACATTAAGAAATTTTATTCAGAATTTTTCGGGACAATTATGTAATTATTAAGTAATTAATAATTTAAACTCATTTAAATCATTCAAAACTTACTAATTAATAATTATTAATACTAATAAATGATTATTAAACTAATTACATATTGTTTAAGTGTGATTAATTATTTAATTAACATTAAGTAATAAATAAATGAAAATTAGTGTTATTAAGCTAACTATTTATTATTTTATTAAGATTAAATAATAAATAGAGTTTAATAATTTAAGAATTATTATTTAATTAATATTAAATAATAATTAAAGAATGTTTAAAGTAAATAAATAAATTATTTATTATTTAAGTGAGAATAAGTAATAAATAATTATAATTACTTACTCACATGTTAGTTAAGTAATATAAAGTCAATAAATTAATTATTATTTAATTAAATAATAAATATTAAATAAGAATAAATGTTAATTATTTATTTAATAGTAAATAATAAATAAAGATAAATATTAATTAATTAATTATTATTTAATTAATATTGAATAATAAATAAAGATCAGTGTTAATTAATTATTTATTGTTTAATTAATAATAAATAAAGATAAATGTTAATTAATTATTTATTAAAGCTAAATAATAAGGAAAGACTCATAAAGTTAAATAAATTATTTATTATTTAATTAATAATAAATAAGTACAAATATTAATCAATTATTATTTAAGTAATATTAAATGATAATAATATTAATAATATTAAATTATTAAAATATTATTAAATAATTAAAAATATTAAAAAGTTAAAATATTATTAAAAGATTAATAATATTATATGTTTAAAATATTATTAAAAGACTAATAATATTAAAGAGAGACTAAAATATTATTAAATAATTAATAATATTAAGAAACAAATATAATATTATTAAAAGGTTAATAATATTATTTGAGAGTTAAGATAATTATTTAATAATAATATTATCAAGGAACGATAATATTATTAAGGAGTTATGTGATATCTAATATTTAATTATGTGACTCATGTTAGATAATATATAAGAATAATAATGTTATGAATAATTATATGTGATACTAATTGAAGGATCCATGATAGATATTTCCAAAGAGGATAATTTAAATTCACTCAACGGATAAATAGAATTGCATAGCAGTAGTCAGCAAACAAGACAAGTTCTCTAACTCAACTTGAGTTATTACTTTCGAAGCATGATTAGTGAATAATTATTGTTGATTATTCACATCTAAACTGATTATTAATATTCGCACTGTGTGCAATTGAATTCCTGTTCTATCATTATTGAACTGTGAATTTATTAAAGTTCTTTTATTCATGAACTGTTTATGATATGGATCTATGCTAATTGTATCAGCTAGATCAAGTATGTTTAAATTTGTTGAATCAAATATGTTTTAAAAGCGGTGCCTACCCAATTGAAATGGTAAGGACTCATGACTGAGAAAAAGAACAGTTTTACTAAAGCATTATTGGAAAACAATTGTTGCTAATACTGTAATAGACGAGAATTTTTTTTATACGTGATTTTGGGGACAGAATCCTTTTAAAGAGGGAAGATTGTAACGATTGTGATTTTATATTTAATTTTAATATTTATTTAGTTAAATAAATATTTTATGTGAATTATTTATTGAGTTAAATAAATAAATTATGTGATTTATGGAGTGAATTAATTAAGTGTTATATATTAATTAAATGAATGTTTAATATTTATTTAATTAATGTATATTAATTTTATATTATAGTTCTAATTTAATTGAGATAATTGAATTAGATGAAATATGTGATGAAATGTTACATAAGTTATAATTAGCGAGTAATTATAATTATGTGACAAATTTATGTGATTAATTGATGTTAGATTTTAATTGATTAAATTAGTTATTTAATATTTATTTGATTAAAGTATGTGTTAAAATAATTTGTTAAAATAAAAGAAAAAAGATTTTAAATCTATTTGCCAAACAAGACCCTTATATTTGTTTTAAACCTATTTCTACCAAACGGGGCCTTAGATACAAAAATATATTTTTTATAAAGGGTTTTACCCAAACAGAGCCTTATGGCTTTTGAATTCTTGTAACTGACAAATTTTAAATTACTAATTATTACGTATTAAGTAATATTACTGTTATAAGATTATATGTATATTATGTTAAGTTAAATTACGATAGAAAAGTTAGTCTAAAACTAAGAAAGGAGAAGAAGAAAGTATAGAGAAGAGACACTCTGTGATTTTTTTCTTAACAAAGAAGGTTGAGAGGAGTTGGAATTCTGAGAACCAAAGGAAGATTATCAGAGATATTCTTACTCTCTAGTAAAGCTTAATCAAGGATTAAGGTAATAATTCACCTCTTGTTTATTAGTTTCTTGTATTCTTGAGTTTTGGTAAATAATTGGGATTGTAATTGATGAATTTGTTAATTACATGTTATATGAATTAAGGGATGTTGTAATCCATTACATGTGTGCTATGAATGATTTGTTTTAAAAATCAAAGTACTATAAAAATAAGTTTTATATGTGAAAATAGTGTTCTTATGGAATTTCATGTATTTGATTGATTTTAGAGTAGAAATTTATGAATTATATGTGTGAATTGTGCAAATTGGTAGTTGTTCATGTTACTAGCTGCTATAACAGAAATAATGTATGTATATAAAGTGGAATTGCTTGAGAAATTGAGTTACAGTGAATGGTTTTGGAAAATATATGAGTTTTTGTGAAAATGTCAAAATTCAGTGGCTATAACATGTTGCTAGTATAAAGTTGATAATATCATAATTTGAGAAAAAAGAAAGTTTTGACATTTTCACAAAAACTCATATATTTTCACAAAAACTCATATACTTTCAGGAACACGAAACTTCCTGGTAAGAATTCTCGATTTTGTCGATGAAGATCGGCATACTTCTTCTGTCTATCTTGAGCAGCAACTAATCTTGTTCTGATCAGCTTCACAATTTCGGCAGTTTGTTGTATCAATTCTGGTTCCAACAATTGACGTTCACCAATTTCATCCCAACACAAAGGAGTTCTGCATTTTTTGCCGTATAACGCTTCATAAGGCGGCATGCCAATACTCGTATGATGACTATTGTTGTAGGAAAACTCCACCAACGGTAGATGATCCTCCCAGCTTCCTTTGAAGCCCATCACACAAGCTCTCAGCATATCCTCAAGCGTCTGAATTGTTCTCTCGTTCTGTCCATCAGCCTGAGGATGATACGCTGTACTCATTCGCAATTGCGTTCCCAGACATTCTTGCAATAGCTTCCAGAAATTAGACGTAAAACGTGGATCTCTGTCGGACACAATTGACACCGGAACACCATGTCTAGAAATAACTTCCTTCACGTACAGCTTCGCTAGCTTATCCAGGTTGAACTTAACCCTGATCGGCAGAAAGTGGGCTGACTTCGTCAGTCAATCCACTATAACCCATATCGCATCAAATCCCTTCTGAGTCGTTGGAAGACCTACCACAAAATCCATCGTGATGTGCTCCTACTTCCACTCTGGAATTTCTAACAGTTGTAGCAAACCACTCGGTCTCTAGTGTTCTGCTTTAACTTTTTGGCACGTAAAGCATTTTGCAACGCATTCCGCAACGTCTTTCTTCATATTTGGCCACCAAAAATGATGCTTGAGATCCTGGTACATCTTCGTACTCCCAGGGTGAATATAATATCTAGAACTATGAGCTTCGTTCAGAATCTCCTCTTTAACCTCAGGTACTGGCGGTACCCAGATTCTACCTTCAAACCGTAATAGACCTTCATTATCGATCTTGAACTTGAATTCTTTGCCATCGGTTATCCTCCTCCGAATCTTCTCACATTCTTCATCATGAAGTTGTGCTTCTTTCACTTTGTCTACTAGAGTAGAACCAGTGGTTACTTGAAACAACACCTCATATGATTCCTTCGGAAACTTCACCTCCAACTCCAATCTAGCCATCTATTCTATTAATTGATCCTGATCAGTTATCACGTTCAGCTTTTCCCGACCTTTCCCGCTCAAAGCGTCGGCGACAACGTTAGCTTTACCCGGATGGTAAAGTATCTCGCAATCGTAGTCTTTAATCAGTTCCAACCATCTTCTTTGGCGCATGTTCAAATCCTTCTGGGTAAATATATACTTCATACTCTTGTGATCTGTGTATATTTCACACTTTTCTCCATATAAGTAGTGCCTCCAAATCTTTAGGGCAAACACTACTGCCGCCAATTCTAGATTATGGGTCGGATACCCCTTCTCATAATCCTTTAGTTAACGTGACGCATAGGCAATGACTTTGCCGCTCTGCATCAACACACAGCCTAATCCTTTATGTGAGGCATCGCTATATACTATGAAATTCCCCGAACTATCCGGTAATGACAAAACAGGTGCAGTACTCAGCCTCTTCTTCAACTCTTGAAAACTTTCCTCATATTTCTCCGTCCAAACAAATTTAACCGTTTTACGAGTCAAATTCGTCAACGGAGTTGCGATTCTAGAAAAGTCTTGGATAAATCTATAGTAATAACCTGCCAATCCCAAGAAACTCCTCACTTCAGACAGCGTCTTCGACTGATCCCAATTCATTACCACTTCAACCTTCGACCGATCTACCGAAATACCATCCTTGTCGATTATGTGGCCAAGAAATTGCACACGTTTCAACCAAAATTCGCATTTTGAGAATTTAGCGTAAAGCTTATCTCGTCTCAGGGCTTCTAAGGTTAGTCGTAAGTGTTCGGCATGTTCCTCCTCGATCTTGGAATAAACCAGGATGTCATCTATGAACACTACCACGAACTTGTCCAGAAATGGTTTGAACACCCTGTTCATTAAGTCCATAAATGCAGCTGGGGCATTCGTGAGACCAAATGACATCACCAAGAACTCGTAATGACCATATCGAGTCCTAAAAGCCGTTTTAGGTATATCTTCCTTTCTCACCTCAATTGATGATACCCGCTTCTCAAATCAATTTTCAAGAAGTACTTCGCACCCTTCAACTGATCAAACAAGTCATCGATCCTAGGTAAAGGATACCTATTCTTGATCGTAACTTTATTCAACTCCCTATAATCAATGCAAAGACGCATCGATCCATCCTTCTTCTTCACAAATAAAACAGGCGCTCCCCACGGCGAAACGCTTGGTTGAATATACTTCTTGTCGAGTAATTCTTGTAGTTGAACCATCAGTTCCTTCATCTCAACTAGAGTCATTCTGTACAGAGCCTTCAAAATCGGAGCAGTTCCCGGCGCTAGATCGATCACGAACTCTGTCTCCCTATCTGGCGGAAGTCCTGGAAAATTGCTCGGAAAAACGTCAACAAACTCCTTAACTACCGATATCTCCTCCACCTTCGGGCTTTCCTTACGCGTATCTACTATGTAGGCTAGATATCTCACACAGCCTTGCGTCAAAAGTTTCTTGGCTTGCATAACCGTCAGACAACTCGCTTGTCTAGGCAATTTGCTACCATAGAACACTAACTTCGACGGAGTCGTAAGGTTTACCGACTTCTTCTGACAGTCGATTATCGCCCCATGATTGAACAACCAGTCCATACCCAGTATGACATCGAATTCCCCAAGTTTTATCGGAATCAAATCTACTCTAAGCTCCTGACCCTTAATGTCCAGTCTACAGTTCTTATAAACACTCCTAACAGGAATAACTTCCCTATTCACAATCTCTATGTTCAAGGGGTAAACTAATTTTCTACAGGTAAGTCTAGGGTTTTAGCAAAATCATCAGATATGAATGAACAAGTAGCACCCGAATCAAATAATACATATGCATTTATACTATTGACCGGAATAATACCTGACACCACGTCTTTTGATTGCACAGCATCCTGCATCGTCATATTGAATGTCCGTGCAGTGGGTCGAACAGCTTGCAATGGTGCAGCGATAGTAACGGTACTGCCGCTTCCATTCCCTCCGCTTCCTGTTTACCTTGTCGTCAGCTTCTTAGGGCAGTTGCGAGCCATGTGATCTTTGGATCCACATGTAAAGCAAGATCCCTTCTTCGGGTTTGGGCAATTAGGCGCGATGTGGCCTTCCTGACCACAGTTGAAGCACACCCACTTCCCCTTCATGCACACGCCAGTGTTATTCTTACCGCATGTAGCACATGCTTCGAACTTCCTCTTCTGCTGGCTTCCCTGCTGACTCCCAGCAAAGGTATTATCATTCCACTTCCTCTTCTGGTTCACAGCATTGCTACCCCCAATCTTTGTTTCTACCTCATTCTTCTTCTTCTTATCTTGGTTGAACTTCGTCACCGCTTCGCTTCCTCCTTCAGCGAGTACGGCTTTCACCAACACAGCTGCAAATGTGTTTAGCTGGAACCTGGAAACCTTGCTGTAGAGCCAGGGCTTCAGTCCCCGCTCAAACATTCTCGCTTTTCTAGCTGCAAATGTGTTCAACTGCGCCGCTGGCTGTGCAGAGGCAGTAAGTTTCGTTTGTTTGTGCAGTTTTATTTGATAGCTTATGTTAAATTGATTATGATAATGCGCATGAATTCAGTGGCTATAACATGTTGCTAGTATGAAGTTGATAATCTCATAATTTAAGAAACAATGAAGTTTTGAAAATTTAATATAGTACTTAAATTATAAATTATAATTGTTTAATTGTACTATGAGTTACTTAATTATAAATTGATTATTTATAATTAAAAGTAAGTGTTTAATTTAAAGTATGATATTAGTTGATTTATTTTAAACAATTAAATGTTAATTGAAATTATAATTATAATTTAATGCATGTTTAATTATGAATTATAAATTGATAATTGCATGATTAATTATAATTTGTGTAATTATAATGCATGATATAGTTTAATTGATTATAAATTATAATTTGTTTATAATTTAAAAGGTAATTATAATTTAAGTAATTATAATTAGATTAAGTGTTTAAATTATAATTTAGCTAAATACATAATTAAATTAATTATGTGACTACGGATGTGATGTAATTAACTATGTGATAGTTGATTATTATTATTTATTTTATTAGACTTAGTTAACCATGAGAGTTAACCACTTATGTGAGTTAGTTATGTGTTAACTGATTTAGATTATTATAATTGAATGTGTATAGGAAGTGTTTAAGTACGTGATTGAGTTAAGTAGCTTGCCCGTAAGACAAGTTTTCTAAACCCTGATCTTGTATTAATTTTATGCAAGTCTTCTAACCTTAAACTTGTTAATTCTATACAATTTCTTTGAGTTCATATATTCATTGTTGAGAATGTCCTTTCCATTTCTGTATTGGACAATTGTTTATTTAATTGAAATGATCTTGACTTATTGTTCAAGTAAGATCCAGTTATTATTTTAAATGCTTTAAGTTTACTTCTAAAGCATATGTTAATTCATAATTCTTTTATTTATGAATTATTGAAAGTCAATTCAACTAATCCTTAGTTGATAAATGATAAGTGGTTTTATGACCACTTATTCGGATAGTAACCAGCTTGTTTCGTTGTTTAAACTCAAGTAATCTTGTGCTTTTAATATGTCTTTCCTGTGTTTTGCAGTTTTCATGTTTAGGAACTCTCCGAGTGCAATTTGAGTGGTAAAGGACCAAAGACGGCCTAAATGGGGAAAAGCACAGAAAGTGGCTTAAATCATAAGGAAGGCACGATGGCATGGCAAAGGAGCAATGGTTTGTAATGAAGACATGAGGCCAAAAGGAGCAAGAATGGAATGATGGCATGACAACGGGAAGGAAATGCAATCCGGACATCGTTTGGGGGTTTCATGTTCATTTCATGTTCTTGGATTGAAACTTAAGTCATATTATAGAGCATCTTATAAGCTTTTCGAAACATCTTGAATCATCCCAATCGGAGTTCGAAGGCAAGAGTTAAGCCCCGTATACCAACGGACGTTAAACTTCATGGTTTTGAGTTTTCATGCATATCTGTCACTTGGAGCTCAATTTCAGCCTTCATCCATCCATTATTTCTCAATGCTCAAAGAATAAAAGTTGTATAGCTCTTCGATAGCTTCGATTTGACAGGTGGTAGGCCTCGTAACTCCTCCCGGATCAAAAGTTATGACCATTTTACCAGAGGGCACTGCAGCAGAAAATCCTTGGCGCGGGCGCGCGGATTTCTAGTGCATTTTGGGCGCGACCGCGCCAATCCCCAGCAGACAAAACTTTGAATTTTCAATTGAACGGGCTTGGCTAGAGATTGGGATATAAGGGGGCTTTGTTTTGGCAAGAAAAAACATCATTTTATTGGCCCTAAGCCCTAGTTCCTCTCTTCTCTTCCTTTACATCTTGTTTAGTGTAGATTAGGAGTAGTTTAGAGTTAGATTAGGGTTAACTAGTTGGGGTAGTTTCTCGGGTTAGATTAGTTAAAGAAGATTGAAGCAAGGAATATCATCAAAGATCTAACACTTGGAGAAGACACAAGATTTGCATTTCTCTATCTCTTACTCTCCTTGTATTAAAATTATATTCGGATGATGTATATTGAACTTGTGGATAATATATTTGGGTTGTCTATGCCTTAAATCTATTTTGAGGTTCCAATGGAACCTTTTGAGTAGTCAATGTTGATTTTCCTTCCATGATGGTTCTATTTGATTGCTATGTGTTTGTCTATTGCGATGTATGCTTTAATTGCTTAATTAAGTTGCAACCAATTACTGTGATAACCTATGTGGGATTGAAAGACGAAGTGTAGGTTTAGATCTAATCGCGGTAGCGGGCGATTGTACGTTCACATAGCATTGAACGTATGATTTTTGCTTAGGATAGACATATACCGAAGCGCCGCTCGTAGTCAATAGAGAACTTGAACTTAAACCCTATTTATTTGTAAACACCATAGACATATAGGGGTTTAGATAATGTGGGTGTCCACGTGCGTTCTATCATCGATGGATTGCATGTGGTATGGAGTAGGTGCATCGAAAGATGGCCTTCCCTTACTTTAGTGTTCTCGGCTAACAACATTGCGATTAATTTGACCTAATTGGGAGTGTGTCGACTTAGACGAATCATTAGGGGAAATTGGGATCTCTTATCTTCATTATCTGATTCTACCTTAGGATTATCTATTGCATGTTTTAATTCCTTGCCTAGTTAACTTAGTTTTAATTCCAACTCTTTATCGCTCGTTTAAATAAGACTGAGGCGATTATGTGCTAGTGGTTTAGCGACCTTTTATCTATTAATTCTCTATGGGAATGATCTTTACTTACTCTTTATTACTCGTTGGCCGCGTATACTTGCGCGTTAATTGTGTCATATAAATCGACCAACAATGAACGTGAATTCTAAATTACCCTTGTAAGATTATCCAAACCAAACTTTCTTTGTTGCGGACTTGAATTCAAATTTCTGAGTTGAACAACCCTATTTACTAGGGGAGGTTACTACGCATAGCGTTAAGATGTTTGTGCACAATACATGGTACGAAGGGCTGATCCCCCTAAGTACGAGTTAAGGTCCATAGTCTTATTGACTGTTAAAGGTTTAAATAAAAATATTTATAACCTAGGACAAGAGTTCAAAGGTTTTATGACCCTCAGAAAAAATTTATATTCGAAATTTAATGTTGATAGAGAATTATTATTCGATTCTTTATTATTGAAGCAAGCTAAGTTATTTAGATTCTTTTTAAAGATACCCTTTCAAGTATTTATTATTGTTAAACTCCAGTGAGCTGTTGTTTGCTCACTCTTGCAATAAATAACAATTTCAGTTAAGGTTGATAATGCTGATGCTCCGTCTACGACTAAGGGCAAGGGAAAGCAAAGCAAGTGAAGAATTGTTTAATTATTTTGAAAGGATTGTAATAAGACTTGAATGATATATTTTTATTTCCGCACTTTATTGTTTATGTCAAGGTTAGAGTAACCCTGAGATTGATTTTTGAGAAGGTTGTAACCCTTGTTTTAAGGGAGATTTTTATTATTTTGAATAAAGATTGTAATTTATCTTGAGATATATTGGGTAGATGTTTGTTATAGTTAGATAGTGAACACCAAGTCATATGGAAATGAAGTACCCGGATTTGGGGGTGTTACAGGTTGGTATCAAAGCTATAAGTTTTGAAACCTTAAGTGGGGGAAAACCTTAGGTAGTAGCGTTATAGGTAAGATCAAAAAGATAGGTGTGTTAGGTAAAGATAATAAACTACCTTATGTGCTATGTGTTTACATTTTAGTATTCGAAGAGTGACGATTCGTTATCACGTAATAATGAACTTTAAAATTCTTTTGTCAGGATGTCGAACGTCGGAGAACCTATTCAGGCTAGAGAGGATGTACCTCAGATGCCTAGAGAGGAGGAGCCCCGTGACATACATATTGTCTGGGAGCAGCTGGTTAGGAGAGAGCCATCTCCAGTGATCACCGTAGCTGGTCGGGAGCGTGAGCTGACACCTATTCCAGAAGAAGAGGACGAGGACGAGTCTGAAGAGGAGGAGGAGGAAGAGGATCCCGAAGAGGAATTCCTACCTCACTCTACTAGTGCTGAGATGTACAAGGCAGTCTACGATAGCAATGTGGAGCTTCATGGTCGAGTCGGAGAGCTCGAGGAAACCATTCAGCAACGAGACAAGATGATCAAGGAAATGGCAAGTGACCTAGAAGATGCACAGTGGAACCTGATACATATCGAGGTTGATAGAGATGCTGCTCGATTTGAACTGGCAAAGCTAAAGCAAGACATCTAGGAGGAGTCGAGGAAGCGTGCCAGAGCTAAAGAGTCAAGCTTGAGAGCTAATCAACGAGCCGATCGAGCTGAAGGTGAAGCTGAAGCAAAGAGGGCAAAGCTGAGGGAAATGAAATTTGCTTTTCATACAGCGATAGAGAGAGCTCAGGACCGTGTTTTCTACTACCCAGCTCAGTTCCAAGGTTTACCGTGGTATGTGGTGGACCGAAGAGCGACGTTTCGGGTAATGGAAGAGGAATGCAGAGAGGCTGTGCGACGTATTAATATGCCTAGGCAATGGCAGTAGCAGTAGCAGTAGTAGCAGTAGCAGTAGCAGTAGTAGTAGAGCTTTTGTTTATGTGTTGCTTTTTGTAGTAAATAAAGTAAATCCCATAATTTGAGATAAGAATGGGATAAGTTAGTAATGTAATCCTGTAACTTTTCCAGTTCAGGAAGGATGATGTAAATGGCAGAAATGCTATCTGGTTGATGTTTTTAAACTATGACTAATGAATAAAAGAAGTTTATTGATGTGCTATGTGATCTATGAGAATTAAGTTATTCGAACGTTTAAGTATGAACTTGAATATTTTTTTTTTGAATAAAGGGTCTAATAATAATATTTTCTTAACAGAAAATACCTCCTATAAGAAGAATAACACGTCAAAAGCCCGAGGCTTAGACGACCAACAACAATAACGATGGGACGAATCCCAACTCGGTTCAGCAGTTGGTGAACCTGTTGACAAGAGCTCTTACAAATTAGCCGTAAGTGTAGGGTACTACGTTCAAGGAATTCAAGGCAGTAGGACCGTCTGAGTTTAAAGGATCGACTAACCCTATCGAAGCTCAGACATGGGTTATGGAAATGGAGAAGGTATTTGACGTGGCTAGGGTAGGGGAAGACCAGAAGACAGCATTCGCAGCTTTCATGTTGAAGTCGGATGCTAGTTTTTGGTGGCAGGCTAACAACACCCAAGAGGGAGAAGGAGTCATCACGTGGGAACGTTTTAAGGAAATGTACTACGAAATGTACTTTCCAGCGAGTTCCCAGGACCAGATGAAGGTCCAGTTCCTAGAGCTTAAGTAGGGAGGGAAGACAGTGTCCGAGTATGCCGCTAAGTTCAATGAATTGGCTAGGTTCGCTACATACCAGGTCAGCACTGACGCTAGGAAAGCGAGAAGGTTTGAGCGGGGACTGAGGCCCTGGCTCTACAGCAAGGTTTCTATGTTCCAGTTGAACACATTTGTAGCTGTGCTAGAGAAAGCCATACTCACTAAAGGAGGAAGCGACGAGGTGACGAAGTTCAACCAAGATAAGAAGAAGAAGAATGAGGTAGAAACCAAGATTGGGGGTAGCAGCGCTGTGAACTAGAAGAGGAAATGGAATGACAATACCTCTGCTGGGAGTCAGCAGGGAAGCCAGCAGAAGAGGAAGTTCAAAGCATGTGCTACATGCGGTAAGAATCACACTGGCGTGTGCATGAAGGGGAAGCGGGTGTGCTTCAACTGTGGTCAGGAAGGCCACATCGCGCCTAATTGCCCAAACCCGAAGAAGGGAGCTTGCTTTACATGTGGATCCAAAGATCACATGGCTCGCAACTGCCCTAAGAAGCTGACGGCAGGGTCAACAGGGAGCGGAGGGAATGGAAGCGGCAATACCGTTACTATCACTGCACCATTGCAAGCTGTTCGACCCACTGCACGGACATTCAATATGACGGTGCAGGATGCTGTGCAATCAAAAGACGTGATGTCAGGTATTATTCCGGTCAATAGTATAAATGCATATGTATTATTTGATTCGGGTGCTACTTGTTCATTAATAGCTGATGATTTTGCTAAAACCCTAGATTTACCTATAGAAGAGTTAGTTTACCCCTTGAACATAGAGATTGCGAATAGGGAAGTTATTCCTGTTAGGATCGTTTATAAGAACTGTAGATTGGACATTAAGGGTCAGGAGCTTAGAGTAGATTTGATTCTGATAAAACTTAGGGAATTCGATGTCATACTAGGTATGGACTGGTTGTTCAACCATGGGGCGATAATCGACTGTCAGAAGAAGTCGGTAAACCTTATGACTCCGTCGAAGTTAGTGTTCTATGATAGCAAATCGCCTAGACAAGCGAGTTGTCTGACGGTTATGCAAGCCAAGAGACTTCTGACGCAAGGCTGTGTGGGATATCTAGCCTACATAGTAGATACGCGTAAGGAAAGCCCGAAGGTGGAGGAGATATCGGTAGTTAAGGAGTTTATGGATGTTTTTCCGAGAGATTTGCCAGGACTTCGGCCAGATAGGGAGATAGAGTTCGTGATCGATCTAGCGCCGGGAACTGCTCCGATTTTGAAGTCTCCGTATAGAATGGCTCCAGTTGAGATGAAGGAACTGATGGTTCAACTACAAGAATTACTGGACAAGAAGTATATTTAACCAAGCGTTTCACCGTGGGGAGCGCCTGTTTTATTTGTGAAGAAGAAGGATGGATTGATGCATCTTTGCATTGATTATAGGGAGTTGAATAAAGTTATAATCAAGAATAGGTATCCTTTACCTAGGATCGATGACTTGTTTGATCAGTTGAAGGGTGTGAAGTACTTCTCAAAAATTGATTTGAGAAGCGGGTATAATCCATTGAAGGTGAGGAAGGAAGATATACCTAAAACGGCTTTTAGGACTCGATATGGTCATTACGAGTTCTTGGTGATGTCATTTGGTCTCACGAATGCCCCAGCTGCATTTATGGACTTAATGAACAGGGTGTTCAAACCATTTCTGGACAAGTTCGTGGTAGTGTTCATAGATGACATCCTAGTTTATTCCAAGATCGAGGAGGAACATGCCGAACACTTACGACTAACCTTAGAAGCCCTGAGACGAGATAAGCTTTACGCTAAATTCTCAAAATGCGAATTTTGGTTGAAACGTGTGCAATTTCTTGGCCACATAATCGACAAGGATGGTATTTCGGTAGATCCGTCGAAGGTTGAAGTGGTAATGAATTGGGATCAGTCGAAGACGCTGTCTGAAGTGAGGAGTTTCTTGGGATTGGCAGGTTATTACTATAGATTTATCCAAGACTTTTCTAGAATCGCAACTCCGTTGATGAATTTGACTCGTAAAACGGTTAAATTTGTTTGGACGGAGAAATATGAGGAAAGTTTTCAAGAGTTGAAGAAGAGGCTGAGTACTGCACCTGTTTTGTCGTTACCGGATAGTTCGGGGAATTTCATAGTATATAGCGATGCCTCACATAAAGGATTAGGCTGTGTGTTGATGCAGAGCGGCAAAGTCATTGCCTATGCGTCACGTTAACTAAAGGATTATGAGAAGGGGTATCCGACCCATAATCTAGAATTGGCGGCAGTAGTGTTTGCCCTAAAGATTTGGAGGCACTACTTATATGGAGAAAAGTGTGAAATATACACAGATCACAAGAGTATGAAGTATATATTTACCCAGAAGGATTTGAACATGCGCCAAAGAAGATGGTTGGAACTGATTAAAGACTACGATTGCGAGATACTTTACCATCCGGGTAAAGCTAACGTTGTCGCCGACGCTTTGAGCGGGAAAGGTCGGGAAAAGCTGAACGTGATAACTGATCAGGATCAATTAATAGAATAGATGGCTAGATTGGAGTTGGAGGTGAAGTTTCCGAAGGAATCATATGAGGTGTTGTTTCAAGTAACCACTGGTTCTACTCTAGTAGACAAAGTGAAAGAAGCACAACTTCATGATGAAGAATGTGAGAAGATTCGGAGGAGGATAACCGATGGCAAAGAATTCAAGTTCAAGATCGATAATGAAGGTCTATTACGGTTTGAAGGTAGAATCTGGGTACCGCCAGTACCTGAGGTTAAAGAGGAGATTCTGAACGAAGCTCATAGTTCTAGATATTATATTCACCCTGGGAGTACGAAGATGTACCAGGATCTCAAGCATCATTTTTGGTGGCCAATATGAAGAGGGACGAATATGAAGAGGGACGTTGCGGAATGCGTTGCAAAGTGCTTGGCATGTTAAAAAGTTAAAGCAGAACACCAGAGACCGAGTGGTTTGCTACAACAGTTAGAAATTCCAGAGTGGAAGTGGGAGCACATCACGATGGATTTTGTGGTAGGTCTTCCAACGACTCAGAAGGGATTTGATGCAATATGGGTTATAGTGGATCGACTGACGAAGTCAGCCCACTTTTTGTCGATCAGGGTTAAGTACAACCTGGATAAGCTAGTAAAGCTATACGTGAAGGAAATCATTTCTAGACATGGTGTTCCGGTGTCAATTGTGTCCGACAAAGATCCACGTTTTACGTCTAATTTCTGGAAGCGATTGCAAGAATGTCTGGGAACGCAATTGCGAATGAGTACAGCGTATCATCCTCAGACTGATGAACAGAGCGAGAGAACGATTCAGACGCTTGAGGATATGCTGAGAGCTTATGTGATGGACTTTAAAGGAAGCTGGGAGGATCATCTACCGTTGGTGGAGTTCGCCTATAACAATAGTCATCATGCGAGTATTGGCATGCCGCCTTACAAAGCGTTATACAGAAGAAAATGCAGAACTCCTTTGTGCTGGGATGAAATCGGTGAACGTCAATTGTTGGGACCAGAATTGGTACAACAAACCGCCGAAGTTGTGAAGCTGATCAGAACAAGATTAGTTGCTGCTCAAGACAGACAGAAGAAGTATGCCGATCTTCATCGATAAAATCGAGAATTCTTACCAGGAAGTTTTGTGTTCCTGAAAGTATCTCCCTGGAAGGGGAAGATTCGATTTGGTAAGAAGGAAAAACTGAGTCCCAGATTTATTGGACCTTTTAAGGTGTTATGAAAAGTTGGCGAGGTACCTTACGAGATTGCATTACCTCTAGAGCTCAAGAATATACATAATGTCTTCCATATTTCTGTGTTAAGACCTTACAAGCATGATTATAAACATGTAATAGAATATGAACCTTTACAATTTGATAAGGACTTAACATATGAAGAAGTGCCTGTTCAAATAGTTGATAGAAAGGAACAAGTACTTAGGAATAAAGTGATACATTCCGTTAAGGTAATCTAGAGGAACCACAGTGCTAAAGAAGCTACGTGGGAACTCGAAGATGTTATGATGAAATCTTATCCGCATTTATTTGATTAGTTTTGTGTAACCCCTTATGTACCGATTCTGGGGACAGAATCCTTTTAAGGGGGGAAGAATGTAATAGACGAGAATTTTTTTTATGTGTGATTCTGGGGACAGAATCCTTTTAAGGAGGGAAGATTGTAACGATTGTGATTTTATATTTAATTTTAATATTTATTGAGTTAAATAAATATTTTATGTGAATTATTTATTGAGTTAAATAAATAAATTATGTGATTTATGGAGTGAATTAATTAAGTGTTATATATTAATTAAATGAATGTTTAATATTTATTTAATTAATGTATATTAATTTTATATTATAATTCTAATTTAATTGAGATAATTGAATTAGATGAAATATGCGATGAAGTGTTACATAAGTTATAATTAGCGAGTAATTATAATTATGTGGCAAATTTATGTGATTAATTGATGTTAGATTTTAATTGATTAAATTAGTTGTTTAATATTTAATTGATTAAAGTATGTGTTAAAATAATTTGTTAAAATAAAAGAAAAAAGATTTTAAATCTATTTGCCAAACAAGACCCTTGTATTTGTTTTAAACCTATTTCTACCAAACGGGGCCTTAGATACAAAAATATGTTTTTTATAAAGGGTTTTACCCAAACAGAGCCTTATGGCTTTTGAATTCTTGTAACTGACAAATTTTAAATTACTAATTATTACGTATTAAGTAATATTACTGTTATAAGATTATATGTATATTATGCTAAGTTAAATTACGTTAGAAAAGTTAGTCTAAAACTAAGAAAGGAGAAGAAGAAAGTATAAAGAAGAGACACTCTGTGATTTTTTTCTTAACAAAGAAGGTTGAGAGGAGTTGGAATTCTGAGAACCAAAGGAAGATTATCAGAGATATTCTTACCCTCTAGTAAAGCTTAATCAAGGATTAAGGTAATAATTCACCTCTTGTTTATTAGTTTCTTGTATTCTTGAGTTTTGGTAAATAATTGGGATTGTAATTGATGAATTTGTTAATTACATGTTATATGAATTAAGGGATGTTGTAATCCATTACATGTGTGCTATGAATGATTTGTTTTAAAAATCAAAGTAATGTAAAAATAAGTTTTATATGTGAAAATAGTGTTCTTATGGAATTTCATATATTTGGTTGATTTTAGAGTAGAAATTTATGAATTATATGTGTGAATTGTGCAAATTGGTAGTTGTTCATGTTACTAGCTGCTATAACAAAAATAATGTATGTATATAAAGTGAAATTGCTTGAGAAATTGAGTTACAGTGAATGGTTTTGGAAAATATATGAGTTTTTGTGAAAATGTCAAAATTGAGTTTTTAAAACCTTTGATTTTAATTATTTGGATAAATTCAGTGATTGGTAGTATATATAGCATGAGTATTAAGGCATAGGTATGATTTACAGTGTCTGTGTTGCTATATTTTTTCCGTTTGTTGGCTTGTATGGGTTAACCGGTGAAACAGGTTGCCGTTGTTGTCTGCCTCTGTCCGTGTTCCTGCACAGCTGCGCCGGTAACACAGCCAGAAGCAGCGCAGCTACGCCGGCTGCCTTTCATAGATTAAGCACCTGCGCAGCTGCGCCGGTGCCAAGGTCTGTGGCTGCGCAGCTACGCCGCTGGCTGTGCAGAGGCAGTAAGTTTCGTTTGTTTGTGTAGTTTTATTTGATAGCTTATGTTAAATTGGTTATGATAATGAGCATGAATTAAGTGGCTATAACATGTTGCTAGTATGAAGTTGATAATCTCATAATTTGAGAAAAAATGAAGTTTTGAAAATTTAATATAGTACTTAAATTATAAATTATAATTGTTTAATTGTACTATGAGTTACTTAATTATAAATTGATTATTTATAATTAAAAGTAAGTGTTTAATTTAAAGTATGATATTAGTTGATTTATTTTAAACAATTAAATGTTAATTAAAATTATAATTATAATTTAATGCATGTTTAATTATGGATTATAAATTGATAATTGCATGATTAATTATAATTTGTGTAATTATAATGCATGATATAGTTTAATTGATTATAAATTATAATTTGTTTATAATTTAAAAGGTAATTATAATTTAAGTAATTATAATTAGATTAAGTGTTTAAATTATAATTTAGCTAAATACAAAATTAATTTAATTATGTGACTACGGATGTGATATAATTAACTATGTGATAGTTGATTATTATTATTTATTTTATTAGAGTGAGTTAACCATGAGGGTTAACCACTTATGTGAGTTAGTTATGTGTTAACTGATTTAGATTATTATAATTGAATGTGTACAGGAAGTGTTTAAGTACGTGGTTGAGTTAAGTAGCCTGCGCGTAAGGCAAGTTTTCTAAACCCTGATCTTGTATTAATTTTATGCAAGTCTTCTAACCCTAAACTTGTTAATTTTATACAATTTTTTTGAGTTCATATATTCATTGTTGAGAATGTCCTTTCCATTTCTGTATTAGACAATTGTTTATCTAATTGAAATGATCTTGACTTATTGTTCAAGTAAGATCCAATTATTATTTTAAATGCTTTAAGTTTACTTCTAAATCATATGTTAATTCATAATTCTTTTATTTAAGAATTATTGAAAGTCGATTCAACAAATCCTTAGTTGATGAACGTCAATTCTAAATTACCCTTGTAAGCTTATCCAAACCAAACTTTCTTTGGTGCGAACTTGAATTCAAATTTCTGAGTTGAACAACCCTATTTACTAGGGGAGGTTACTACGCATAGCGTTAAGATGTTTGTGCACAATACATGGTACGAAGGGCTGATCCCCCTAAGTACGAGTTAAGGTCCATAGTCTTATTGACTGTTAAAAGTTTAAATAGAAATATTTATAACCTAGGACAAGAGTTCAAAGGTCTTATGACCCTCAGATAAATTCTATATTCGAATTTTAATGTTGATAGAGAATTCTTATTCGATTCTTTATTATTGAAGCAAGCTAAGTTGTTCAGATTCTTTTTAAAGATACTCTTTCATGTATTTATTATTATTAAACTCCAGTGAGCTGTTGTTTGCTCACTCTTGCATTAAATAACAATTTCAGTTAAGGTTGATAACGCTGATGCTCCGTCTACGAGTAAGGGCTAGGGAAAGCAAAGCAAGTGAAGAATTGTTTAATTATTTTGAAAGGATTGTAATAAGACTTGAATGATATGTTTTTATTTCCGCACTTTATTGTTTATGTCAAGGTTAGAGTAACCCTGGGATTGATTTTTGAGAAGGTTGTAACCCTTGTTTTAAGGGAGATTTTTATTATTTTGAATAAAGATTGTAATTTATCTTGAGATATATTGGATAGATGTTTGTTATAATTAGAAAGTGAACACCAAATCATGTGAAAACGAAGTACCCAGATTTGGGGGTGTCACAGGTACACTGAGTGATTATGCATATTTCACCGGGTACGAAAGGCTGATCCCCTTGACTACCAAAACTTATTATAAAAGGACCAGTTTAAATACTGACAACCTAAGTATATGTTCATGGTTATTTCAAACCACTAAGCCTCTGATATTCAATTATTCGAATATTCAGATATTAAGATTAATTCATGCTCTTTCACAATTTATTTATCTGATTGAACTTTGAAACTTAAATTAATTTTTAAATTTATATCTCTTTCATAATTAAATTTGCTAAGCAAATTTGTTGCTTACACTTGCTATATCATGACAATTATTTTAGCTAAGCCCGAGAGTTTGAGTAAGAAGGTCAAGGGCAAGGGAAAGGTCCAAGAATAGTTAATATAAATGCTTATGTATTATGCAATACTATGTTTTATGACCATGTAAACCTTTTGTGTTACTATATGTAATTAAGGTACTTTTATGTTATGGTATTAGACCTTGGGATATTGATGTAATATTTTATTATAATGAACAATGTATGTTTATTATTCCGCAATAGTATATAGAATGCTTATGTTGATGATGTACCGTGAGCACTTAATCTGAGGTTAGAGAACCCGAATTTGGTGGCGTCACAACCTATACCTCCCGGGTTGAGACTGGGGCTGACCTGTACTTCCCGGGTTGAGATCGGGGCTGACCTGTACTTTCTGGGTTGAGACCGGGTGTGATGCCCCTAAATCTGGATTACCTGACCCCCGAGTTTGGTGCTCACGATCCAACATTTAAATATCATCTAACTACCCACTTATTTTTGAATAGAAAAATATATATCATTAACGGATATTTAGAATACATTGTCCCAGGTTTTCTAACCTTAACATAACAAATATATCCTTAGATATACAAAAAGGGTTATACTAAACAACATAATAAATGTGTTCATTATAACTATTCCAGTAATACGCCTTTGCCTTTCTCTGTCCCTCCGGCTACCACGTTCCTAGCTGAAATATTGTATTTAAGCAAGGGTGAGCAACAAATTTGCTCCGTAAGTTAAATTATACAATAAAGTATAAGAATTAAGAATATAAGACTATCAATTCGATAGAATATCACCAAAGTTCAAATGACTTTGAATTAGCTGAATAAAGCGTTAATCAATAACAAGACTTTCTCGCATTTTATGCAAAACAATAATTCGATAGTGAAAGAGTAAAACGCTTTCGAAATTTCTCAATTGAATAACAAGAATCAATTCTACGCAATAATAAAGTGGAATATTATCCAAAAAAATTTTAAGCTGAGCGACCCCACAGGATCTTGAACTTCTCGAGTAACTATCAAAGGTTTTATTTTGAAGTACCCAGGTATATCAGATAACCATAAAGATTAAATCATACCCCTCCGCAAGTATATAAAGGGATCAGCTTTATTATACCCTATATTATGCATAATATTTACACGCGTGCAACGACTGAATATACGACCACAAAGCCCCTTTTTTTATATAAAAAGGTTGTTCTTCTCAGTCTGATAACCAGAATTCAAATCACAACAACGAAATACAATGATTTCAATATCTAATCGCTTTCTCGATCTAGCAGGAATAATTGGCATTGACCTGTCAATAATAATCGAGTTCTCTTCTCGAACCTATCAAGTTTCAACAAATGTTTGTCTAGCCAAAACAATTAGCTACGATATATCTCAAAACGATTCAATAATAGATAAAAATTATATGTACTATTTGCAATCAATAATAACTTCTACGGATGTGAATAACCAACAACAGTTATTCCCCGAGCATATTCTCAAAATCAATAATTCAATTTAAAGTAATAAACATGCACTAGCTGCGAATAATCCACAATAATTCTTAGACGTGGTATAATCAGCAATAATTAACCATCACTATATTTGAAAAGTAATAACTCGAGATTGAGTTAAGAAAACTTGCTTGATTCGTTGACTACTGCTACACAATTTAAGTTAACTTCTTTTGTAAGACTGGTCATTAATAAGATCGGTCTCTTAATTAGCATCACATATCTTACTCATCGCATGTAATCACATAATCAATCATTAAAGAGTACAACTATACTACCTTAGACTTAACATTTACTCGTTCATTTATAAGTTCTTAATATAATTTGATACACTATTTATGACTTTAGTAAACTTAATATATCATTTCAGTTTCCATTTCAGCAATTTAAAACAAAACTGACATCTCTTCTGACATTTCAGTTTCTCATTTCAGTAACCTGAAATGTTCATTTCAGGAAGCTGAAATACACTATTCACGAAAATATAAAATCAGCTTATTAATTTTCTATCTTTTGGCCAATCATATACATATATTCTATACACAACAAGAATTTTTCTGGAATTTTCAACTTACTTAAGTATTTTCCAAAAATCCATTTTTAGTTAATTCCTTAAGAAATTAACTACCTCACGCTTAACTCCAGAAATTCCCAACTCTTGGCGGAATCTTACACATGTTAACGTAAACTTCCAGTTTAAATTTCGTGGTCATCAGAGTTATAGAACTCTGGTTATAGCGTTTTTCGTCGGAAAAACCCAAATATTAAAATAGTTATAACTTGCTCATTTTAAGTCAGAATGAGCTCATTTTTGGACACAAGCTACTTTATAACATATATTCTCATTTCCCAAAAGATTGGATTTTATTACATTAATTAAGTTGCCAAAATAGCCCTTACAATTTCCGGACAGCCTACTTTTCTGACTTTTTCAGATTTTGCTTCCTTTACTAAAATCAGTCCAAATGAAAATCTACAACATATTTTTCAGTGATTCCACTTGGATCTATTAGAAGACTCATATATCTAACTCTAAAATTTAACCACACTCAAAAATTCAAAGTAGAATGAGAGATATGGTCATTTTCATTTCATACTTTATTTTTTTTGTTTTTCAACCTTTGGTGATTTTTAAGAAAATTTTCATATTTTCACATAAAACCAACATAGCTCATCATAATACTTACTTGAACCTCATATACTCATGGATCTAACATAATCCATGATCTAATTCACCAAATAATCAACAAACAAAAGATCAAACACAACCAAAGCTAAGAAAAATTTGATTTTCTATCTTTTGAAAAACATAACTCATATTTCTTAGTTTAGATTCAACTTTTGATCCATATAAGAGTTCAATCTATACATGAAACACTTTTAAACATATGGATATAAGGTTTTAAACCTTAAGATCATATTTTTACAAAAATCAAAATTCAAATCATAACAAAAAGAAAAAACTATAAAAGTAGAAATTTTTTATACCTTAGCTAGTTCTTCCTCTTTTTCTTCCTATGTTTACTTAGGAAACTATGAAACTAAGAAGAACTCTCCCTCTCTCTACTTCTCTAGTCTCTATGGTGACCAAATTTCTTGGCTCTCCCCCTCTCTCTCTTGCTTGGTTTCTCTTGCTTTTTTCTTTCTTTCTTTTACTTTCTCTCTCTATCTTTCTTGTCTTATCTTTATTTTTCTCTTCCTTTTTTTTTCATCCTCACCCGGCCACTTGGCCTGCTTATCTTCTCATATCCAATTTATGTTGCTTGCAAGTAATCTTCTCAAGTGTTGGCCCAATAATTGATTAACACCTAAAAAGTTATTTACCTACTAAAGTAAACATCAATCATTACATACATCTCCCTTATCTCCTCTCTACCATAACCGGCCATGATGGCCTTGTCCACCCATCCATTTTTTCTTTATTATACACTTATCTAATCTTAAGTCTTGGGCTTCCATTTAATTAATTCTTTGGGCTCTATAATCAACTTATTCCCACACTTTTAATTTTTTTATCTTACCCTAATCATTTAGTTAGGGTTTCCATTACACACCTTAGCAAGTTAATTTCTTACTCAAATATCTTTAATTTCATAACCCAATTAGACTTGCTTTACTTAGGTTATAAAATTAATTATTTAAGATATATAAAATAAATCTCTTAGGGTTAGTATATATTTTAAAATACTATCATTCTCTCATATTATAACAGATTAGGTTATTTAATTATCATACCTAATATATGTATTAGGTTACATAACTTTATGCTTAACTCACATATACACTTATATGATTCAAATACTTCCTTTTTAAAAAAAATTTATTCGTAAAAATTACACATATATTCATGTGAAATTCTCAATCCTTACATTCTCCCCTCCTTATAAGGATTCCGTCCTCGGAATCACCGCTTTTTTATTCTCTATAATCTTTTTTTTAAAAGTTGTATCATTAATTTATTCTTATCAACACAATATTAATTTGTGTCTTATGTATTAACCTATGACTTGGGATCTGTAAAAGAAAATAATTTATAGCTATATCTACCCAATATTTCTGGCGTAATTTATTTACTCAACTAAATCGTTACCTGTCACCACCTCCTGGGCAGCTACTGCATCTTGCACCGTCATGTTGAATGTATGGGCCGTTGGTCTTCCTGGCTGTGCAGGTCCTCTAATCGTTAGGGTTCTGCCATCGGGTCCCTTGTTGGTACTTCCCTTCTCCACATTCTTCTTCGGACAATTCCGAACTAGATGATCTGTCGATCCACATGCAAAACAACCTTGTATTTTCTTCGGACTGGGACAATTGGGCGACAAGTGTCCCTCTTGACTACAGTTATAACAGACTCCCTTCCTCTTCAGACAAATTCTTGGATGATTCTTCCCACAAGTCGCACAAGGTTCACCTCCCTTCCTATTCTCTTCTGACTTATTACCCGATTGGGTATTCTCACTCCATTTCCTCTTGTTCGGATTACTACCACCACTACTACCTCCTTCATTTGTTTTCTTCTTCTTCTCCTGATGATATCGGGATGCAGCTTAGCTTCCCCTTTCAGCAATTATCTCTTTCTCTAACAAAGCCGCAAACGTATTAATCCGCAATACAGCTACCTTGTTGAATATCCCTGGCTTTAATCCATTCTCAAATCTTCTCGCCTTTCTTGCCTCCGTGTCCACCTGATGAGGTGCAAATCTCGCTAACTCATTGAACTTAGCAGCATATTCTGATACCGACATATTCTCTTGCTTTAGTTCTAGAAACTTGACTTCCATCCTGGCTTCCATACTCGACGAAAAATAGTTCTCAAAGAACAACTCTTTAAACCTTGTCCAAGTCACTACAACTGTCCCAGCTCTAGCCAGATTGGTTTCCCACCAGTAATTGGCTTCTCCCTTCATCAAATAGGTGGCAAAAGCTGTCTTTTGCTCTTCTGCCACTCTTGCAATAATAAATGCTTTCTCTATCTCCTTTACCTAAGTTTGGGCTTCAATAGGATCCGTAGTTCCCTTGAATTCTGGCGGTCCTACCGCTTTAAAATTTTTAAAGTTTGCCAATCTATTAGCTGGCTGTTCTCTTTCTCTTGCTCTTGCTGCTGGCGCCCTATGTTGCATAGCTTGGGCTAACATATCCACAAAATTCTACATCGGGTCTGCTTGACCTCCTTCATTATTCACTGATTACTCTTCTCTTTGATTTCGATTCTGTCGTGTAGGCGGTATTATCTGATTTAAATGAAAATCTTACATTAATCCTTTTTCTCTACACAAATTCTTATTAGTAACATAAGTATTTAACACAAATTTCTCATATAATTGCTTATTTATTCAAATAGCACATAATACTTTTAGTACTTAATACCTACTGTTATAATCAGTCACTATCCCTTTTTGATAAATATTGAGATTAACAACACAACCTTACACAAAAAGTTGTAATTACCACAACTTTACACAAAAAGTTGCAATTCTCCAAAATATCTTAATATTCATATTAAAAATAAATATTACATTCATACAAACAGATATATTACATATACTTACTCATTGTTCTCGATATTACAATCTTTATATTACACCTTGTTACCTAAAGGTACTACTGCTTATACTTAAGTTGTCTACAGTCTACTCCCTTCTCCTGCCTTCTTACCGGGACACTTGTTAAATCCGTGACCCATTCCTCCACATGAAAAACATTTTCTCATATTTGGCTTAGGACAATTTGGAGAAATATGTCCTTCCTGTTTACAATTGAAACGCACGTTCTTCCACATCATACATTCTCCTAAGTGAGTTTATCATTTTATAAGAATCAAGAATATAATATAGTTGTATTCCATATACTTTATATATTCAAGTATTGCACATTTGCACATAACAATTAATATAATCTTATTATATTAATAACTTACTTATTTATTTTATTATTCATAATGTCAAATAAATAAATTATTTATCTCATTGATTAATTAACGATAATATTAATTAATCCATTCCTCATTGATTATTAATTTCCATAATAATCGATTAACACTTATATGATTAAATATCTTATTATTTTTATAAACACATTGCTTATTATTATTATATTTCTTGCAATAATAATAATCACATATTATTAATTAATCACCATAAAATATTTTATAACAATTAATTAATATTCTTTAATAACAATTAACAATTAATATAGATTAATTGTTTACTTTAATAATTTCTTCGTCAATTAATATCATCATTAATATATCTCATCACGGTGCCACATAAGGCTTTCCGAGTTTATTATAAACTCCACATTTTCCTCAATTATTATAATTATTCAATTTAATATAATTGAGTTAACTCACAAAATCTTTTATATTCAAATGAATTCTCATTTTCATTAATATATTTATTTTATAATATTAAGAAATTCTCGGGTATTACAGTGGCGCTACCCCTCCAGAGATTTCTCCCCGGAGTGGCGCTGCGGCGCTACCCCTGCAACTTAAAAAATTTTCTAAGTCTTTGAAAATTCTGAAATTTCCAAGCTCGTAACGTAACCGTTACAACTCGGAATTGGCTCGTTCCAAAGCCAAAAGTTCACAAATGACATGCTCTATCATCCTATCAAGTCGGAATTTGTTTCCGAATCTGTTAGTGAGAAATTTGTCGATTAGTCCATTTTTACGTTTTCGTTAAATGTTCATGAACGTTCGACGCTCAATTCTTCGTTTTAAGTCAGAATTGGTTCGTTCTTGCTCTCGCAAGTCTTATTTACCTAATTACATGTGTTGCAATCGAAAACCAACGTTTTCGACTCACACGGCGACTTTTAACTTCTATTCCGAGAAAATTACGTTTTCGACGATTATCGTCTAATCGTGTAATTTTCGCCTAATCTTCATTCATTGATATTTTTATGTTAAATCGAATGGAATCTATCCCTTGGTCATCCCTTAGTGATTCCAACCATTATGAACATCTAGATTTTATTGGTTTCACATGCTTATTATTTAAATTCCCATAACTCTCATAAGTTTCTCATTAGTCCTTAATCCATTATTATGATTTATTCCTTCATGGCTTATGAATGTTTTAAGTTCACTACTAGGCCATCCTTATTACTTCTCATTAAGCATGCTCCACCAATTCACTTCTCTATCAATTAGGTATTGAAGGAAGTTGAAGTTTAAGGCTTGAACACTATACCTCTTGTGTTCTTGGTTGTTCTTGAGTGATCAAGAGATTAGCAACCTTCTTACTTCTTGTTTGCGTGATGGTTATCAAAGGCACAAGCTAGCTTCTCTTTCTTTTGCTCTTAGCTCTCTCTCTTCTCTCTCAATAAGTTATCAATTCTATCAACAAACAAATGAACTAGCAAGCTCCTTATTTATAGCCTTGGCAAGACTTAGAGAAGAATGGTAATTTAGGCCCAACCTCCTTAACTTTGCTTTGGCCCCAAGTTTGGCCACCTCCTTAATCTTTTTTTCCCACCAAGTTTACCCCATGTGAAGCCCATGTGCTAGCACATGCCCACCCATGTCTTCTTCTGTGATCCCACATGCTCATGGGTTGCCCAATAGGTTTCCCCCACCCGCTTACACATTGGTTCGACCCACGGGTTAAATTATTAACTTATTAAATTTTATTTCTAATTCAATTCATTTCAACGTATTTACTCCGTATAAAATTTGTATTATGCGTCATATAGTTTCTCGCATTCTCTCCGTATTATTCTCGTATAATACCTCGTATTATACGCGTATTATTTTCGTATAATAATCATTTATTATTATACTTAATCAAATAATCTTTGATTTTCACTTTCTCTAACACTTAGGTTCTAAGTCCCTACGCGAAAACTTCGTGAGCCATAAATGAAATATTATTACATATTTCATCTCATCCTGAAATCCTATCATTACGCGTTTCTCAAAATTTCAAAATAAATTCCAGAGCAGAAACGGATGAATAGTGATTTCCATACGTTTTCCCCCGAGAAAACTTTTCTTGGCTAACTTAACTTTTCACGGTATATTACAGTCAAATCTTTCGACAGGATGTCATTATGATATTCCAAACTCTAAAAATGGTCTAGGGTCTCCAACCCTAACCCTTAGGGTTAAATAGTGCCTATTTCGTCTTTTCCCAAAAATATTTTTATTCTCAGAACCCTTTTATTTTTGTCTTATAAAGTCACATTCATTATTTCTAGCACGTAGCCAGAATACTAACCATATCAGATATCTGTAGGTCATAGAACGACCTTGAAATAGCTTACTCAGTTTAATAGATAAAAACAAAAGTTTTATTCCATAAAACATCATAACATTCATTTACATAAACGCCCATTTTTCTCTGGCAATAAAGTACTTCCCGGATTGAGACCAGGGCTGACCTATACCTCTCGGGTTGAGACCGGGGTTGACTTGTACTTCTCGGGTTGAGACCGGGGCTGACCTGTACTTCCCTGGTTGAGACGTGGGCTGACCTATACCTCCCGGATTGAGACCGGGGCTGAGTTGATGACCCAATATTGAGACAGGGGTTGAATTGATATTGAGACAGGGGTTGAATTGACAACCCGATATTAAGACAGGGGTTGAGTTGATGACCCAGTATTGAGACCTGGGGTGAGTTGATGACCCGGTATTGAAACCAGGGTTGAATTAATGACCCGGTATTGAGACCGGAGTTGAATTGACTGCCCGGTATTGAGACCGGGGTTGGGTTGATGACCCGATATTGAGACCGGGGTTGAATTGATGACCCAATCTTGAGATCGAGATTGAGTTGATGACCCGGTATTGAGACCGGAGTTGAATTGACTGGCCGGTATTGAGACCGGGGTTGAGTTGATGACCCGATATTGAGACCGGAGTTGAATTGACGGCCCGGTATTGAGATCGGGGTTAAGTTGAATGGACAGTTTTGTTGTGACAACCCAAAAATTTATAAGATCTTAAATGATTACAATAAAAGTTAAAAGAATAAAACCTAGCTGGGAATTTGAGGATTAATTAAAAAAAATTAAGAAAAACCTATATGGTTTACTATTTGAATGAGAATAAAGAAAAATATGGGCTACAAAATTTATAAACCCTAGAAATGAATCTATATATACTTGAAGGAATATTAAGGATAAGGTACTACGATACATATAAAGTTTGGTGACCTAATATATAAATTAGGTATTTAAATTAAGTAACCTTAAGAGTTATCTTTATTTAATTGTCCTAGTATTTTAATTATATACTAGTGACCTAATCTAAGAGATTTATGAAATATATCTCAAGCTATTAGATTATCTTATACGATTATTGGTCATAACTTATGAAGCCAACTAGGCCTATTAAGTTAATACACTAGTGGAATATATTTTGACTTATGTGAGTTATGTATGCGATTAAATAAATATACATTATATAATGTGTATACATTTATTTTGTATATAAAGAGAATTAAGAATTAAGTTATGTAACCTAATACATATTTTAGGTATGGTAATTAAATAACCTAAGTGATTATAATATGAGAGAATGCTAGTATTTAAAAATATATACTAACCATAAGAGGTTTATTTTATACATCTCAATTAATTATTTTTATAACCTAAAAAAACAAGTCTAATTGGGTTATAAAAAAAATTAAAGATACCTGAGTAAGGATTGAAGTTACAAAGGAGGGGAATGGAAACCCTAACTAAATGATTAGGGTAAGATAAAAATTAAAAGTATTGAACTATGTGGAATTCATGGCCCAAGGGATTAATTTGCAAGCCCAGGAGAAATTAGTTAAAGCCTAATCCTTTAGCCCAATGGGAGAGAAGACATTTTGGGTCTTTAGTAAGCTAATTAAGGCATTGGGCCATAGCCTAAACAATTAGTTAGGAAGCCCAAAAAGAATTAAAATAGCAAACCCAAAGGATAATTTTTTTTATGAAAAATATGTGAAATGACCAAATTACCCTTAAAATTATTTATGAAATGACCAAAATACCCTTTAATCCATGTGAACTTAAATCGACCAATCAGAGAAGAGATGATGCAAGCATGACATCATCCTTAAAGAAACACGGATGATGCAAGCATAATGCAAGCATGACATCATCCTTAAAGAAACACAAAGATGATGTCATCATGATGATGTCATCGTGATGTTGTCATCATGATGATGTCATCGTGATGTTGTCATCATGATGTCACCGAGGGACTAAAGTGCAATTGATGAGGTACTAAAGTGTAATTAACCTAGGTACCAAACTGTAATAAGCCGGGGGCAA
The DNA here is from genome assembly GCA_020205555.1 of Panax stipuleanatus. Classification (NCBI taxonomy): domain Eukaryota; kingdom Viridiplantae; phylum Streptophyta; class Magnoliopsida; order Apiales; family Araliaceae; genus Panax; species Panax stipuleanatus. The sequence continues at coordinate 41,588,430 of CM035115.1, read as the reverse complement.
ACTGTAAAAAGTTGAGCCCCTAACGTGCAATTATCAAAACTATATTTTCCTATAAATAGCAAGCCATTTCTCTTCATTTTTCAAAACAAAAAATAGAGTTAGAGAGAGAGAGAGAGAGGAGGAGGAGGATTTCGGTTTCTATAGAGAGAGAAAGAGAGAGAAAAGTTTTTGGTGAGGTTCAAGACTGCAAAAGATTAGTTAAAGCTTGCAACTTCAAGAGGTATTTCCTTTAGTGGATATTATTTTCATTCTTCTTTATATATTTAGTAAAAATATACTTTTACAAGCAGTTATAATGCCCAAATTATTTTAAGTATATAGTACAAAAGTCCTATTTACAAGCAGTTATAATGTCCGATTTATTTCTCTTATAAAGTAGAAAATATACTTTTATAACCAGTTGTTATGTTCGATTTTTTTCAAGTATTTAGTAAGAATATTCATGTTATAAGCAGTTATAATGCTGAAATTATCTTAAATAGAATAGTCGAATATTTATTTTATAAAGCAGTTATAATGCTCATTTTTTTTTAAATATAGTTGATGAATATTCATTCTATAAGCAATTATAATGCTGAAATTATTTCATGTATAGTACAAGGAGTTTTATTTATAATTGGTTATATAATTTACTAGTTATAAATAAGAACTTATAAATAAAAGAAATAATTATAAAGTGTAAAGTAGTACAATCGTACTCTTTAATGGTTGATGTATAGTAGGTAGGCTAAACAATTCCTTCAGGGAGTGGAGGTATATACGAATTAGCAATCGATCTACTCGCTGTGAAAATAGTGTAGACGAGACGGAAACTAATTTGTTGGTTGTTTGTGGGAAACCACGTAGCATACTGTACTGAATACTGTTAAAAACTCGATGTGTGCTAGGTTTAGACTTGTGAATACGTATGGTGTTAAGGTATTATCTAATATTTGACTATGTATTTAAATGTTAGAGAGTTTACTTATAAAGTAATAGTATTCTGAGATAAAATATGTTTTTCTAATTGAAAGATCAATCTTATAAATGATAGGTCTTTGTATTAGAGATTAAATTAGATTGCGTAGCAGTAATCGATGGTACAGGCAAGTTCACTAACTCAAACTCGAGTTATTATTGAACAAGCATGGTAGTGGATAATTATTGTTGATTATTCCACATCTAAGATTATTATTGAATATTCGCATTTATTACAAGTTCTCTAACTCAAACTTGAGTTATATTTTCAAAGCATGTTCGTGAATAATTATTGTTGATTATTCACATCCCTACTGATTATTGATTCGCACTTAGTGCATGTTGCATATGTTCATCAGGTATGAAAGGCTGATCACATTCATTACCCTAAGGTTCAGTTAAAGTTGTTTATGGTCCTTGTTGACATTAAACATTATTGGTTCAGTCATTCATTTATTAAAATTCTGATTTATACTCTTTCACAATTATTATATTGTTGAAAATTCGAAAGCTTATTCTTTATTTCAATCATCATATATCTTCATTGTATTTAAACTTGGTGAGCAAAGTTGTTTCTCACCCTTGCTATATCATAATAATAAATTTCAGATTAAGACGAAGGCTCGAAGAAAGACAAAGGCAAAGGCATACTATAAGAGTAGATTATTATGCATCTATAACTATTAGTTATCCGATGTAAATCATATATGAGAACCTTTTAAGTTTTTAAAGGTATGTATTCAGTAAAGGTTAATAGACCTTAGGAAATATTATAGAATCATGTAAAATAAATAATTTATATTTATATATTCAGCATTAGTTAATAGAATATGTATGAAGATAAAGTACCGTAACGTACCAGGTCCAAGGTTCTTGGAACCCGGATTTTGGGGCGTCACAGGTTGGTATCAAAGCTGTAGGTTATAAACCTTAGGTAGGGTTACCTTAGGCTATAACTGCATATATGAGAATAAAGAATAAACTTAAATAGAGTTTAAGTGATAAGAGATGAATTCAAGAAATTCATTATTAAAATAAGAAGATCGTAAAATAAAACGATCCTAAGATAGGAAAGAATCGTAATATAACATGATTACAAGAAGAGATCAAAAAGTGATCTAATAAGGTCATAGGAGTATAGATGATCAATCGTTTGATTGAAAACTATATAGCAGAATTGCTATACGACTATTGTACTATGAAATTGTACTATGAAAACTCAGGAAAGAGTTGTAGATGATGGGATACGGATTAAATAAAATTCGTATTGAGTAAAGAGAATTTAGGATCATGTGGGATTTCAATTGAGGACTCATGTGATAGCTATGACGCCCCCAAATTCAGACCGCCACTAGTCTCTAGAATTCGGTTCGTCACTTTATCACGATAATAACTAAAATCATACAATCACAGTGGATAATTTAGAATAATATACAATGGTTTATTATATTTATTCCCCAAGTTTCGCAACCTACCGCACTTAATAAATTACATAATAATATCGAATAAGGACTTATTACATAACCCTACTTAAGTTTAAACATAGCTCTGAATCAGTCTTAATACATCATGATAGACATAATACAATATAAGGATATTTAGAACATAAAAGGGGCTAGCTAGTCGGTAGCCTTGCCTTTGCCCTTATCGACTCCCGAAGGTCCACCCTGCTCTGCCTTAACTGAAAATGTTTTTAGGGAAAGCAAGAATGAGCAACAAGTTTGCTCAGCAAAGTAATATAACAATAAGGGTGAGTAATATAGTCCTCAAATCCCAAAAGGGTATAGAGAGGTGTGATAGTTCAAGACAACAAGAAATATTAACAGTTCTCAATAACAGTCGCTAAGGACAGAATAATAATCAATACGATTAAATGCTAAATCAATTTAAGATTTCAAGATAATTGAATACTGAGTAGTCACTAATGTAACGATTGAAAATTTTATATGTTATTTATAAATATTTATTGAATTAAATAAATATTTTATGGAATTTATTTGTTAAGTTAATAAATAAATTGTGTGGTTGTTGTGAATAATTTAATTAAGTGCTACATGTTTAAATAAATTGATATGTTAGCAATGGTGTAGCATAATTTTAATTTAGTTGAGAATAATTCAATTAGATTTAATGTTATGTGCTAAGTGATAATAATTTGTTACATAAATTATGTTTAATAAAAGAATTAAAATTTGTGTGACAATTTGATATTATGTGAATGTTAGTTTATTTAATTGAATTAGAGTATTGTAATTTAATTAAATAAGTGTGGTATTTAATCTATGTATTAAGGATTTATTAAAAGAATGGAAAAGAGTTTTAAGTAGTTTTACCAAACAAGGCCCTTGTATTTGTTTAATCTTATTTTACCCAAACAAAACCTTACCACTAAAACCTATTTTTTTAACTAAGAGGTTGCCAAACATGGCCTTGGGCTTTTTAAATTTTGTAACCTATGTTATTAATAAGAATTAATATGGTTATAAGTATTATATTCATTATTTATAAGTTACATATATTATATATGTATATGTATATTATAATATATGTTAGAAAGTTAGTACGTTAGTTTTACAAACAAAACAAAGAAAGAAACAGAAGAAGAGGGTTAGAGAGAATTGTCAGAGAAGAAGAAGAGAGAAGAGGAAGAAAAGCTTGAGAAGACAAAAGAGGATCATCATCTTCATCATCTCTTCTGTTTAATTAAAACTAATAAGGTTATACCCTACTCAATTCTTATGTGTTGTAATTCTTCTTTATCAAATTAGGTTTTTACAATTATGAAATTATATATATATATATATGGTGTTCATATATTTTCATATGTAATTGTATGCCATGAAAGGGTTTTCAAAATACAATTGTTGTAAAAAAACAAGTTTTCAAAGCATATTCTTCTATATTTTCATGGTTTTAGAATTCTATGTGGAAGTCTCTTTGTGAAAGTTATTTATTTTGATATGTGAATGGGATATGTACATATATATGTATATATATATATATATGTTTACATATGGTTTCATAGTTGCTTAAGAATTTCAATTCACAAGTATATGATGAACACTATGAAATTCATGTTCATAGTGTTAGATTATGAATTTATGTTGAAAATTTCTTTAAATCCTTGATGTGAGCATGAATTATGTGTAATATGTGATATAACATGATTATATATGAGTTATATGGTTGTTCTAGCAATTCAATCCATGAATTTTTGATAAACAATAGGAAGTGTGTTCATAGTGATTTTCGGTGAAGTTATTTCTGAAAAATAGCTTTTGAAACTATCAAATTGATGTTTGATTTTGAGTTATTGTTAAAATTGATCATGTATTATGTTAGTATGTTAAGAATACGAGTTATCACAATTAGAATCACTTGAATTGATTGAAAAACGAGTTCGTAGTAGCAATTTCCGTCAAGAACGCTTAAAATTGTGTTTTTCTTTAAAAATCATGAAATCTTGCTTTTGATTATGTGTTTTATGGATTATATATGTTATGAGCATATTAATAAGTTTAAAATTTTGTTTTTATCAAGTTTTATGTTTATCATATTGGGAAAAATCAAATTTGGTGTGAAGGAATGAGCCAAATTGGCTTATTTCTCCACCAGTTCGCAAGCTGGGAGGTGCACCAGGGGGGTGACATGCCCCAGCGGGGCTTCCAAGCCTAAAGGACCATCCCCAACAGGGTTCCTTGCTATCCGAAAAAGTTTGGTTTTTGGTTTTGAGTTTTTATGCCCCGTTTGTTAAGCTAGCTTGTTTCTAAGACTTGGAAAGTGAAATGTGTAATAAGATAACATGTTTTTGATGTGTTTAAGTTAGATTGAAGTATATTATGAATGTGTTACAAGTGTGTGTATGTGTGCTACTTTCATGAGGCACACAACACGATTCATTGAGTTATAGGCTTATGAATGTATGCCGTGAGTATAGACTCACGTACTTGACTAATTAGCAACCAATGTGGTAAATTACATTGTGAGTTGGACTTGGATATGAAGTTTGATGGTTTAAATGTTGTAGTTAGATACTAATAATGTAATATAAATGTGTAGGGTGTTTGTGAAGTGGTTGTAATTGTTAAAGTGTAGCTTGCGCTTAAGGCAAGTCTTCTAAACCCTAAACTCGTTAACATTAAGCAAGTTTCTAAACTTGTTATTTATATTGTGCAAGTTCTTTAAGCTACTCTTGAATGCTATGCAAGCCTATTCTTTGTATCTTTTCATTGTGCAAGTTTCCTAACCCTTGCTCAATAAATCATAAAAGTTCATTTAAGTTTCTTAACTTGTTATATGTGGTACAAGTTATACCATACTCCAATTTTCATAAAGCGTAAGTATTATAGTGTTATTTTAGTAATATGATCTTGACTTAGTTGTTCAAGCAAGATCTACTTAGTCTATCGAATGATTTGAGTTGTTTCTAAAAGCATGCCTATCTACTATGAAGTTTATTGTCATATTTTACAATTGGTTCATGATTCTTATATTATTGAACTGTAAAGTACTGTAAGTCGATTCAACTACTCCTAGTTGATGATAGTTGAACTCTAAAGTTCCCTTATCTATCCAAACCAAAGTTTCTTTGGTGCGGACTTGTATTCAATTTCTGAGAATGAACAACCCTATTAATTAGGGGATATTTTATGCGAAAGCGTTAAGATGGTTGTGCACAATTCATGGTACAAAGGGTTGATCCCCCTGAGTACGAGTTAATGGTCCATAGTCTTATTGACTGTTAAAGGTTTAAATAGAAATATTTATAACCTAGGACAATGGTTCAAGGTCTTATGACCCTCAGAAGTTTCTATAATTTAATTCTTTATATGGATGAAAGTAAAGTTATTTAAACTCTTTTGAAACGATTCACTTATGTCATATCACTGTTGTATTTTTAAGTGAGCTTTTGTTTGCTCACTCTTGCATGTTTTACCACCACTTGCAGTTGAGACCAAGAATGTTGACATACCGTCAACAAGTAAAGGAAAAGGAAAGATGAATAAATGAAGGCTTGTTATGTCAAGTTTCTTTTGTAATAAGACTTAGTTGGTTATGTTTTATGTTTCCGTATTTACGTTATTTGAATGATGTTAAGGTTTAGATAACCCTGGGATTTTATTCGACAAGTTGTCATTCTTTCTAAAGGAAGATTTTTATTAAGATTTTATGAAGGTTGTAATTAGTTTGCAATTCTTTATTATTGGGTAGATGTATGTTTTAATTAGAAAGTGAACACCAAATCATGTGGAAATAAAGTACCCGGATTTGGAGGTGTCACAACTAAGGACTATGAACTCTTATTGGGATTAACAGAAATATACTGATAATCCAATAAAAACAAGTTCAACAGGTGATCAGCCTAAAGTACTCTATATTATGCATAACATTCAATCGTACTTCAAGTGCACACGTCAGTCTCCCGACAAATATAATTTCCCTTCAAAGAAGGTTGTTCATCTAAGTCAATATAAGACTCTGCACCAATCAATTGGTTTGAATAGCTTTCTAGTCATGATATAAGTCTAGCCGAATCAAATGGTATAGACCACTCTTTATAAGTTCAATACTTGCTATTAAAGTTCGAAGAATATAATCGACTTTATCTCAACTATAAGACACGAATCATAATTCGAATAATAACAAGCTCAATACATGCTTAATAAGAGTGGAGTTCAAGCTTACAACATTCGTTAAATAAAGTAATGCAAGGGTTTAGGATACTAGCAATTAGTAATACAAGAACGGGTTCAAGGAAACTTGCCTTAAGCGTAGTTTACCAAAGTATAGCTTATCAACGCTTTTCGAATCCTATTATAATATATTTACGTATGTAGGATATCCATTAGCATTGTAAATTCGATACACAAGCTTGATATGAAATTCAAGTATACACATATGAGTCTAACTTAGTCGTAAAATCCTACATGTATGTCATTACGTACTTTACGTACCCATAGCACCACATTCGTTTAATAAAACACTATAAAATCACATAATATAGTTCGTAATCCATTCTTATCTAATCGAGACTCTAAGTGTTCAAGTAACAATGCCTCTTACATTTAATCGCTATACATATGCCATGAGGTTACTAAGTATCATACACACATGCTCACGCTATTTTAGTCATGCATTTCATGTTCTATGTTTCGCTTCTTTGAAACTTGTTTTAAATCATGCTCAACTAGTTAGGCATACATGGCAATCATGCTTAGAGGCATATAATATCTTATTATAACGATCATAAATTTTAAAATGCTTATATTGTAGTTATCAACAAAACTAGTTTTCAATCTCTTAAGGTTTCCCTTGAAAAATCTTATGTTAACCAAGCATGCAAAACTACTTCACTTACTATACATCATGCTTGCATATACACATATCAAGAATACGTAAGCATATGCACAAGTTCCTAACTCAAAAGTGTGTATGGTTTATCAAGTTCGCCTTTGAATTCTAAGTTTCCATTAGAAGGCTATCGAAATCATTTAAACAGACAAGGTAAGTCCACATATGTTATATCATACTTTCATGTTTACATGCTTATGTACAAATGTACTCAGATCATACTAGCATGTTCTCAAGTTAGAATTTAAAGTACACATGGTTTATTAAGTGTGCACATTGAAACTCAAGTTCTCTTTTGAAATCAAGCCACGGTGAGTGACCATATGAAAAGCAATATAAACTAGCATGTCAGAGACTTGTATGGTCTTATTGAAGTTTAATTAGTATGCTCAATACATCAGAAAGCAAAACAAAATCATCAACTGATTCTGCAGAAGGACGCGGCCGCGCCCTGTTTGTACTAGGGAGTGGCGCGGCCGCGCCACTCTGGTTCCAGACCAGAAAGTTCTCTGCTATTGCAAAGCTTTAGCCACTCTTCACATTTTGCTCAGCTAGCATGCTTTCCTACTGTCACATTGCATACACAACATACATATACACTTTATTAATCACGCTAGCACCTTATCACATATCAATTCCAACTACATCATGTAAATTTCTATGAATTAGAAATGCTAAACTTCAAGTTATGTATAACATTATACCTCTTGAAGCCTTGAATTTGCTAAGCCTTGCTCCTTAATCTCAGAATTCTCCTTATGCAATATCCTCACTCTCTCTATAACACTTAGCAACTAATCTAGCAAAATGAAATAAGAAGGGGAGCTTGCCATTTATAGAGGATTGATTGTCCATACCAATGCTTTACACCATGAAGCAAACTATTGGAAGGAAGAAGAAATCAATGGACATTAGATAGTTGGTGAGGAGTGGTTACATTCCATCATGAAGCCCACTCCCCATAGAATGAAGAGCTAGTGTGCGAGCTTGGGAGAAGAAGAAGGAATAGGCTATAAGCTTATGTCATTCACGTGAATGAGAAATGGACACTCATTTAGGGACAAGTCAAATACTCAGCATTGCAAGAATAACATTACACATAGATTGTATCCATATACATAAACATATATGCGTACTTAGGTTTTAAAAAAAATTAATTGGGTGTATACATGGACTCTAAGGTTATATTAATATTACATAGTAGCAAATTGGGATACACGTATACATATTAATATATAATCCATGTACATTATAAAAATGTCAATCTACGATTTAATTAGGTAGTTACACACCTCATTATTCTAATTATGTCATTATTGAAATAATTATTAATATTAATTATTCACATGCTTTAATTTAATATTTCATATAGTATTCATTAATGTACTATACCCATCACATGGTCACATAAACCTCATCTATGTAACTCATACAACTCATTAATCTTATTATATAGTTTATATATATCACATAGTCTCTTGTAGTGTCACAATACACTTTATACAATATTGTTTGATTCCATATTTTATAATGTACACATAATATGTCCCATAAGTCCAACCATGTGACTCACATCCTTTTATTATATAGTTTCTATATTAGATAGTTATATCAAAATGTCATATTATATTTTATATTTTATAGTTGTAGTTATTATACAATATGTGATAACTTTACACTTAACAATTACTTGAACAAACGTTAACCTTTTAATATAAAATCAATTATTTATTCGTTAATATGCTATCACTCATACTCACCGTTAATTAAAAATATGTTATTAATTAATCATCTACTTATTAATTCATTCTTTCATGAATTAAATTACATCACCATAATTCTTACCATTGTGCCACACAAGGCATTCTTCGAGCTTATTATAAACTCTACATTTTCATCTCAATTATTATAAATTCAATTTGAAGTAATTGAGTTAACTCATCTCATAACACATAAATATTTATATTCAAATAAATATTTGACTTTCATTAATATATTCCTTTAATAATATACATTAATAATATTCGAAAATTCTCGGGTATTACAATATCTGAGTTGTACAAACCTTTGTATGGGTGGGGATTTTGTGCTTGGTCTAACGACTACTTAGTTTATCACATTGATAATCATTAAAATATTGATGTTGCGCTATTCGCTATATGTATGTTGAGAAGGTGATTCTTTTTTCATGTGTATGACGGATATGTAGAGAATATAAGATTAGGTGCGAGTTCTTAAAACTCATACTTATGTTAAGTTTGTGACTCATAATCGTATGATATGTTTTTGAACCCCTAAGCTTATGGACAATTCCTGATTGGTTCTTGAACTACGTATTGCTAGGACAAGTTCCTAAACTCATATTATTATGGAAAGTTCCTGAACTCATAATGTGTGGTAAGTTTGATGAACTATACTGGGGTATAGAAGAGTTATGTTTGAAGAATGTAGGATTTTTAAGTTTTAATGGTGATAGAATAGATAGAATTATTAAGCAATTGATCATTAGAGAAATTGAAGTTGATGGTGGAAGCATAGGTATTCCAAATCTTCTAGTTGTGCTAGACTTCAAAAATTTTGAAATCAAGCTAAATTCGCGTTGATGTGCCTTTACAAATATAAATGAAATTTTGTTATCAGCAACACATGGTTACAATTGTGTGGAAGTGGACTTCGAAACACTAACACATCGTTACCTGTTGCAGCATGATAACACCAAAAATGATTTTTCAATGGTTTTGAACTATTTAAAGAATAGTCTATGCTAATTATTTCGGTTAGACAAAAATATGGTTTGAGTTATCAAAATACATTTTATATATCAATAATGCATCATTGAACCTGGTGCAGAGATGATAAAAATGATGGAGTTATTTGTATAGTCTTACCTAGTGTTGGATGTGATCTAAAGATCGTCAGCCCACAATGGTATATTGTAGTATGGCAAAGTCACAAAATGACAGAATCCTCAAACGGACTGTAAATACAGTGCGGTATCATAACGTCATAAAATGATTTTCAAAATTTTAAAGAAAAGTCAAGTGCCAATTAAATTTGTCCAGACACATGTTTCGATTGATGTTCGAATTATTGGTATACGTCTAAGCTAATTGATTCAGCTAGACAAATGTTAATGAAAATTCAAGTATCTCTTTGAGAATTTATCCCGAACCATATTGTTTTGATTCAGACACCAGACTGAGTATGAACATCCCTAAATTAGAAAATATGTTTGTGCCAAAGGCAGTTATGATGAACGCATACTGTCGTTCTAAGAACTAAGGTACCAGCATCGGTAGTTTACCTTCTCCGTGATTGTAAACATTCCTACTATAACATGTTTTAGATTTAGTTACGGTGAATACTATTAAACCTAAGAGTCCATGGTATATATGACCCCTCAGCATGATATGAAAAGTTTTTAACTCCTTAGAGAGAAGTCTGGGTAGAATGTGATGATAGAATAGTTCCTCATAGAAGGAAGCCGTATGTACTCATTAAATGAGAATGAAATCAGATATAGGTTAAGTTGAAAACCTGGTTTTGGTGAATAAAAGGAGTAGGGAATAGTAGGTTATAATTTCGAGAACGAAATTCTTAGAAGAGGGGGTGAATGTAACAACTTGAAAATTTATAAGATGTTAAATAATTAAAATAAAGGTTAAAATAATAAAACCTAGATGAGAATTTGAGGATTAATTAAAAAAAATTAAGAAAAACCTATATGGTTTACTATTTGAATGAGAATAAAGAAAAATATGGGTTACAAAATTTATAAACCCTAAAAATGAATCTATATGTACTTGAAGGAATATTAAGGATAATTACAACGATACCTATAAAGTTTGGTGACCTAATATATAAATTAGGTATTTGAATTAAGTAACCTCAAAGGTTATCTTTATTTAATTGCCCTAGTATTTTAACTATATACAATTGACCTAATCTAAGAGATTTATGAAATATATCTCAAGTTATTAGATTATCTTGTATGATTATTGGTCATAACTTATTAAGCCAATTAAGGCTATTAAGTTAATACACTAGTGGAATATGTTTTGACTTATGTGAGTTATGTATGCGATTAAATAAATATACATTATATAATGTGTATACATTTATTTTGTATATAAAAAGAATTAAGAATTAAGTTATGTAACCTAATACATATATTAGGTATGGTAATTAAATAACCTAAGTGATTATAATATAAGAGAATGATAGTATTTAAAAATATATACTAAACATAAGAGATTTATTTTATACATCTCAATTAATTATTTTTATAACCTAAGGAAAGCAAGTCTAATTGGGTTATAAAAAAATTAAAGATACCTGAGTAAGGATTTAAGTTACAAAGGAGAGGAATGGAAACCCTAACTAAATAATTAGGGTAAGATAAAAATTAAAAGTATTGAACAATGTGGAATTCATGGCCTAATGGATTAATTTGCAAGCCCAAGAGAAATTAGTTAAAGCCCAATCCTTTAGCCCAATGGGAGAGAAGACATTTTGGGCCTTTAGTAATCTAATTAAAGCATTGGGTCATAGCCCAAACAATTAGTTAGGAAGCCCAAAAAGAATTAAAATAGCAAACCCAAAGGGTTAATTTTTTTAAGGAAAATATGTGAAATGACCAAATTATCCTTAAAATTATTTATGAAATGATCAAAATACCCTTTAATCCATGTGAACTTAAATCGACCAATCAGAGAAGAGATGATGCAAGCATGACATCATCCTTAAAGAAACACGGATGATGCAAGCATGATGCAAACATGACATCATCCTTAAAGAAACACAAAGATGATGTCATCATGATGATGACATCATGATGTCACCAAGGGACTAAAGTGCAATTAATGAGGTACTAAAGTATAATTAACCTAGGTACCAAAATGTAATAAGCCGGGGGCAAACTGTAAAAAGCCGTGCCCCTAACGTGTAATTATTGAAACTATGTTTTTCTATAAATAACAAGCCATTTCTCTTCATTTTTCAAAACAAAAAATAGAGTTAGAGAGAGGGAGGAGGAGGAGGATTTCGGTTTCTATAGAAAGAGGAAAGTTTTTGGTGAGGTTCAAGACTACAAAGGATTAGTTAAACCTTGCAACTTCAAGAGGTATTTCCTCTAGTGGGTATTATTTTTATTCTTCTTTATATATTTAGTAAAAATATACTTTTACAAGCAGTTATAATGCCCAAATTATTTTAAGTATATAGTACATATGTGACGCCCCCACAATAGGTCCAGTCAACCCAACCCATTCTTGAGTCGCCAAATACATAGTACAGAATTCAAATACAATCTTTTATATCACACGATCATGCAAAATACGACCACACAACTGTGAGTGTCAATACAAATATGTAGAAAATATTAACATTCAACTAAGTCCTCATTACAATTATTATCACACTATTTATTAGAAATAGTGAGGACTACTACTGTTCTAACTCGGACCATCACTCTGTCCCCCGACTAGTTCCTGCGACATTCTCATTTCCTGAAGAGGACAATAGATGAAAAGGGTGAGCTCAACTAGCCCAGTAAAGAATATTATGACTAAGATAATGGAAAATAAATTATCGTTAGTCTTCAACAATTCAGATAAAATATTATGGACAACAAGTTTTAGATCAATATTCGTAGCGGAAATAACAATTCATTAGAAGAGTTAAGTAGAGGATGAAGTCTACTATTTTCTATGATTTAAAAGTCCATCATCAATATTTTATCCCTGTAACATCAATCAATAAACATCTCGAATCAAATATCCATCTTTGCACTACGGGCCAAAGATATTCATTTGTATCATCAGTTGGTCATGTTCATCTCAACACCTGTTCATCTTTGCACTACGGGCCAAAGATATTCATCAAGTAATCATTCATCTTTTCTCTACAGGCCAAAGATATTCAGTTATATCACCATTTAGAACTGAGGATGATGAAAAATATTTTAAAGAACGAATTCAGTGAGATACAGGACAAATATCAAGTATTCGTATTTTAGTTCATCCAAGTTCAAAAATACTTCATAGTAATACTTTGTGGAGCAAAATTTAAGAATAGAGCTCAAAACTTGGATCGAATCAAAGATAGGAACCTTAAAAAGCAATTTGGACAAATAGAAGAAAATTTAATTTTTTCGTGAATAGTGCCGTATACGTGAATAGTGTCGTACACGTGAATAGTAACCCCGACAGAAAAAGTAAGAATTTCATAATAAAATCCATGACAATATTTTGGTATAATGATATTGAAAAGAATACATCGTTTATGAAAAAAAAATAACATCCTTTACCTCAAAAGAATAGTACTTCTGACTAGAATATAGGATATAAGGCTGAAGAAAACTTGCACTAAATAGCAACACTCAAAGTATCGAAATACTCACAAAAATACGCTCGATATTATAGAGAGAAAATTTTCTGATTCTGGTGTGATTTTCAATTCTAACTAAGCACCCTATTTATAGAAAAATACTAGGATGCCAGGATTGACATTTGCAGCCTCGGAGCACACTTGCTTGGAAAAAAACTTGTTGGCTGCCTACCAAATTGGATCAACATTTTTTCCACACAAAACAAAAGTGGGGCCCACCCATGTTTTTAATATTTATTTTTGAAACTTCAATAATTCATAATAAATAGCCATTTTATCAGAAAAATATAGATTATATGTCCTTTCCATGGGAAATTTAATTCTTTACAACTTTGTAGAATGAAGTTTTTCCAAAATCCCAACAAAAAATAGCTGAAATCCACAAACGAATTATTATCCACATCAAAATACTGATAAAAATACCTCAGCACTAATTTCTTCTTTTATATCCACAAAATAAATATTTCTTTATCATATAAATCAATAATTAATTATTCACAAATAATATTAGAGAACTACAATATTGACAACCAGGTCGTTCTCAAGAAAGAGGGGGCCTTCCGATAAGGATTTCTCCGTACTGGCGCGCAATTAAATAACCCCTCCTAGACAGAACTTCCTTAGACATCGTCAATAATGCTATCTAATAATATTATTCAAATAATATAAATTATTGAGTTGATAATGTGAAATACTGTGTAGTGACAATTATTGAATCAATATCAACGGTAGCAATTATTGAATCAATCATATAAAATAGCAACGTAGCAATTATTGATATAAAACATCAACATAGCAATTATTGAACTAATAAAATATCATGCAATTATTGAATCAATAATATAAAATATTGAACAGTAATTACTATAATAATTATTGAGTAAGTGACTTCTTACGTAAGAATCAATAATTTGAAATACTGTGCAATACCGTGTGCTACTGTGCACAACGCATATTACTGTATTTTTATCACCGGGTACTTCAACAGTTTAACCATAACAGTTTTATCGTTATTTATAAAAAGGTTATTTCTGTCGCTTTCTATATCCGACAGTTATTTCGTTGTGGGGCCCACAAATAGCTGTGCCGTCGTACGAATATTCACCGACAACAAGAATATTCCACGACCAAAACGAATAGTCCCCGATAACAATGAATATTTTATAACCACTTGCTTATTTTGAAATATTTGCACATTTCACTCATAACTTTTCACATTTATCAAATCAACACCTTACTATTTCGAAATAATATATAAAGAAAATTAAATCTTTATTCATAAAAGTTTGGGTCTTACAACCTCCCATCCTTTATGAAATTTCGTCCTCAAAATTGACGTACGTACCTGGTATGTCGAAAAGGTGAGGATACCTCGCTTTCATTTTCGATTCCAACTCCCAGGTCATTTCCTCAATTTCATGGTTTCTCCACAAAACTTTAACTTGAGGTATAATTTTCGAGCATAGGACATGCTCCTTCCTATCCAAGATCTTGACAGGTACCTCCTCGTATGTTAAATCTTCGGCTATCTTGTCTGGTTCTAACTCAATAATATGGTTTGGGTCTTTCACATATTTGCAAAGTACGGATATGTGAAAAATGTTACGAACACGAGACAGGCTTGGAGGTAAAGCGAGTCTATAGGCCACATTTCCTACTCAGTCAAGGATCTCAAATGGACCAATGAATCGTGGGTTGAGCTTTCCTCTCTTCCCGAATCTCGTAACTCCTTTCCATGGAGCAACACGTAACAATACATGATCCCCAACATTAAATTCCATATCCTTTCGATGAAGATCCACATAACTCTTTTGTCGATCTTGTTCAGTTTGTATCCGTTGCCGGATCAATTGAATCTTTTCTATAGTCATACGTACCAACTCCGGTCCCAATAATGTTGCTTCACCCACCTCATCCTAGCATACTGGAGAACGACACTTTCTCCCATACAACGCTTCGAATGGAGCTACGCCTATACTTGCTTGATAACTATTATTGTAGGAGAATTCCACCAATGGTAAGTACTTATCCCAACTCCCTTTGAAGTCTAGAACATAGAGTCTCAATAGATCTTCAAGAGTTTGAATAGTTCTTTCTGATTGTCCGTCTGTTTGAGGATGATAAGCCGAACTGAATCATAAATTCGTGCCTATAGCTTTCTGCAAATTGATCCAAAATCATGAAGTAAATCTGGGGTCACTTTCTGAAACTATGGATACTGGCATGCCATGCAATCTCACAATCTCATTCATGTACATATGAGCAAGACGTTCAAGGGAATAAGTCTCTCGTATCGGCAAGAAATGAGCAGACTTGGTTAATCTATCAACAATAACCCAAATCGCATCTATGCCTTGAGAAACCTTGGGAAGACCCATAATGAAATCCATCGTAATGTGTTCCCACTTCCATTTAGAAATTTCCAGTGGTTGCAATGGACCCTTCGGCACTTGATGCTCCGCCTTTACACGTTGACAAGTTAAACATCTCGAAATAAACTCCGCGATCTCTCTTTTCATATTGCTCCACCAAAATATATGTCGAAGATCACGATACATTTTGGTACTCCCAGGATGGATTGCAAACGGTGTGTTGTATGCCTCCATCATGATTCTATACTTCAAGTCAGAATAGTTAGGAACACAAAGTCTGGAGTTGACTCGAAGTATTCCCTCTTCATCAATTCTTGCTTCTGGAATGGCACCTTCTTCTTCATCTTCATCAGCTCCGGATCGGTAGCTTGAGCAGCTTTAACTTTATCAATCAAAGCTGGTTCTATGCGTATACTTGACATCATCGCACTCATTCCCGCATATGATCTTCTACTCAACGCGTCAGCTACCACGTTTTCTTTTCCAGGATGGTATTGGATGGTATGATCGTAATCTTTCAACAACTCAAGCCAACGTCGTTGTCGTATGTTGAGTTCCTTTTGAGTGAAGAAATATTTAAGGCTCTTATAATCCGTATTAATTTCTACTCTCTCCCCGTACAGGTAATGTCTCCAGATCTTCAATGCGAAAACGACAGCTACCAACTCTAGATTATGAGTAGGATAATTCCTCTCATATTCTTTGAGTTGTCGCGAGGCATAGGCTATGACTTTACCATATTGCATGAGAACACATCGTAACCCTTTGCCCAAAGCATCGCTGTAGATAACAAATCCATCCGAACCAGATGGTATTGTCAGAATAGGTGCCGAGATAAGTCTTTTCTTGAGCTCTTGGAAGCTATTCTCGCATTCCTCGCTCCAAACGAATTTTGTATCTTTTCGAGTCAACTGAGTTAATGGAGTAGCGATTTGAGAAAATCCCTCTACGAACCTCCGATAATAACCAGCTAAGCCTAGAAAGCTTCGTACTTTGGTCACCGACTTAGGTTGCTCCCAGCCTTGTATTGCTTCAATCTTCGTCGGGTCAACAGACACTCCACATTTCGATACCACGTGCCCAAGGAATGCTACTTCCTCAAGCCAGAACTCGTATTTCTTCAGCTTGGCATAAAGCTTGTTCTCACGAAGCGTTTGAAGTACCAACTTCAAGTGGTGCTCATGATCTTCACGACTTTTAGAATAGATGAGGATGTCATCAATAAAGAGAACAAAAAACTAATCCAAATATTCCTTAAATACACGATTCATCATATCCATGAAAGCAGCAGGAGCATTAGTCAATCCAAAAGACATGACAAAGAACCCATAATGCCCGTACCGAGTTCTGAAGGCAGTCTTCAGAATATCCTCAGTTTTAATCTTCAGCTGATGATATCCAGAACGAAGATCGATCTTTGAAAAGAATTGTGCCCCTTGTAACTGGTCGAACAGATCATCAATACGAGGTAGCGGATACCTATTCTTGATGGTGACATGGTTCAACTCCCGATAGTCAATACAAAGTCGCATACTCCCATCTTTCTTCTTTACGAATAAAACAGGAGCACCCCAAGGAGACGTACTAGGACGAATAAAATCGATGTCTAATAATTCCTGTAATTGGACCTTTAACTCCTGAAGTTCAATAGAAGCCATTAGATATGGGGTTTTAGAAATGGGTTTTGTACCGAGTTCAAGGTCAATAAAGAATTTAACTTCACGTTCTAGGGGTAGACCGGGAAGTTCTTTGGGAAATACATCAGGAAACTCATTAACAACGGAAATATCATTCAAACCTAACGTATTCTGGTTTAGATCAGTGACATCAGCTAAGAAATCTTGACATCCGTTTTTCAATAAACGAATAGCTTTGTGACTTGAAATGATATTGACTGATTTTAGTGGTTTGGTGGTTTGGATTCGCACAAAAGGTTGATTAGGAATATGAAAACTAACAACCTTACGAAAATAATCAATTTTGGCATGGTAAGTGGTTAACCAGTCAATTCCTAAAATCACGTCAAATGCAAGTGTTTTCAAAGATATAAGATCAACAAGTAAGGTAAGGGTACCAATCTGAATCAAACAAGATTTATAAACTGTGGATGTAACAAAGGTTTCTCCCAACGGAGTTTCAACAGATAAGTCAAAGTCTAATTTATCAGAAGTCAAGTTCAAACGTTGAGCACAAGCAGGTGAAATAAAAGAATGGGTAGCACCGGTGTCTAACAAGGTGTAAACTTCGCAAGAGTTTATGATTAGCTTACCCGTAATCACCTCGTGTGGGTTCCTTGCATTTTGAGCTGTCACGACAAACGCTTTTCCAGGAATCACCGACTTTGACTTGTCCCAAATCGCCTTTGGAATCACCACCCCCGCTGGACTTGGTTTCGCTATAGGACAATCTCGAGCTATATGTCCTTCTTTTTCACAGTTATAGCATACTTTGAATTGTTGTGGGAAGTTTGGGCTGATGTTTCCCTCTTTCCCGCATTTATAGCATACGATCGGTGGTCGTTCTCCTCCCTTAGACACAGTTGATGCTAGTGCTGATGTCGACGTCTTCACGTTCTCATTGTTATACCTTCTCTTCTTGAAATCTCCCCCCGATTCGCTTTTTCTACTATCATGGCCATGATTACCACCGGAGTGGTTACCGCTTTTGTCATACTTTCCTCCCCGCTGGTTGTCATTGCTCCGATGACTGCTGCCACCGGTACGACCTTGGTTGTTGTCCCTTGGTTGAATATAATCACTATCTCGTTCTAACAACTGGGCCCTGTTCACTACATCCGAATATAGAGAAAATTTGTGAGAAATGAGGTATTGATGTATTTTGGGTTTCAAACCTCTCAGAAACATCCGCGTCATACGTTCCTCATTCTCCACCAAATGAGGTGCAAACCTGGACAACTCCGCGAACTTAGCCTCGTACTGGGACACAGTCATGTTGTTTTGTTCTAGTCTGATAAACTCTACCTCCTTCATATGACGAATACTTTCAGGAATGTACTTGTCATTGAACAGTTTCTCAAATGCTTCCCAAGACATCTTGAGTGCGGCAGGCTGGGTACGCTTCACAGACTCCCACTAGTAATCTGCCTCTCCACGAAACACAAAGGTGGCGAATGGAACCTTCTGTTCCTCCGTGCATCCCAAGACATCAAATATATTGGTAATTTGCTTAACCCACGTCTCTGCCTTGATTGGATCTGGCCTTCCCTGAAATTCTGGTGGTCCCAACTCTTTGAACTGCTTGGCAGTGACAAGCCGCGAGTTGTTATTTCCACCTGTATTATGAACACGAGTCTCCCTTGTCTGGTTTTGTATGAACTGCAAAAAATTTCTAAACATCTCATCGTTTATCGTCTGATCAGTGTTGTTTTCAGGATGAACATTGCCTTCCTGTTGCACGTTCTCCTGGTTGGTGATTAAAGGTGTCTCCACGGTCTCATTCATTTCATTGTTAACATTCTCAGCTGCCATTCTCAAATACTGCCATAAAACAAGGGTTAATTAAACAAATTAACATATCACATAATAACCCTATGCTCCGATTGACTAATTAAATATCACATAAGCTTAGGTAGGACACACTAGCGAAGAATTTACTCGTCTCTCCCCTCCTAGTTTTATTCCCAGATCTCCACTAGAGACCATATCCCTAAGCTCTGATACCAACTGTGACGCCCCCAGAATCAGTCCAGTCAACCCAACCCATTCTGAGTCGCCAAATACATGGTACATAATTTAAATACAATCTTTTATATCACATGGTTGTGCAAAATACGACCACACAACTGTGAGTGTCAATACAAATATGTAGAAAATATTAACATTTAACTAAGTCCTCATTACAATTATTATCACACTATTTATTAGAAATAGTGAGGACTACTACTGTTCTAACTCGGACCATCACTCTGTCCCCCGACTAGTTCCTGCGACATTCTCATTTCCTGAAGAGGACAATAGATGAAAAGGGTGAGCTCAACTAGCCCAGTAAAGAATATTATGACTAAGATAATGGAAAATAAATTATCGTTAGTCTTCAACAATTCAGATAAAATATTATGGACAACAAGTTTTAGATCAATATTCGCAGCGGAAATAACAATTCATTAGAAGAGTTAAGTAGAGGATGAAGTCTACTATTTTCTATGATTTAAAAGTCCATCATCAATATTTTATCCCTGTAACATCAATCAATAAACATCTCGAATCAAATATCCATCTTTGCACTACGGGCCAAAGATATTCATTTGTATCATCAGTTGGTCATGTTCATCTCAACACCTGTTCATCTCAACACCTGTTCATCTTTGCACTACGGGCCAAAGATATTCATCAAGTAATCATTCATCTTTGCTCTATAGGCCAAAGATATTCAGTTATATCACCATTTAGGACTGAGAATGATGAAAAATATTTTAAAGAACGAATTCAGTGAGATAAAGGACAAAGATCAAATATTCGTATTTTAGTTTATCCAAGTTCAAAAATACTTCGTAGTAATACTTTGTGGAGCAAAATTTAAGAATAGAGCTCAAAACTTGGATCGAATCAAAGATAGGAACCTTAAAAAGCAATTTGGACAAATAGAAGAAAATTTAATTTTTCCGTGAATAGTGCCGTATACGTGAATAGTGTCGTACACGTGAATAGTAACTCCGACAGAAAAAGTAAGAATTTCATAATAAAATCCATGACAATATTTTGGTATAATGATATTGAAAAGAATACATCGTTTATGAAAAAAAAAATAACATCCTTTACCTCAAAAGAATAGTATTTCAGACTAGAATATAGGATATAAGGCTGAAGAAAACTTGCACTAAATAGCAACACTCAAAGTATCGAAATACTCACAAAAATACGCTCGATATTATAGAGAGAAAATTTTCTGATTCTGGTGTAATTTTTATTTCTAACTAAGCACCCTATTTATAGAAAAATACTAGGATGCCAGGATTGACATTTGCAGCCTCGGAGCACACTTGCTTGAAAAAAAAACTTGATGGCTGCCTACCAAATTGGATTAATATTTTTTCCACACAAAAAAAAAAGTGGGGCCCACCCATGTTTTTTAATAAAAATATTTATTTTTGAAACTTCAATAATTCATAATAAATAGCCATTTTGTCAGAAAAATATAGATTATATGTCCTTTCCATGGGAAATTTAATTCTCTACAACTTTGTAGAAGAAAGTTTTTCCAAAATCCCAACAAAAATAGCTGAAATCCACAAACGGATGATTATCCACATCAAAATACTGATAAAAACACCTCAGCACTAATTCCTTCTTTTATATCCGCAAAATAAATATTTCTTTATCATATAAATCAATAATTAATTATTCACAAATAATATTATAGAACTACAATATTGACAACCAGGTCGTTCCCAAGAAAGAGGGGGCCTTCCGATAAGGATTTCTCCTTACTGGCGATCAATTAAATAACCCCTCCTAAACATAACTTTCTTAGACATTGTCAATAATGCTATCTAATAATATTATTCAAATAATATGAATTATTGAGTTGATAATGTGAAATACTGTGCAGTGACAATTATTGAATCAATATCAACGGTAGCTATTATTGAATCTATCATATAAAATAGCAACGTAGCAATTATTGATATAAAATATCAACGTAGCAATTATTGAACCAATAAAATATCATGCAATTATTGAATCAGTAATATAAAATATTGAACAGTAATTATTGTAATAATTATTGAGTAAGTGGCTGCTTACGTAAGAATTAATAATTTGAAATACTGTGCAATACCGTGTGCTACTGTGCACAACGCGTATTACTGTATTTTTATCACCGGGTACTTCAACAGTTTAACCGTAACAGTTTTACCGTTATTTATAAAAAGGTTATTTCTGTCGCTTTTTATATCCGACAGTTATTCCGTTGTGGGGCCCACAAATAGCTGCGCCGTCGTACGAATATTCCCCGACAACAAGAATATTTCACGACCAAATGAATATTCCCCGACAACAATGAATATTTTATAACCACTTGCTTATTTTGATATATTTGTACATTTCACTCATAACTTTTCACATTTATCAAATCAACACCTTACTATTTCGAAATAATATATAAAGAAAATTAAATCTTTATTCATAAAAGTTGGGGTCTTACAACAAAAGTCCTATTTATAAGCAGTTATAATGTCCGATTTATTTCTCTTATAAAGTAAAAAATATACTTTTATAACCAGTTGCTATGCCCGATTTTCTTCAAGTATTTAGTAAGAATATTTATGTTATAAGCAGTTATAATGCTGAAATTATCATAAATGGAATAGTCGAATATTCATTTTATAAAACAGTTATAATGCTCAATTTATTTTAAATATAGTTGATGAATATTCATTCTATAAGCAATTATAATGCTAAAAAAAATTTATGTATAGTATAAGGAGTTTTATTTATAATTGGTTATATGATTTACTAGTTATAAATAAGAACTTATAAATAAAAGAATAATTGTTAAATTTAAAGTAGCACAATCGTGCTCTTTAATGGTTGAGGTATGGTAGCTGGGCTAAACGATTCCTTCAGGAAGTGGAGGTATATACGAATTAGCAACAGATCTAACTCGCTGTGAAAATAGTGTAGACGAGACGGAAACTAATTTGTTGGTTGTTTGTGGAAAACCACTAAGCATACTATACTGAATACTGTTAGAAACTCGATGTGTGATAGGTTTAGACTTGTGAATACGTATGGTGTTAAGGCATTATCTAATATTTGACTATGTGTTTAAATGTTAGATAGTTTACTTATAAAGTAATAGTATTGTGAGATAAAATATGTTTTGCTAATTGAAAGATCAATCTTATTAATGATAGGTCTTTGTATTAGAGATTAACTTAGATTGCGTAGTAGTAATCGACGGTACAGGCAGGTTCCCTAACTCAAACTCGAGTTATTATTGAACAAGCATGGTAGTGGGTAATTATTGTTGATTATTCCACATCTAAGATTATTATTGAATAGTTGCATTTATTGCAAGTTCTCTAACTCAAACTTGAGTTATGTTTTCAAAGCATGTTCGTGAATAATTATTGTTGATTATTCACATCCCTACTGATTATTGATTCGCACTTAGTGCATGTTGCATATGTTTTTCAGGTATGAAAGGCTGATCACGTTCATTACCCTAAGGTTTATTTAAAGTTGTTCATGGTCCTTGTTGACATTAAACATTATTGGTTTAGTCATTCATTTATTAAAATTCTAATTTATACTCTTTCACAATTATTATATTGTTAAAAATTTGAAAGTTTATTCTTTCTTTCAATTATGATATATCTTCATTGTATTTAAACTAGCTGAGCAAAGTCGTTGCTCACCCTTGCTACATCATGATAACAAATTTCAGATTAAGACAAAGGCTCAAAGAAAGACAGAGGCAAAGGCAAATTACAAGAGTAGATTATTATGCATCTATAACTACTTGTTATCCGATGTAAATCATATATGAGAACCTTTTAAGTTTTTAAAGGTATATATTTAGTTAAGGTTAATAGACCTTGGGAAATGTTATAGAATCATGTGAAATAAACAATTTATGTTTATATATTCCGCATTAGTTAATAGAATATGTATGAAGATAAAGTACCGTAACGTACCAAGTCCGAGGTTCTTGGGACCCGAATTTGGGGGCGTCACATTTTCCCTCCTACAGTGTTAGTAACAGGGATATAAAATTTTGATTGTCTACAGATGCCCCTCTTTATCATGTTCATGCAATGTAATGAAATGGACAGGATAAAGATTAGTAAACACGGGAAATGCAAATGCAAATGGGAGGTAATGCATGATTTGGTATGTCATGCGTGTCAGATACGGTCGAGTGGGTAAGGTTATCACTAATTGATTATGTTAGCTTCTGCTAGGGATAAAATTATTCATGATAGCCCTTGTGGCTCATTGTCAGCCGGTTGCTGGTAGGACATCCATTGACATGTTATCAGAGTTAGGCTGCTGTCTCGTTCTGTTGGAGATGTCACTAATAGGCTACCGCGAACTATTTTTGTCACTTTCTGTTGGGGATGACATAATCCATGATAGCCTAGGTGACTTTGATGAGGACGACATTGTTGTCACCGAGTTATTTCAATGAGTGCTCTCGATGCCTATCTTGACGATAATCTACACCGGTAGTTCGCCACAGTAAGTTAAATCACCACTTCATCTCGGTGCTCCCTCTGAGGATGTGTATAACAGATTCCATCATCGGGGATGGACTATTATATTGCTTCTGTCATCGGATCCCTTTCGACGCTTTGTTGGGGTTGAGCCAACGGCCGAACTGTCTCGGTCTGTACCCAAAACTTCGCTGGGGTTGAGCCAACGGCTAGACTGTCACCGGTTTGTACCCGACGCTTTGCTGGGATTGTACCAACGGCTGAACTGTTATCGGTCAATACCCAATGTTTCGCTGGGGTTGTGCCAACGGTTGATCTGTTATCGGTTAATACCCGATGTTTCGCTGGGGTTGAGCCAACGGCTGAACTGTTATCAGTCTGTACCCGACACTTCGTTGGGGTTGTGCCGACGGTTGATCTGTCATCGGTTAGTACCCAACGCTTCGCTGGGGTTCAGCCAACGGCTAAAATGTCTCGGTCTGTATCCGACGCTTTGTTGGGGTTGTGCCAATGGCTGAAATGTCTCGGTCTGTACCCGACACTTCGCTAGGGTTGTGCCAATGGCTGAACTATCATCGGTCAGTACCCGAAGCTTCGAAAGTAGCAGTTTTCAGTGGTTTGGCGCAGTTTTTCGGCAGTTTGTCAGTATTCTTCATCATTGAATACCAAGGGTTTTCAGAGAGTTCCCCTTTCTTTCAGGATTACGCTACTTAAATGCAGGACTTCAGGACAAACCGCTCAATCACGTAGCGATTTTTCTTAAGATTTAACTTAGCAGCTCATATAAACTGCGTTTCAACTCGAACCGAGCCGAACCGAGCCCAGGGAAGTGGGACCCACCCTGGGGAACCGCAGGTAGGGGTACAGCTACTGCGGGTGCGCTCGCTTCCACCTGTGGCTTTATATTGGGCAGCGGGAGTTCATTTGAATCAGTTCATTTCGAGTTTTAAATAATATCCGATCTTCTTTTTCAGATCTATGGAGTTTGGGCAGCCTTTTTCTGATTTCGTCAGTTTCTAAGTGTTCAGCTCATCGCAGGTAACGTTCTACGTCTTTTTTTCGCAAGTTTTGACCGTTAAAAGCATGTAAACCACATAAGGGGCTTTTAGACGCAATGTATGAAAAATGTATGCCTATATGACCTGCTAAAATTTTTTTGACTTCATATATATGCATATTTGACTGTAATGCACGTTTTGATTTAAGAAAATTCAGATTCTGAGACGGTCATTTTTTACTCTTTTTGATCAGTTTACTCATCCTTTTTGTGGCCTAGTGAGCCTGAATTTTCAACTAAAAATATTCATGGTAATTTGGTTACCATATGAAGTTTATTTTTGATTTTATTTTATAAATATGAACTGTTCTTGTTTTTGGGAAGTTGTGCTACTAAATGGCCACCTAGACATGCCTATATGCATGCCGACAATCTATTTTACAAATGAGACTCTGGTAAAATATTTTTCAAAAGCCCGAGCATTCAATAAACATGCAATTTTGACTCTACTGTGGATTCTTGACTGACCCATGTAGGTTTTCAAATTTTAGCTTTTGAAAAACATGCAGTTTTGATTATACTGGGGATTTTTGACTGAACAATGCATGTTTTGAGACTTAGAAAATGCATAGAGTAGTGATTTAAAATAAT
This sequence comes from Panax stipuleanatus, assembly GCA_020205555.1. NCBI lineage: Eukaryota > Viridiplantae > Streptophyta > Magnoliopsida > Apiales > Araliaceae > Panax > Panax stipuleanatus. Next base: position 41,562,539 of record CM035115.1, on the reverse strand, counting down.
AAGCCACCGGTTTTAGGCTTACAACACCCTTTCTGGGGTGATTTGGAGACTTTGTCTAGGTGATGGACCGAGATAGACCCGGAAGTGCTAGCAGGGTAGTCTCAGGCGTTAGACGGAGGCGAGCTTCTGATGCTCCTCAGCCACGTCCCGCTCGACTGCCTGGCAGATTGGCAGAGTCAGTGATTCGTCCAGCCCAGGATGAGCCACCGATTGATATTGATGATGAGCAGGCTCTTTTTGCTGCTCCTGCTCCTGCTCAGGCACCACGAGCGGAGGTTCCGGGCACTATTGTGCAGATCCGGGACCTGTTGGGAGACTTGAGTCGTCATCCATTGAGATTTCTCTACGCCAACGAGGTGACTTAAATTTTTCTTCTTTCTGGATTCTCTTTCTTTCTTTTACCATTCTCGGGGCACAGGTTTTTTTTTACATGGGTTGATTTTTTTATGCAGGTTCCCGGCTTTACGCAGCCTTGAGGGAACTGGTTTAATGTGCACTCCCTGTACCATACTCTGCACTAGAACTACAGGGATATCGTTGATGGCTGGGGGTTTCAGGCCTTCTTCTCCATTCTTCACCTCCGTTGCCATTGGGGCTATATGAGGGATTTGTATGAGCGCTAGTTTCACCAGACTCAGTCCCTTCATTTGTTGGACTGTGAGCTGATGATGACCCTTATGGACTGGAGGTTCATCACCGGTATTGAGTTCGAGGGTGAGCAGGTGCTTATCATGGCTGACATCACACCTACTGCCGTTCGGTCCCTGCTAGGAGTTCTTGCGACGGCGATCAAGGTTCGAATGATTTGATTGGGTCCTTTGAGTATAGATGCCCAGAGTTGGGCTTTACTTGAGCCTCTGCCTGATGATCAGAGGTTTAGGGATCGCATTTTGAGGCGTTTGTCATGGTGATCATCAGGGATTATTTTGTGGCAGATAACTCATCGACTGTGTCCTTCGCCCTAGTTAGTTCTACCTGACATATAGAGCGCCTCAGTGACTTTGATTGTGATTCCTACACCTTTGCCTATTTTCTTCGAGGCATGCGCATGATTTCGGAGGGTTTGACGGAGGCTTGGTTAGGGTTCTACCCGTTTTTATTGGTGAATACATCTTTCTTGTACCATTTTAATTTCTGCATTTACATTTGTCAGTCTTAGTCACTGAGGACTTTTGATATTTATATGGCCAGTTCTGGGCATATGAGAGGCTTCTTTGCCTACGGCCCGCCACTGTTTTAGGTCTGGAGACCTATCCTCAGGGATGGCGTTGGCATCACTCCACTCTGACAGAGGTCCTTGTTGCTGAGGGCTTTACTCATTCCCGCCTGTAGTTAGAGCTTTTGATAGTCGGAGCGATTTCTTGGATGTCGTATACCTTCGAGGTTTTGATCGTTGGATTTGAGGGAGGCTTCCCCACTGGTCGGGAGTTTGCGTTGTCGACCCGTAGAGTCCCGTTATTGACAGAGGGAGGCGAGGAGCTCTATTTAGGAGAGCGGGCTATAAGGAGCATTACGGGGCAGATTCGCATTCCCATTGTTCCTCCTACTTAGCATCATTGGCCATTGATCCATCCACTGACAGATATCCCTATGGTGGGCATAGACGGCTTTACCCTATCAGAGGGCCCTTATAGCTAGGAGGCATTTAGCAGTTGGTGGAGTCCTCGCACTATTGGAGCTCAGACTCGTGCTACCAAGTTTATGGCAGACATGGTGCTTGGGTCTGTGATGATTACAGATTGGATAGCTTGCCTCAGGGAGCCTACTCAATTAGACCAGATTGTAGAGCTGACCCAAGAGTTGGAGAGAGCTCACTTTTTTATCAGGCATCTTGGCCGAGATCCGTCGTAGGCATCTTCTTTTGACCCTTCCAGCTTAGCAGCGGGCCCCTCTTTAGGTCCATTTTTTAGCAATTTTACAGGGGATGATCCTCCCCTATACCGCCCAGACTTGCCTAATGACCACGACTTTATGTCCACGGAGGAGATGGAGCAGGTTAACCACCTGTGCGTAGATATTCTGGATCTTTTTGGATAGCTATTGTAGCTATATCTTTTCGTCGATCACTATTTTGGCTTTTGGGCGGTTGTGCCCTATTTTGATAGACCATTATTAGTAGTTGGGTGGTGGTGCCCCATTCCTGTACTTTTTTATTTTATTTTGTATTATCAGACAGAGATGATGCTTGCAATAAATAGTTTATTATAGATATGTATGATATTTCCTATCTATCGCATCATGTTTATCATTGTCATTATGTATGTATTATGTCATGTGTATGCATTTAGACAGATGAGTTCAGATTTGACTCCTGGATGGTCTTGTGATACGGTGATACAGATGGCATCATTTACCGTCAGTCGTATTGGGCATCTACCACCGTCTGAGGTGGTATCGTTGTTGAGATCGTGGTACGAGAGTCTGCCTTCTCAAGTAGTGGGACAGTGGACCAGATGCTGGGGCTTTCGTTGGCCCTCGAAAATTTTCAGGTGCCATACGGGTTTGTAGATGGCATCTTATCCTGTTGGATGCCCAATAGACAGGACTTTCGCTTCGGGCATCATGAGTTGACTCCGACCCTTGAGGAGTACTAGCGGTTTACTAGCTTAGCTTTAGAGGTGTCATGTAACGAATGAGATTTTTATATATTAATTTTAAATATTTATTGAATTAAATAAATATTTGATTTGATTTATTTATTGAGTTAAATAAATAAATTATATGATTGTTATGGATTGATTTAATTAAGCGTTATACATTAATTAATTTAATTAAGATAATTAAATTAGATAAAATTTATGTGATAATTGTTACATAAAATTATAATTAGCTAGTAATCATAATTGTTATGTGGCATTTTTATGTGGTTAATTGACGTTAGCTTTTAATTAATTAAATTAGAATGTTAAAGATTTAATTGATTAAAGTGTGAAATTAAAAATAAGTGTTAAAGGATTTATTAAAAGAATAAAAAGGATTTTAAATTAGTTTTACCAAACAAGGCCTTAAAACAGTTTTTAAAAGGGTTTTGCCAAACGAGGCCCTTGCACCTGTTTTAATTCTGTTTTACCAAACAGGACCTTAAACACAAAAATCTGTTTTAAAAACTAAGTGGATTTGGCCAAATAAAGCCTTAGGGCTTTTTGATTTCAAAAATTATTGAACTGACATTTTATTTATAAAGGGCTATTATGTTTTAGCAGTTACAATATATATATATATATATATATATATATCCTATATCTATTGTATCTATATTATATTATCAGTTATGTAATATAGATATACGTTAGGAGAAATATAATTAGTGTTAGAACAAAACAAAGAAACAAAGTTAGAAGAGGGAAAATACAGAGAAAGGAAGAGAGAAGAAGAGAAAAAAAGAGAAAGCTTGAGAGAATCAAACAATCATCACCTTCTTCTTCACCTCAATTAGCAAAGGGGTATAATCTCTAATCCTTGTAGTTAAAAATATTATTTTGATATTTTTCATGATGTTATTCTCTGTAACAAGAAATTTCATGGAAATTGTATGATCATGGTTCCTATATGTATAATTTGTTTATAGCATGTTCATGTATGATTTGTATGTTTAGTTTAGTTGTTAATTCATACATACATGATGAACATGAGGGATTCATGTTCATCCAAAAAGTTACAGATAATTGGTTTTTTCTAAATAGTCTTTCAAAATCAAAGTTTCATGGTTGATGGTTAATTGTTGTTTAACTGATGATAGATAATGACAATGTGTTTATAAAAGAATTCAATATGGCTTGAACTGGGTATTTTGAAGTAGAAACAAAATTATAGTGTTCAATTTCATCAAGAACACTTATTTATGGTTTTTTTTTTCAAAAATCATGAAATTGTGTTTTTATTATGTGTTTTAATGATTCAATGTGTTAAAATATGTTAGAATTTTTAATATTATGTTTCTGTAAAGTTTTATGTGTAATTGGTTGGTTAAAGTCGGAACTCGATGTGGAGAAATAATCCAAATTGGCTTTTTCTCTGCACAGTTCGCGAACCCATCTGCCGACGCTACAAGGGGCCCGCCCCAGCGGGCCTATCAAGCCTAAGACACCTGCCCCGGCGGGGGGGGGGGGGGGTTGCAGAAAATGGCAATGTGTTATATTTTTTGCATTTTGTTTGGAGCATGAAAGTTAACCTAATGTGATTATGTGATATTATGTTAGACTTACATTAAAAGGCTAAATAAATATTAATAGATTATATTAGTAAAATATAATATGTGACTATAATTTTGAATAATTATAATTAAAGTAAAGGTTTAATTTAAATTATAATTATAATGAATATTATTTGATTAATTTTAATCAAGTAAAGGTTAATTTAAATTATAATTTATTTAATTATAATAGTTGCATGATTAATTATAAATTATAATTTAATAAATGCATGATGTAGTTTGATTAATTATAATTTAATTAACATAAGATGTAATTTGATTAATTAAGGTGAATGTTTAAATTATAATTTGTTTAATTATAATTTAATATAAGTACATAATTATTATTTGATTTAATTTTGTGAGCATGTAATATAATTATGCGATGTAATTAATTATGTGATAATTAATTATTAACTGAATAATTAAACAAGAATGAGTTAACCTAGATGGGGTAACTAATTATGTAAATTAGTTACGTGTTAACTAATTTAGATTATTATGGTTAAATATATATGTGTAGAAAGTGTTAAGGAAAGTGGTTTGTAATAGTAGCTTGTGCTTAAGGCAAGTCTTCTATCCCTAAACTCGTTAATTATACAAGTTCTTTAATCCTTATATTGTGCAAGTTTTCTAAACTCAAACTTGTTATTGTTATGCAAGTATTTTAAATTCAAATATTTATTGTATTTTGAGATTGTCCTTTTATTTCTGCAATGGACAAATACTTATTTAAAGTTCATGATTTAATTAAAGTGACCTTGACTTAATTGTTCAAGTAAGGTTAATCTTATCTTTCGTATGCTTTAAGTTTAAATTCTAAAGCATAAGTTATCTCATAATTTGTTATTATTGAATTATTCTTGATTATTGTGAGTCGATTCAACTATTCCTTAGTTGATGATAGTTGAAACTCCAAATTTCCTTTTAGCTATGCAAACCAAACTTTCTTTAGTTCGGACTCGTACCAAATACTGAGATGAACAACCCTATTTATTAGGGGAGGTTACTATGCGAAAACGTTAAATGTTTGCGCACAATACATAGTACGAATGGCTAATCCCCCTAAGTACGAGTTGAGAGTCCATAGTCTAAATGACTGTTAAAGATTTTAAATATAATGTTTATAATCTAGGACAAAGTTCAAGGTCTTATGAGCCTCAGATGATTTCAATATTCAAAATTCTAAATATTAATGAAAGAATTATTATTCAATTCTTTATTGTCGATGAAAGTAAAGTTATTCAAATCTTTTGAAGTTATTCAGTTATGTCATATTATTGTTGTATTCCAAGTGAGTTTTTGTTTGCTCACTCTTGTATATTTAATAATCCCTTGCAGTTAAAGCCGAGAACGTTGACGTACCGTCAACGAGTAAAGGGAAAGGCAAGAAGAACAAGTGAAGACTTGTTATCTTTTGATTTTGATTGTAATAAGACTTTATGTTATGTTTTTATTTCCGCATTATTAGTTATGTTAAGGTTAGATAAACCCTGGGATGATTTTGAATAAGGTTGTAATTCTTTTTTAAGGAAGATTTTATTATTTATTCAAGGTTGTAATTTATTTTACATTCCTTATTATGGGTAGATGTATGTTCTATTTAGAAAGTGAACACCAAATCATGTAGAAATAAAGTACCTGGAGTTGAGGGTGTCACAGGTTGGTATCAGAGCAGTAGGTTATGAACTTGAGGTGGGGGAAAAACCTTAGGTAGTAGCCTTATAAGAAGATCGAAAAGATAGTGGTGATAGGTAAAGATAATAAGCTACCTTATGTGCTATGTGTTTAAGTTTAAGTATTCGAAGAGTGACGATTTGATAGCACGTAATAATTAAACCTAAAATTCTTTTGTCAAGATGACGAACGTTAGAGAATCCAGTCAGGATAAGGAGGAGTTACCTCAGGTGCCTAGAGAGGAGAAGCCCCGAGACATCTATGTTGTATGAGAGCAATTGGTTAGGAGAGAGCCATCTCCGTTGATCACCGCAGCTGGTCAGGGATATGTGCTGACACCTGATCGAGATGATGAGGATAAGGATGAGTCGAAGGAGGAAGAGGAGGAGGAGGATCCCGAGGAGGAATTACCACCTCACTCTACTAGTGCTGAGATGTATGAGGCGATCTACGACCGTAACGTGGAGCTTCAGGAACTGGTGGACGAGAGCCGGACTACCATACAGCAAAGAGACGAAATGACCGAAGAGCTGGACAGTGAGCTAGGAAACACAAAGTGGGATTTAATTCACGCAGAGAGTGATAGAGATGAAGCACGGGCTGAACTAGCGAAGCTGAAGCACGACATCCAGGAGGAGTCAACGAAGCGTGCCAGAGCGGAGGAAACAAGCTTTAGGGCTACTCAATGAGCCGATCGAGCTGAAGACGACGCTGAAGCCAAGAGGGCCAAACTGAGGGAAACAAAATACGTTTTCCATACGACTGTAGATAGGGCCCAGGATCGAGTCTTCTTTTACCCAGCTCAGTTCCAAGGTTTACCATGGTACGTGGTGGATTAAAAAACGGTGTCCCAGGTGATGGAGGAAGAACGCAGAGAGGCTGTGCGACGTCTTAACATGTCTAGGTAGTAGAGCTTTTAAACTATGTGTTTTTTTATGTAATAAGTAATGTAAATCCCATAATTTGAGATAATAATGGGATGAGATGATAATGTAATCCTGTAACTTTTTCAGTTCATGAAAGAGGATGTAAATAGTAGAGATGCTATCTATTCTATATTTTTAAAACTACGAATGAATAAAATGAAGAAGTTTATTGACGTGCTATGTGTTCATATATGAATATAGTTAATTTAAATGTTTAAGTATGAACTTGAATAATTAAGAATTGAGTAAAGGATCTAATAAGGATATTTCTTAATAGAAAATGCCTCCTAGAAGAAGACCTACACGACAAAACCCTGAGGGTTTGACGAACAATAATAATAACAATAATAACGATGGGCCGAATCCCAATTCGGTTCAGAAGTTGGTGAACCTGCTGACGGGAGCACTTGCAAATCAGCCGCAAGTGCAGGGCACGACATTTAAAGAATTTAAGGCAGTAGGATAACCAGAGTTTCACGGATCGGTAAACCCAATAGATGCCCAAACGTAGGTAATGGAGATGGAGAATGTCTTCGACGTAGCAAGACTTAGCGAGGACCAGAAGACGGCTTTTACGACTTTCACGTTGAAGTCGGATGCTAGTTTCTGGTGGCAGGCCAATAAAACCAGGGAAGAAGAAGGAGTTATAGCGTGGGACCGTTTCAAAGAGATGTTCTTTGAAATGTACTTTTCCGTTAGCTCGCAGGACCAGATGGAGGTCCAGTTTCTAGAGCTTAAACAAGGAGGAATGACGGTGTCGTAGTATGCCGTGAAATTTAATGAGCTGGCCAGGTTCGCTGCATACCAGGTCAGCACTTACACTAGGAAGGCAAGGAGGTTTGAGCGGGGACTGAAGCCCTGGCTCTACAGCAAGGTCTCCATATTTTAGCTAAATATGTTTGCAGCTGTGCTAGAAAAGGCCATACTCGCTAAAGGAGGAAGCGACGCGGTGACCACATTTAATCAAGAAAAGAAGAAGAAGAATGAGACAGAAACCAAGGCTGGTGGTAGCGGGGCTATCAACCAAAAAAGGAAGTGGAATGATAACACCTCTACTAGAAGTCAACAGGGAAACCAGCAGAAGAAGAAGATTGAAGCATGTGTGACATGAGAGAAGAATCACACTGTAGTGTGCATGAAGGGGAGACGGGTGTGCTTCAACTGTGGTCAGAAAGGCCACATTGAGCCGAATTGCCCGAACCCGAAGAAGGGAGCTTGCTACACATGTGGATCCAAGGATCACATGGCCCGAAGTTGCACTAAGAAGCCAGCGGCAGGGTCAGCAGGTAGCGGAGGAAATGGGAGCGGCAACACTTTGGCTATCACTGTACAACTGCAGTTTATTTGACCCACTGCCCGAACATTCAACATGACGATGCAGGATGTTGTGCAATCAAGGGATGTGGTGTCAGGTATTATTCCAGTCAATAGTATAAATGCATATGCATTATTTGATTTGGGTGCTACTTGTTCATTCATATCTAATGAATTTGCTAAGACCCTAGACTTACCTAAAGAGGAATTAGTTTATCCCTTGAACATAGAGATTGTGAATAGGGAGGTTATTCCTGTTAGGTTTGTTTACAAGAACTATAGATTGGACATTAAGGGTCGAGAATTAAGGGTAGATTTGATTTCGATTAAACTTGGGAAATTCGATGTGATTTTGGGTATGGGTTGGTTGTTCAACCATGGGCTAGTAATCGAATGTCAAAAGAAGTCGGCAAACCATATGACTCCGTCAAAGTTAGTGTTCTATGGTAGCAAATCGCCTAAACAAGCGAGTTGTCTAACGGTTATGCAAGCCAACAAACTTTTGATGCAAGGCTGTGTAGGATATCTAGCCTACATAGTAGATACTCATAAGGAGAGCCCGAAGATAGAAGAGATATCAGTGGTTAGGGAGTTTGTGGACATATTTCAGGATGATTTGCCAGGATTTCCACCAGATAGGGAGATAGAGTTCGTGATCGACTTAGCGCCGAAAACTGCTCCGATTTTGAAAGCTTTGTACCGAATGGCTCCAATTGAGATGAATGAATTGATGATTCAACTGCAAGAACTGCTGGACAAGAAGTATATTCAGCCGAGCGTTTCACCGTGGGGAATGCTAGTTTTATTCGTGAAGAAGGAGGATGGGTCGATGCGTCTATGCATTGATTATAGGGAGTTGAACAAAGTTACGATCAAGAATAAGTATCCTTTACCTAGGATCGATGACTTGTTCGATCAACTGAAGGGTGCTAGATACTTCTCAAAAATTGATTTGAGAAGTGGGTATCATCAGTTAAAGGTAAGAAGAGAAGATATACCGAAGACAGCTTTAGGACTCGGTATGGTCATTACAAGTTCTTAGTGATGTCATTTGGTTTAACGAATGCCCCAACTGCATTTATGGACTTAATGAATAGAGTGTTTAAGCCATTCCTAGATAAGTTCGTAGTGGTGTTCATAGATGACATCCTGGTTTATTCCAAGATTGAGGAGGAACACACTGAACACTTAAGGCTGACCTTAGAATCGCTGAGACGAGAGAAGCTTTATGCAAAATTCTCAAATACGAATTTTGGTTGGAACGTGTGCAATTTCTTGGCCACGTGATCGACAAGGATGGGATTTCGTTAGATCCATCGAAGGTTGAGGCCGCAATAAATTGGGATCAGCCGAAGATGTCATCTGAATTGAGGAGTTTCTTGGGATTGGCGAGTTATTATCGAAGATTTATTCAGGAATTTTCTAAGATCGCAACTGCGTTGACGAATTTGACTCATAAAACAGTTAAATTTGTTTGGACGGAAAAGTGTGGAGAGTTTTCAGGAACTGAAGAAGAGGTTGAGTATTGCGCATGTGTTGTCTTTATCGGATAGTATGGGAAATTTCGTGGTATATAGTGATGCCTCACATAAGGGATTAGACTGCGTGCTGATGCAGAGCGGTAAAGTTATTGCCTACGCATCACGTCAGCTGAAGGATTACGAGAAAGGGTATCCAACTCATAATTTAGAATTGGCGGCAGTAGTGTTTACTCTAAAGATTTGGAGACACTACCTATATGGAGAAAAATATGAGATATACACAGATCACAAGAGTCTGAAGTACATCTTTACACAAAAGGATTTAAACATGCGCCAAAGGAGATGGTTGGAATTGATCAAGGACTATGACTGCAAGATACTTTACAATTAGGGTAAAGCTAATGTGGTTGCCGACGTTTTAAGCAAAAAAGATCGGGAGAAGCTAAATATGTTAACTGATCAGGAGCAGTTGATAAAAGAAATGGCTGGATTGGAACTGGAAGTGAAGTATTCGAAGGAATCAAATGAGATGTTGTTTCAAGTAGCTACTAGTTCTACGCTGGTAGACAAAGTGAAAGAAGCACAACTTCACGATGAAGAATGCGAAAAGATCCAGAAGAGAATAGTTGATGGTGAAGAGTTCAAGTTCAAGATCGATAACGAAGGACTGTTACGATCTGAAGGAAGAATCTGGGTACCACCGGTACCAGAAGTTCAGCAGGAGATTTTGAGAGAATCTCACAATTCGAGATATTCGATTCACCTTGGGAGTACAAAGATGTACCAGGATCTCAAGCACCATTTCTGGTGGCCGAATATGAAGAGGGACATTGCTGAATGCGTTGCAAAATGCTTGATGTGCCAGAAAGTCAAAGTAGAACACCAGAGACTTAGCGGGTTGCTACAACCGTAAGAAATTCCAGAATGGAAGTGGGAGCATATCACGATGGATTTCGTGGTTAGTCTTCCAGCGACTCAAAAGGGTTTCAATGCAATATGGGTTATAGTGGATCGACTGACGAATTTAGCCCACTTTCTACCGATCAAGATTAAGTTCAACTTGGATCAGTTAGCGAAACTCTACGTGAAGGAAATTATTTCTCGGCACGGTGTTTCGGTGTCGATTGTGTCCGACAAAGATCCGTGTTTTAAGTCAAATTTTTGGAAGAGACTACAAGAGTGTTTGGGAACGCAATTGCGAATGAGTATGGCGTACCATCCTCAGACTGATGGCCAGAGCGAGAGGACGATTCAGACGCTAGAGGATATGCTGAGAGCTTGTGTGATGGATTTCAAAGGAAGCTGGGATGATCATCTACCGTTGGTGGAGTTCGCCTACAATAATAGTTACCACGCAAGTATTGGCATGCCGCCTTATGAAGCGTTATACGGAAGAAAATGCAGAACCCCATTGTGCTGGGATGAAGTTAGTGAACGTCAACTGTTGGGACCGGAACTGGTATAACAAATTGCCAAAATCGTGAAGCTTATCAGAACAAGACTAGTTGCTGCTCAAGACAGACAAAAGAAGTATGCCGATCAACATCGATATAACCGAGAATTCTTACCAGGAAGCTTCGTTTTCCTGAAGGTATCTCCTTGGAAAGGGAAGATTCGATTAAGATGGGGAAGCTGAGTCCCCGATTCATTGGACCTTTTGAGATACTGGAAAAGGTTGGCGAAGTGGCTTACGAAGTTACGTTACCTCCGGAGCTAGATAATATACACAACGTCTTCCACAATTCTGTGTTGCGACCGTACAAACATGACTATAAACATGTAATAGAATACAAACCTTTACAGTTCGATAAAGACTTGACATACGAAGAAATGCCTATTCAAATAGTTGATAGAAAAGAACAAATACTTAGAAATAAAGTGATACCTTCTGTTAAGGTAATCTGGAGGAACCACAGTGCTGATGAAGCCACGTGGGAACTCGAAGACGTAATAAAGAAAATGTATCCCCAATTATTTGCTTAGCTATTTGTGTAAACCCTTATATGCCGATTTTGGGGATAGAATCCTTTTAAGGGGGGGAAGAATGTAACGGATGAGATTTTTTTTTATGTTGTGATTCTGTGGACAGAATCCTTTTAAATTGGGAAGATTGTAACGAATGAGATTTTTATATACTAATTTTAAATATTTATTGAATTAAATAAATATTTGATTTGATTTATTTATTGAGTTAAATAAATATTTGATTTAATTTATTTATTGAGTTAAATAAATAAATTATGTTATTGTTATGGAGTGATTTAATTAAGTGTTATACATTAATTAATTTAATTGAGATAATTAAATTAGATGAAATTTATGTGATAATTGTTACACGAAATTATAATTAGCGAGTAATTATAATTGTTATGTGGTTAATTGACGTTAGCTTTTAATTAATTAAATTAGAATGTTAAAGATTTAATTGATTAAAGTGTGACATTAAAAATAGGTGTTAAAGGATTTATTAAAAGAATAAAAAGAATTTTAAATTAGTTTTACCAAACAAAGCCCTTAAAACTATTTTTAAAAGAGTTTTGCCAAACGAGGCCCTTGCACCTGTTTTAAATCCGTTTTACCAAACAGGGCCTTAAACTCAAAAATCTATTTTAAAAATTAAGTGAATTTGGCCAAACAAAGCCTTAGGGCTTTTTGATTTAAAAAATTATGTAACTAACATTTTATTTATAAAGGGCTATTATGTTTTAGCAGTTACAATATATATATATATATATATATATATATATATATATATCTTATATCTATTGTATCTATATTATATTATCAGTTATGTAATATAGATATACGTTAGTAGAAATATAATCAGTGTTAGAACAAAACAAAGAAACAAAATTACAAGAGAGAAAATACAGAGAAAGGAAGAGAGAAGAAGAAGAGAAAGAAAGGGAAAGCTTGAGAGAATCAAACAATCATCACCTTCTTCTTCACCTCAATTAGCAAAGGGGTATAATCTCTAATCCTTGCAGTTAGAAATATTATTTTGATGTTTTTCATGATGTTATTCTCTGTAAACATGAAATTTCATGAAAATTGTATGATCATGGTTTCTATATGTATAATTTGTTTATAACATGTTCATGTATGATTTGTATGTTTAGTTTTGTTGTTAATTCATACATACATGATGAACATGAGGGATTCATGTTCATCCAAAAAGTTATAGAGAATTGGTTTTTTCTAAATAGTCTTTCAAAATTAAAATTTCATGGTTGATGGTTAATTGATGTTAGATAATGATAACGTATTTATAAAAGAATTCAATATGACTTGAATTGGGTATTTTGAAGTAGAAACAAAATTACTATGTTCAATTTCATCAAAAACACTTATCTATGGTTTTTTCTTTCAAAAATCATGAAATTGAGTTTTTATTATGTGTTTTAATGATTCACTGTGTTAAAACATGTTAGAAACTTTAATATTATGCTTCTGTAAAGTTTTATATGTAATTGGTTGGCTAAATTCGGAACTCGATGTGAAGAAATAAGCCAAATTGGCTTTTCCTCTGCACAGTTCGTGAACCCGTCTGCTGACGCAGCAGGGGGCCCACCCCGGCACGGGAGGGGGGGGGGTTGCAGAAAATGACAATGTGTTATATTTTTGTGCATTTTGTTTGGAGCATGAAAGCTAACCTAATGTGATTATGTGATAACATGTTAGACTTACATTAAAAGGCTAAATAAATATTAATAGATTATATTAGTAAAATATAATATGTGACTATAATTTTGAATAATTATAATTAAAGTAAAGGTTTAATTTAATTTATAATTATAATGAATATTATTTGATTAATTTTAATCAAGTAAATGTTAATTTAAATTATAATTTGTTTAATTATAATAGGTGCATGATTAATTATAAATTATAATTTGTTTAGTTATAATTTAATAAATGCATGATGTAGTTTGATTAATTATAATTTAATTAACATAAGATGTAATTTGATTAATTAAGGTGAATGTTTAAATTATAATTTATTTAATTATAATTTAATATGAGTACATAATTATTATTTGATTTAATTATGTGAGCATGTAATATGATTATGTGATGTAATTAATTATGTGATAATTAATTATTAACTGAATAATTAAACAAGAATGAGTTAACCTAGATGTGGTAACTAATTTTGTGAATTAGTTATGTGTTAACTAATTTAGATTATTATGGTTAAATATATATATGTAGGAAGTGTTAAGGAACATGGTTTGTAATAGTAGCTTGCGCTTAAGGCAAGTCTTCTATCCCTAAACTCGTTAATTATACAAGTTCTTTAATCCTTATATTGTGCAAGTTTTCTAAACTCAAACTTGTTATTGTTATGCAAGTATTTTAAATTCAAATATTTATTGTATTTGAGATTGTCCTTTTATTTCTGCAATGAACAAATACTTATTTAAAGTTCATGATTTAATTAAAGTGACCTTGACTTAATTGTTCAAGTAAGGTTAATCTAATCTTTCGTATACTTTAAGTTTAAATTCTAAAGCATAAGTTATCTCATAATTCGTTATTATTGAATTATTCTTGATTATTGTGAGTCGATTCAACTACTCCTTAGTTGATGATAGTTGAAACTCTAAATTTCCTTTTAGCAATCCAAACCAAACTTTCTTTGGTGCGGGCTCGTATCAAATACTGAGATGAACAACCTTATTCATTAGGAGAGGTTACTATGCGAAAGCGTTAAATATTTATGCACAATACATAGTACGAAGGGCTAATCCCCCTAAGTATGAGTTGAGAGTCCATAGTCTAAATGACTGTTAAAGGTTTTAAATATAATATTTATAACCTAGGACAAAGTTCAAGGTCTTATGACCCTCAGATGATTTCAATATACGAAATTCTAAATATTGATGAAAGAATTATTATTCAATTCTTTATTGTCGATGAAAGTAAAGTTATTCAAATCTTTTGAAGTTATTCAGTTATGTCATATTATTGTTGTATTCCAAGTGAGCTTTTGTTTACTCACTCTTGCATATTTAATAATCCCTTGCAGTTAAAGCCGAGAACGTTGACGTACCGTCAACGAGTAAAGGGAAAGGCAAGATGAATAAGTGAAGACTTGTTATTTTTTGATTTTGATTGTAATAAGACTTTATATAATGTTTTTATTTCTGCATTATTATTTATGTTAAAGTTAGATAAACCCTGGGATGATTTTGAATAAGGTTGTAATTCCTTTTTAAGGAAGATTTTATTATTTATTCAAGGTTTTAATTTATTTTACATTCCTTATTATGGGTAGATGTATGTTTTATTTAGAAAGTGAACACCAAATCATGTGGAAACGAAGTACCCAGATTTGGGGGTGTCACATGCCATGCCCTCGTACGACTATAAGTGATATGAGGAGACCGTTCATGTGGATGTCAGGCCTTCGCCAGAGCGTAGTTATGGATGAGATTATCTCTGGACGTGTGATCTCCTTCAATTTTTTGATCGATCGCTTCGGTGAGCTCGACAACTACGATCAACATACCGGGAATTTTATTATATCGGCAGAGGCGTGACATTTAGCTAGGATAAACATTTTGCTGATGTGAATCGTATCCTATGTCTATATGCCGCTACGCTTGGACCACTTGGATGTGGGATTGATAGTTATGGTTCGAGCCCTTAGGCAGGGTAGCACCATTATACCGATGATATTGGCTGAGATGCTGAGAGCAGCCAACTACTGCAGTACCCACCCGGAGGGGTTTTTCAGAGGCAGTTCGGTCTTGTTGTATATATGGCTCATGTCCCATATTCGACCAATTGGATTTTTCAAGTATCAGGGGTATTGTTTCACGCATAAGATAGCCATGTCTTACTTCTTCCAGCAGGCGGAGTGTACCGATTCAAAGACATGGTCAGCATTTTTGTCTTCCATTGTGCATCCATTTTTTATTCTGCCCTGCACAGGACTAGCTTTATTACCCAAGCATTTGACATGGATTATGTGCCCCTAGCGGGATTGAGGGGAGTGACTACTTACCATCCTCTGGTTGTTATGGGCCAGTTCGATCAGTTTAAGAGCCTGCATCAGTTTGAGGGGGCTGTTGATCAGATGATGTCAGTTTCGTCTATGTCATCTGCTAATTTGATTAGGGTGTATGAGTGTTGGACTCATAGGGAGAAGGTTGATTTCTCCAATAGCCATCCGGACCGTTCTCCAGAGTACTCGGTGTGGTTGGAGGTAGATATCGTATCAGCTGCATTCATCCAGTTAGCTCCAATAGTAGATTCAGACGAGGAGGAGCCTATGAGGATCCTGAGTCTCTTACCAAGGATGAGTTGTTCATGGGTTTGACAACAGTGCTAGTTAGTGATCCGCCGATCATTCCTGTAGGGACAGATCCGGTTCTGGAGAACTCACTAGCTAGGATGACCTTTGAGAGGGATCAAGCTAGAGCTCTGATGTTGACCACCTTTTTTGGCAGAGATATAGCTTTGGCGGAGAAAGATGCATCTTGAACCGCTCAAGATGTAGGATTATTTGACTGGATTGAATCCATCTTTGATGGGCATTCGATGAATGACGATGTCAGTTGACAGGCCAATCATGTCTTCATGTGACAATGCAAACACATCCTAGAACTGTGTTAGGAGTTCGATCAGGTCAACTTTTTGGTCTGGTGTGAGGTCTACACCTATCTGGATTTCTTTGATGTTTTCGGAGGTTCCTATATTGATAGTGGTGGTATGGTCGAGGTTTGGTTTGGGTTTGTCTTCGACCCATTCTTTGATCTCCTTGGGCATCTCATAGTTATCTTCCTCCTCTTGATTAATATCCATCAAGTCGAAGTTCAGTTCTACATCAAATTTGTAGTCACTTTGACAGGTTGGCATCTCACCAACAAAGACAAACACATCCAATGCTTGAGTCCTGAAAACAAAAATGCTTTTATTTTAATATATACAACTACTTAAATATACAGAGCATTTGGCAAAGCATGACAAAAGTTACTGCTATAGCTGTGCAATCAAAAGTAAGCAGTAAATGAAAGCATGTTTAAAAAGCAGACAGACTATCTGCCCTTTTACCCTTTTTGACTGAGGCAAGGGACAATATTCAAGTTATTCAGGGTTAGATCCTCATAAACAGGAAGGATCAAGGATTTGGGATCATCTACCTCATCTCGAATGATGACTAAGATAACACTTATAATAGGGCCAGGGTTTTTCTTTGAACTACCCCCTTTTTCTTTCTTGATACGAGGAGTTTGAATTTGATCCTCATCGTCGCTGTCTGGGATCTCATCATTCATACCCTCATAGTTTATGATAACCCGCATGTTAGCAAATAGGACTCGTCCTTTGTACAGGATCTTTTCTTTTCCCTTTTTGCTATCCATCTCGGATCTGGGAGTTGTTCTCTCACTTGCTAGTATAATGGGAGGAAACAACATGGTTAATACCACAGTTGGGATTTTCCTCATGGGTTTCACCCATCCGACACCCGTAAGGTTTGGCAGCAAACTTGTGGAAGCATGAGCTTTAGAGTGCTTATGTGGATTCCGGTGGCTTGACCCTGATGAATAACCCAATTCGGCTCTCCCTATCTGGCTCGGGATTTGGACTGGACTCTTGCTACTTTGTTAGTTCTTTCCTAACCCTTCTCTAGGTTGGAAACCCAAATATACCATCTCTTGGCCTACTGTCATCACCTCGATGGAGACCTTTGGTTTCAGGGCTGGTGCACCGATAGGTAGATACTGAGTATCACTCACCTCTAGGGCATGAAAACTTGCAGGTTCAATCCCTGCATCAAGGCTGATCATCGGCATGTCTCCTTATAGCAGACAGGGTATTCTGGTTCGTCATTGCCCATGATTAGGTTGCCGTTGATAATGTATTTGAGCTATTGATGGAGGGTGGATGGCACTGCCCCTTCCTTGTGGATCCATGGCCTGCATAGTAATAAGTTATATCTGGTGGCGATGTTGAGCACTTAAAAGAACACATAGAAAGTATACGGACCAATCTCCAGAGGAAGCTCTATTTCTCCCATAGCTTGTCGGTGAGATCCATCGAAAGCTCGAATGACCACATGACTGGTTTTGATCCAGTTCGGGTTGATCTTCATTCTTTCCAAGGTATCGTAAGGATAGATATTGAGGGATGATCCTCCATCTATGAGCACACCCTCGATTACGTACCTGGAAGACATCATTGCTATATGTAATGACTTGCGACGACCCATCCCTTCTGCAAGGATATCATCGTCAGTGAAAGATATCACATTGCTATTAAAAATGTGTTCTACGACGTGATAAAATTTTTAGGCATCTACAGTATGTGGCAGATGGGCTTCTTCCAGTACTTTCACTAGAATGTTGCAGTGATCCACTAAGGATAAGACCAAGTCTAGGATGGACATTTGCTTGGGTGTGTCTTTCAAATTTTGCACCACTTGGCTGTCATTGTGTCCTATTTTACGGAGGAACTCTTCTATTTTCTCTTCAGCCACCTTTTCTTTGGCCTTGAGGACTGGTATGATCACCCGCTGAGGCAGGTACAATGGATTATCCTTTGGTACGATGGCAATGTTGTTTGAAGTGGAACATTCATTATTCCCAAAATTCTATGGGACCCTCTTCAGACTGATAACTGGATACTAAGGTCTATAGGGCAAGACTAAAGGCTCAGGTGCGGCCACCGTCACATGATTTTGTGTTCCTTTGACCCCTTTCCCTGGCAGTACTAAGGGTGTGAGAGATGACTCCTTATCAAAGGAAACCACAACCACTTTATCTTGATTCCACTCAGTGGGAATAAATAGATTATCTTCATCTGGGTGGCCATAATCCTGATTCCCTTTTATCAAGTCACCGTTTTTAATCATATTCTGAATCAAGTTACGAAGTTCCCATCAATCTTTAGTATCATGGCCGGGTGCATTGGACTGGTATTGACAGATTTGGTTAGGCTTGAATTTTTTGGATCGCGGGTTCAATGGAGGTAGTAAATCTGCAACCATTCCCTCATTGATTAACATCTGGAGGATTTCCTCCATTGGCTGGTTCAGGTTGGTGAAATTCTGTTGAAATAAGAACTTCCTGCCATCTCGACAATTCTCTCCTTTGACCATTTTGTCGACCCAAGGTTCATGCTCATGAGATAAGTAGTGATCCTTCCTGGAAATGGGACTGATATTCGGTGGACTGATCTCCGGTGTGGGAGAATTTGCATCAGATGGGTTAGTCTGATTTATCAGCTGCCTGGTGATCTGATGTTGGTATACGACCAATTCGGTTAACTATTTAATTTATTCCTTGATAGACCATCTCCTGCTCTATCAGGAACCCCTATCTGAGACTTCCCACTTGTTTGGGCTGTTGTTTCTGGATTGAGTTGATTCTCCGACATAAGGAGGTATTTGGATCCTCCTCCATTTCCTGTATTGATCATGTTGACATTTTCCTCTTTGTGCTGAGGGAGGGGATTTTCTTGTATGTGTGGTTGTTCTGGTTTGGTCACCACAATCTCTCCATTGTCAATCAAGTCTTGGATTTTTTGATTAAGAGACCAACAGTCTTGAGTGTCATGGCCCGGGGATCCAGAATGGTAAGCACACTTCTTGCTTGGATCAAAATTCTGTCCACCAGTGTTAGTTGGTGGGAGGAGTTGTACACTCTTCTTTTGTGCCATCAACAGCTTTAGCACATTCTCGAGTGAATCCCCTAGAGGGGTGAAAGTTCTCCGACCCTTGGCCTCTAGATTTTTCTGAAATGGAGGGTTGGAAGGTTGTGCAGGAGTTTGAAAAGGGGCATAATTCCTCCTTTGAATGGGCATATTGTTTGACTCGCCCCTTGGATTCTGTCCTTGCAATACTAAGGACACTTCTTCGTCTTTCTTCTTATGTGCTCTCCGGGGATTACTCCTATAATTTTTGGACTGGATATGTTCAGCAACAGCTTCAAGGGCGGTTAGATCCTTTATCTTCCCGGACTTGAGCCCCATTTCTGCCATCTCGCTATGTTTGATCATTTCAGAGAATGCTTTTCCTATTCCTGCTAGGACCCTTTCATACTATGGAGCTTCTTGAATATCGATGAAGGTCATGACTATCTTAGTCTCATTCATAGGTGAAATAACTTGTGCTACAACCCGCCTTCACCGTTGGGCATATTCTTTGAATGATTTAGTGTTTTGTTTCTTGATTTTGGTTATTTGGTATCTATCTGGATCCAGCTGAGATTGGAAGTTGTATTGACTGAGGAAGGCATGGGCCAACTCTTCCTAGCTGTGGATCTTAGAGTTGTCTAGACGAGCGTACCAGGCTTTAGCCTCTCCGGTCAGACTCTTCTAAAATAACTGCATTCGAAGTTTCTCGTCCTCTGCATAGGATCCGAGTTCTCCAATAAATACTTTTAGGTGAGTATAAGGGTCTCCCAATCCATTATATTTCTCAAAATCAGGAGTTTTAAATTTTTCTAGATAACGAGCTCCGGGGAATATGCAGAGGTCTGAGTAATTAACACTGCCAAATGCCCAGTCCCTTTGATGGACCAGATGGTTTCTTCCATCTGCTGTACTTTCTTCAGAATGTCACCAGCTTCCTACTCTTTGTTAAGGATGGTGATTTCAGGGGTTTTATTGGTTGTGTCCTGGTTTTGTGGTCCAGGAATCTAAGTCTCTACTTTTCAGTCTCTTAACCGCCACCACTACCACCAGGTGTTCCCAGTTCAGTGTGAGCTTGGACTTGCTTCCCTTTAAGGGCCTTGCTTTGTTCTCTCAGAAAATTGGCCAATTCAGCTATCTGATTCTTTAGTCCTTCAAACTCTTCCCTAAATACAGGGGTGGATTCTGGTTGAGCACTAGAAGTCATGTCCGTGGATGGACTTAGTGCTTTCTTAGACTTAGATCTACTGACAGGACCAATTTTTCACCTACAACAAAACATAGGCGTGTCAATTTCCTGATGTAAGTAGGGATAGAATGCATGCCATGATGTATTTTTGTGGTTTTTTAATCTTATCCTGCAAAACAGAGGTTAGTTGTTTTGATGACAAGATGTATATGACCAGGAATTTAAATTTTTATTATGATATTTACATTATGCTCATTTACATTTGGAATTGAAAACTTGACATTGAATTTGAAAGAAGAAGGCATGAAGAAGCTTCCCATCAGATTTTGTTAATCAGAGACTGACCTATCTTAGGCTACTCTCATTGCTTTTTGGCATGAAGGTCACCAGATCATCGCAATCTACTAGAGGGGAAATTAATCCGATCTTTCAACTGGAGCGAATCTGGGTGGTGCTTTTTCATGAGCCCTCAGAGACTTAGCCATCCCCAAAGTCATTAATTATCACCGACTCCCGAAGAAGGAATCACACAATATACATTCACATACATCGCGTCTCACCATTATACATATGATGACATTGGTGCAAAGCACTAATATGGATGTGAAGCACTAAAAAAACAGGAAAGCATTCATTCACATTCATTCAATGTAAGTATGCAGCATTCACGCATTCATTTAATGTAAAGGAGCAGTTTTCACATATACGTGTTTTTGAAAGGGAAATGTTTGAAAAGATTTGAACGCGGCCTAAGCCCTCTACTGGTCCCTAGCAGAGTCGCAACCCTGATCTTTCTCTCTTCCCCTTACTCTTTTTATTTGCGAAAATGGTTTTGAAGGGTTTTTTAGGAAAAGGCCAGCATGTATCATGTCGACGATTTGAATGTTTATAGAGTCGCCAGTTGGAAGATTTGAAATGGTTGTACCAACTCAACCGAGTGTTGTTTGAAAGAGGCCCAATTGCTGGGCACTGTCGAAACTTGATCTTTGAAACCAAAGTTTTGAGTTCGGGGGCTTGGTTAAGTGTGGGGAAGGTGTTAGGCACCCCACAACTCTCGTGTAAACATGGTACCGCATCTTTCCAATATTTCTCTTATAAAATTGAAATGTGTGTGTGAATGCTATTTCAAAATTGGGCCTATGTTTGATTAAAAGTATGTCTATACATCATTGAACCTATATATGAAGGGTTTGATTTGATTTGCAAAAGTGTTTGATTTGATTTTGCAAAAGCTTTTCTTTTCGATAAGATTATTGAAATGATGTTTTGAAAGAAGGTTTTCAAACCCTTACGCTAACATAGGAATTGAAACATATCGATACTTTAGTTTTATCTTTTCAGCCTTAAGGCTCAATTTGAATGGTGATTTTTGAGCTGCGAAGCATCCTCGACCACAACATATATACAAGTGTCGGTCTCCTCATGGGCATAATAGCCATCGGAGGGACTCTAACACGATAAACCATATTTTCACTATGTTGAGACCTTAAATCTGGATAACAGTTTTAAAGTCTTTTGTATGTACATTTTTATAGAAAAACCGACAGGGTACATTTGTAAAGTGGAGTTTGTCTATCGTGGAAATCAGATTCTGATCTGTTTGATCATGAATCCCACAATTCCTAGGCTCATATAGGGAAGCCGATAAACCTGCACAGCTCAAATTTGTAAAGAAATATATCCAAATGCTATAATGGCCAAGGATCCATTAGTAAATTATGGCTAGCGCTAATCCAAAGCGTCTCGTTCCCACTAGATAGCGATCTAAGGGCCACGAGGTAGCTTTTTGATAAGTCAGTTTTATACCTACTTATCCGATATCTACTACTTGAATCGTAGGTTTTTTGCCAAATTATAGGCGTTAAACATCCGAATCTACCGATTATTTTCTGATATATGGTAGTATGTGGGTATATCTACGTGTTAGAGTGAAAAAATTTGGGTTTAGAAGACAAGAAATTAGACAAAAAACCAAACGGGCAGGGGTTCGGAGCGTTTTTGAATTCTTGAAATGAGAGGGGGGTGCACCTCTATATATAGGCCAGGGAGCCTCCACTCTACCTTCTGCTGCCGCAGGAAGTGGTGCGGCTCCAAGTGGCATGGGGCTCACTGCAGGTTCTGTTGTCTCGAAGTACGTGCACTCCGAGCAACACGAGGTCTGATTCGAAACTTTCTAACTTTTGATCGGAGCGTCCTTTTGAGGCGTGCTATACCTTTCCAAAAAGCCCTCGTCCAGAGTGTCACAATGACATGGGATAAAATATTTTCCGGGTTTAAGAAGATGGGTTCATAACCAGATCTTTGATTCCTCGCAGTTTGTCCGTTGAGCTGTCTTGCGCTGTTTGCACTCGGGATCATTGTTATGGTTTGTTCTGACCTTGTTGGCATCAATTCAACTTAAGTTTGACCGAATCTGCTTAGATTTGGTAAAATGATCGTTTTGCCCCTCCCGGGGTTGCCTTCAATGTCGGCATGGCCTTCGGTTGACTTCTTGGGGTTATTTCCAAGGTTTGGATCCCATTCGAGTCTGTTTGTCCTCATTGTTGTATCTAAGATTGACTTTGTCGATCCAAGTTTTCCTCTGGAGATGTTGTGTGGGCTTCACGATTGTTTTTGAAGTAGACCAAACCTCCTGGGTTGAAATCGGGGCTGACCTGTACCTCCTGGGTTAAGACTGGGGCTGACCTATACTTCCAAGGTTGAGACCGGGGCTGACCTGTACTTTTTGGGTTGAGATCGGGGCTGACCTATACCTCCCGGGTTGAGACTAGGGTTGACATGTACCTCCTGGGTTGAGATCGGGGCTGACCTGTACCTCTCAGGTTGAGATCGGGGCTGACCTGTACTTCCTGGGTTGAGATCGGGGCTGACCTATACCTCTCGGGTTGAGACCAAGGTTGACCTGTACTTCCCGGGTTGAGACCAAGGCTGACCTGTACTTCCCGGGTTGAGAACGGGGCTGACCTATACCTCCCGGTTGAGATCGGGGCTGACCTATACCTCCCGGGTTGAGATCGGGTTTGACCTGTACTTTTTGAGTTGAGACCAGGGCTGACCTATACTTCCCAAGTTGAAATCGGGGCTGACCTATACCTCCCGGGTTGAGACCGGGGTTGAGTTGATGAACTGGTATTGAGACCGGGCTTGAATTGATGGCCCGGTATTAAGACCGGGCTTGAATTGTCGACCCGACATTAAAACTGTGGTTGAGTTGATGACCCGGTATTGAGACCGGGGTTGAGTTGATGACCCGGTATTGAGACTAGGGTTGATTTGACGGCCCGATATTGAGACTGGGTTGAGTTGATAACCCGATATTGAGACCGGAGTTGAATTGACTACCCGGTATTGAGACCGGGGTTGAGTTAATGTCCCGGTATTGAGACTGGGGTTGAATTGGCGGCCCGATATTGAAATCGGGGTTAAGTTAAATTGACAATTTTGCCCTCCTACAGTGTTAGTAACAAGGAAAGAAAATTTCGAGTGTCTACAAGGGGATCAACCGTTTATACCCCGTGATTTATGCATAAACACTTGATAATCTAGCATTGATATCATGCTTTAATCAAATTCGTCTTTTTCTCAGCCAAGAGTTCTTACCATATCAATTTAATAAGAACAACTTTTAAAACACGTTTTATCTAACAAATTTAGACATGCTTGATCTAGCTGATACAATTAGCATAGATCTATCTCATAAACAGTTCATGAATTAAAGAACTTTAAGTTAATTCACAGTTTAATAATAATAGAACAGGAATTCAATTGCACAAAGTGTGAATCTCAATAATCAGTATAGATATGAATAATCAACAATAATTATTCACTAACATGCTTCGAAAATAATAACTCGAGTTTGAGTTAGGGAACTTGCCTCGTTTGTAGGCTACTGCTACGCAATTAAATTCTATCTGCTAGGCAGTTTAATTATCTTTCTTTGAGAGACTTATAGTTAATCTTTCAATTAGCCATAACATCTATGTATACAAAACACAATTATTTTTGAAAAAATAAATTTCCCTCTCAGACCTATTAAAAGATCCGGACCATCCAAAGTTGGGATAAATCTAACCCTTCAAATTTGATGAGTTAGTAAATTGCTCTCCAGACTGCTCAACCTATTATGCATTCTCTCTGCCCTATCTTCTTCCGTTCCTTTTCTCTCTCTAAAGGTTTGAGCCCCTATATTCTCACTCTCAAATCATTTAGTACTTAATTTATTTTCAAGTCAAGGACTGATTAGAGAAGTTGGGATTAGGCCTCTGTTCGTATTTTGGACGGACTGGCGGGTTGTGTAGCCATGGGGAGACGTGCCAATACGCCCACGGCAAATAGGAGCTTCAAAAAGAGGCCCGATAAGACGTGGGACCCGACTTCGGAGAGGGCGAAGAAGCTATTGAAGGCAGATAATGGAGAGAGAGTGGACCATTCTACAAAGACGGAGTGGAATAAAGGAGATGATGAGGTTCTAATGACGAAAGACATTGCGGAGGGTTCTAATTTGGATTTGGGACTTCAAAAGTGTTTGGTGAATTTACCGATGAAGTGGAGCTTAGATAATTTAAAAAGCTTTCTTTTTGAGCAGGTTAGTTTGAGCTTATTTTCCTGAAAATTGTTCTTTTTGGAGAATGTTTGTTGTTTTGATTGGTGAGAAACTGTGAGGAGGGAGAGGTAGATAGAATTGTGGAACAATGTGATGTATAAATTTTTGTAAAAGAAATTTTATAGAAATTTAGGCGGTTTGGTATTATTTTCCATACAATGTTTATTTATCTAGAGCGTGAAAACCATAAACAAATGGTATGATAACTGATTTATATAATATTGAGGTTCTGTTTTGATAGCCTTTTAAAAAATGTCAGAATACACGTTTAAGAAAAAGTTTTTTTATTTTCAGGAGATATTTTCAGTAAACCAGCAATTTGGAAGATGTCATAAAGTCCATTTCAATTGTTTTCACATGTATCATAAAAGCAAAAAAATATCTCATAAAGATCAAGTTTTTATGTTATTTAATAACTCCCATTGGAAAACATTTGAGAATGATTTCTCAAATATTGTACCTAAACACATGGTCGTTCCAAGAAAAGTAAAAAAAAAAAAAAAAAAAAAAGAACTGACAACAAATATAAAAAAAAAGGATTTGAATATACAATAAAACTTAGCTGATAACCAAACAAACATGAACTTCTCATGTTCCCTTAGAAGTCTTTGTTTTGAAAATAGCATCAATAAATTTGGAATGGAGGGAATATATATATATATATATATATATATATATATATATATATATATATATATATATATATTGTAACGTTCAGTTCAAAGTACAAAAATTTGTTTCCTGTTTGTCTTTATCAGCAAAGTAGGAAAAAAAGATAGTTACCAGTCCATTGGGTAGTTTTGTATATTATCATACCAAATTTATGACCTCACTTCAGTAAAAGAGTATTCATTTGATATATGTGTGGCATTTGTCGCTGTGTAGTATATAACTGTGGTATAGAGTTCTGATTTTCCATGCCAAACACTTTAATTAGTTTATGGGATAATAACGGTGGTCCTTTGTCTGGTAAATAGCTGCTACATAAACATTTTGTAGCAAACTCATGATCTCAGATCAAAGATTAATTCTCTGAAAGTCGTTGTCTAACCCTGGAAGTCTCGATGCTAAATAGCATGTTACAAAGAAGTTCTATATATAATATAGGTGCAAGGTAGGGCTGTAAGGATTAACGTATAAAACATACTACGTGTACTTGGGTCCTCATAGTTTTAGTTTTTGTTACCATTGTATATATATTCAATGTATTATGTTCAGAAATATTTTAACCTTAATCTTAATTACTATTTAAATGATATTGTGCTGACTTAGGTCTATGTTCTGTTCCCCTATAAATTGTATTAATCTGCATTGTATTCAGTATAAATTATCTTAAATTGCTGAAGCTGCAGGAAGCGTTGACGTTTCGTTTGGGATCAAGCTCGGAGTGCAGTACAGGTGATTCCTCCACCTTTAACCTTGTATATAATGACTTGGGTAGAGTTTAAAAATTACACTTGATTGGTCTAATCTCAATATTTTATGCCTTTTAATCTAATTGTGGTTTTTATCATATTGGTAAAGCTGTTAATACAGTCTTGATCTACTCGGAGTTAGTTTTGGGAATAAAGCAATGGAATAGTCATATAAGTATGTGGGTATTGTATTTGTTTAAAATTTTGTATGATGGTACAAAAAAATATTGGAACTGAGAATTACTATAAGGATTTGTGGACTCTTTTTGTTTGAGCAAATTTGATTGAGAAAGACAAGTCTATAATATGTAGCTGTGTATATTGCTGTAAATGTCAGAATTTGATTATAATTATCACTTTTGAAAACATTTCATTGCAAGAAGAAGATCATCCATTGAACTTTTACTAATCTTGACATACAAAGTAGTTTTTAACATGTCAGTATACAATATACACAAGCCGGAGGGCATTTAAAAGTTGAATTTTAGATTTTTAGTGCATAAACTCTACTGTACTATATGCAAAACTAGACAATAGGTTTTGCAATTGCAAATATGTCCTCCTAATAAGAGTGAGCTATGCAATTTTATACAAATGTTAACTAACGTGAGGTGAAGGAGGAAAAATGATAAGAAGTCATATGAGAAGAAGTTAATTATTAAAAGATTGAAAGACATATTCTGAAGTATAAAAGGAAGACAAAAAGGTGCATGCAGGAAAGTACTGGGGTTTGTAGGGAAATATGAGCAATTAATGATAGTGCTCTAGACATTATCTTGACCTTTGGCTTATGCTTTTCTATGTCAAATGATAATAAATTGGTCAGCTATGAAATCACAGCTTGGAATCTTGCTTATAGTATATATTCTCTACCTCAGTCTTACTGGATAGCTGTTTTCTATTTAAATGATTTGTTTCGTTTGCAGAAGTTTTATTGGGATTAAGGAAAAATTGGAGCTAATGCCGCCCTAAAGAGGAATCAAAATCGAGTTTGAAGCAAACGATTGAGCAAAAACAGAGCTTAATAAGAGGTTAGTTTTGTATTTGCTATGTTCTTAAGAATTGGGAAAATAATATATTATTTGCATCAAAATTCTATGTTCTTAAGAATTGGGCAAACCCATCAAACGCTCTATTTTTTGCATAACCATTCGTTCTTCAGACTGTATTGTTGTCCCCCCCCCCCCCTCTCTGTTTATATATCTCTTTTCTCTGTTTCCCAATGGCAGATTATTCGAAGCCCCGGTCACATGGCATGCATCACTTTGCAAAAGCCTATAAGGCCTGCAAATCTTTTCTGTTGATGAAACGACATTCAGAAATTAAGAGGATTGAAGCTGAAAAAGAGCACAAATCCATTGAGGACCAAACTTGCAAGGTATTTCTTATATTTATTCTTATTGTGTATTTATAAGGAGTATAACTTTTATACAAGCTGTCCTATTCGTATGTGTTTATATATGTCTTTAATTTCTACTGCCTTTGTGTTAACGAAAGCCTCCTTGGGGTCTGCTTCTTATTCCAATTATAAGAAGGTGACTCAATGAATATGTGTATATAAAGGTTTAAGAATCTTTTTTTTTACAAAAGTATATAAATATATTAATACAGAGTATAACATTGTGTATATAAGTACAAAGTGTTCTGTTTGTTCACCAGTTTAGATATGTCTTTTCTAATGCTTTTGAGTTAACTAAAGATTACTCAAAAGTCATTTTTTCATTCCTATTATAAAAAAGATATATAAAGTTTAGAATCTCTTTTTCGTAGAAAAGGGTATAATGAATTATGGCGATCCTAGCTATTTTAAACCCTTTTATATGAATTGAAACTCTTATTATGGGGGATTAAACAACCAAAAACACAAGATATTTTAAGGAAAAAATCTATATGCCATCTTAATTCATGCGTCCATATCATTGCTATCAATATAAAAAGTATGCATGCATATAAAATAATATAATATTCAAACTAACAAAGCAACCTTAATTACTTCTTTCTTTGCCTTTCTTTTTTAGAGGAAAAAATCACAACCACACTGTCCTTTTTTAGTTTGCAATGAGACCCTATCCTAACCCCAAAACTCTTCTATAGTACTTTGAACCTTAGATTTTTCTACCTCTAGAACAACTCTTTGGGGTACTTACAAAGCACCTTAATTAAAATAAAAGCAGTACTAAGTTACTAACCCATCAAAATATTAATTAAGAATACATGATTATATATTAGTTGATATTTATTCAATCTTCTATCTACTAAAATATAATACTTCCTTAGTTCTGCGTAAATAGTCTCATTATATTTTGATATAATTACTATGTTTGGGTTGTGAAATTTATGAGATGAAGGTTCATCACAATCAAGGAATTGTTTAATTTATAGTTGCTTTAATTTAAGTAATTGTTAGTGGCATCAGAAAGATTCCGGAGTATAAGGAAGGATTACATATGGAGACTAGGGTATTTATATGTTAGAATTCATATAAAACTGAGTTTTTAAAGGTTGCATGTTTGGTGTCTGTTAAAATGCCTAAATGTTGCTATTTTACTAGAATAAGAAATTAACTGATATTATTGAAATTTAAAACTTGAATGGGCAATTTCTCATTTTGGATATATTAAAATCATAACACAAGCTTGAGTGAAGGATGCATGTAAGGACCGAGAATTTCACATGATCATATGTGTAATTTTTACGAATAAAATTTTTTTAAGGAAGTATTTGAATCATATAAGTGTATATGTGAATTAAGCATAAAGTTATGTAACCTAATACATATATTAGGTATAATAATTAAATAACCTAATGGGTTATAATATAAGAGAATGATAGTATTTAAAAATATATATACTAACCCTAAGATATTTATTTTATACATCTTAAATAATTAATTTTATAACCTAAAAAAAGTAAGTCTAATTGGGTTATGAAATTAAAGATATTTGAGTAAAGAATTAACTTGTTAAGGTGTGTAATAAAAATCCTAACTAAATGATTAGGGTAAGATAAAAAAATTAAAAGTGTGGGACTAAGTTGATTTTAGGGCCCAAAGAATTAATTAGTAAGTCTAATTGTTTATTTAATAACAATTAAGTTATTAATCTAGCCCAATATATCATGTATGGAACAAATATTATGATGGCCTTGAAAGTCCAATAATAATCTAGAAGGGGGGGTTGAATAGATTATTACCGTTTAAAAATTATCTTTGGCCTTTTTGAATTTTAGTGATTTAATTTTATCAAATTAATAGACAGTTTAAAATTCAATCACATAATGCACAGATATTTATCTGGTTCACAACATACAGCCCGGGTATGTTGCTACGTCCAGTCTCAAGCTCCTCTCCAAGACTTGAGATCCTATTACTTCCTTGTAATAAATACTCCTTCAATAGGCAGAGAAACCTGTACAAAGTTTTAAAGATAAACTTACACCTATCCTCAACTAACTTTCTTAGACAGCGAACTCCCAGCTCCTTCCTCAAGCTTAGTTGAATCTTCTTTTGAGCTTAGTACTATTTTATACTTTGGTCTTGAAACAACAATCTCTTCCTCACCTCACAAGTGCACTAAAGACTCAACTCCCAGCTGACCTCTCTAAGACTCTGGTCTTGGTCAAAGAATTCTTGTCTTTCTCACAATTATAAAATAAACTAACTCACCCTTTTTGTTTTTACAAAAAGTTTGATGAATATATGCTTCTAACAATAAGCAGATATAATTGTAGCACAAATATACTTCTTAGATAAGCAGATATAGAATTTCAAGTATATGATAAAAGTTCAAAGACTTTTATGTGATGTGCTTTTGTGAAAGCAGATATAATATTTAAGCACTTGTAATTAAAACTTTCTTTTTCTTTAAAGAATATTTTTCAATGGATTAAGAAAAAGATTTTTCTTTATAAAGAGTGTGTTTCTTTGTTGTTGAATAAATATAACTTTGAATTAAAAAACCACACACACTTATATAATGCAGCAATAATTTATGAGCAATTATATGAACAGTATATTTGATGACAGTTTATCAAGTATGACAATATGATTCACTTTAGATAATACTTGAACAAACTCGTTCTACCCACTTATTTATATTATATTATACTTGATCTACGTTGCGAATAATTTGGCCACTTGGGATTTTAAAGACCGTCTAGAGTATTTCAAGTGAAATATCTGAATTTGCTTAACGCGTTTCGGTGTCCAAGTACTGACTAAATTTATTGATTCACAACTTGATAATCAGATATACAATATTAAAGAATATTTATATCGATTATATATATCAGTAAAGGGCCACTTGGGATTTTAAAGACCGTTCAGAGTATTTCAAAAAAATAGCATCTGAATTTGCTTAACGCGTTTCAGTGTCCAAGTACTGACTCTTTACTAGATATGATAGATCATATATAAGATATATATAAATGTTTATCACAAATTATATCTGATTATCTAAATCTATATATTGATTATACCAGTAAAGAGCCAATTGGGATTTTAAAGACCGTCTAGAGTATTTCAAAGAAATAGCATCTGAATTTGCTTAACGCGTTTCGGTGTCCAAGTACTGACTCTTTACTAATATGGATATATAGATATATTAATACGTATGACAGTTTATCACAGATATATATATGAATGAGCAAGTATGAGATTATATGAATAATTTTAATTTGACAACTTATCTCAAATACTTGGACCAATTTTTCTCTTCCAAACGAAATTATAACTTTGATTTGAGTGAAGAGAGTAAAAGCTTGTTTGAATAATCTGTAGGCAAGGAGAGTAAGCTTTCTAGTTTATAGAATTGGTAAATTGAAATGAATAGCAAAGCCTCCTATTTATAGAAATTTTTAGGTTCGGGCAAAACTGTAATTTTTGAAAATCATTTTTGAAATGAAAGGTCCGGATTGCATGATGGATAAATGAAGGGTTCAGATCATTTTTGAGCTTGGCTGGATATTTGAATATGAGCGCCCACATTTTTCATTTAAGGTATAAGCCTTATTAAAATTTGTTCCTTGCTAGCACATAAGCCTTCATGGCACAAACTTTAATACAAGCTTTGCAATTCTTAAGGTATAAGCCTATACATGCCAGCAAATAAATATTCTCGGCATACACACATATAATTTAGGCAATAATATGCACAAATCTCCAAGCAAGTACAACAATACTTGCACAAACCTCTATGTCCAACACAAGAGTTAAGGCATAAGCCTTAATATTTCATTCATATATGCCAGCGAACAAACATTGCATTTTTCGGCACATACTTCCATGCATACTCATAACACTTGCACAAACATTCCACTTCCATGCATTCGGCACACATACAAACTTGCACGCACTCGGTCACATGTGCACACACACACCATGCACACACTCGGTCACATGTGCACACACACACCATGCACACACATGCACTGTATATATATATATTTGGAAATAATTTGTGCCCATTTTAAAATCATTTAAAAATAAGATAGGAATCTCCTTGCCTTAGGAAATGTTACTATATAAACTCATTTTATTAACACTTGATATTAATTTATCAAGGTCATAAAATAAATTTAAGTAAAGTAAGAAAATAAATATTTTTTTTCAAAATATTCAAGGTAAGTTAATAAATCATTTTAGCACTTAATCCTATGGAGAGGATTCTACCATTTTGACCTTAAATCCTAATTTGTTATCATCAAAATTAAATACCCAATTTTGGAGACCTATCAATCTCCCCCTTTTTGATTATGACAACAAGTAAAAAATATTTATTTTTCAGAGCTCCCCCTTAATTCATGAAACTC
Source organism: Panax stipuleanatus (assembly GCA_020205555.1). Classification (NCBI taxonomy): domain Eukaryota; kingdom Viridiplantae; phylum Streptophyta; class Magnoliopsida; order Apiales; family Araliaceae; genus Panax; species Panax stipuleanatus. Next base: position 41,530,295 of record CM035115.1, on the reverse strand, counting down.
CCCCTGAGATCATGAATCGATTTATAGAAAAATTTTAAAAAACGGAAAAACTATCAGATTCCATGCACACAGTTATAACCATCCAGGCAATTTGTATAATCATTTGTATCTAACATGCAAACCATCCATCGTGTCAGTTATACAGTTATAACAGTTTATAACAGTTCCTGTAAATGCATTATTCAGACCATAGCAGGTTTATAGCAGTTTATATCTAGCAGATCTATGTCTGCTTTCATAATAATCTGATACTTTCCTTTTTCTGATATTTTTCTTTTCATATCAGATTATCAGATCCATGTCTGCTCAAATAACAGATTTATTACTTAATAATAATCTGTTATTTTTATTTTTTTGATATTTTTCTTCTCCCCCTTTGTCATTAACAAAAATGGAGGGGCAAGAGGAAAATACCAAAAACCTAAAGAAACTGTCAGTTTCAGAGTTTTTCTTGCAAGTTAGTATAACAGTTTAAACATATAGAAATCATTCTAGTTAGCAGTTAGTACTTAGTGTTATTACAGTAATCCTCAAATAGTTAGTAAGTTAGTTTACACTTTTCTTCAGATGTTCTCAAAATTAAGTGGAGAAAAATTCATACCCAAATTTGACAGAGGCAGATCAGGTGGGGTCTGACCAGTATGATCTGGCTGGACTGAGCTTGTGGTGGCAGTGAAGTTGTATGGGGGGATTGTCACTTTGTGGTGCTCCATCAGCATAGTCACTATGTCATGCAAGTGTTGCACAGAGGTTTATAAAGCCTCTAATTGACTCAAAATCTAAGACTGGTTCTTTAATGATAACTAATTCATGCTGTTTAGGGAGTCAATTTTGGACATTAAATTTAAGTGTGTTTCTATATGGTCAGTTTCATTGGGTTGAAACACAATTAAAGGCTTGGCAGGATGGTTCAAATGAGACACAATATAACTATTATGAATCATTTGTGTCTTATGATTATGAATAGAAACACCCAGATATATGAAGAGTCTAGTCAGCAATAGTCCAAATCCCATACAATTATTAGAATGACAAAATTCAAAGGATGTCAAGAGAAAGAAAGGCAGGCTATAAGGCATGCATTCAGTTAGAATACAGTTCATCAATTCCAAATCAAAAGGACTGAACATTTTATCATTTCTGACAGGCATGAAGTTATGCATCAGAATTTTGCCTAGAAACTGACATTCAGCAGTAAAGTAGTCCTGTGCACTTTACACGGATAATCAAACAGATTAGCAAGCACAATTTGGTCAGTGGTAAAAGCAAGGTTGTGCTTGAAGGTAAGGCAGTCAATGGTGGTAGTTCCTATGGGATATGTGTATTCATTTATCTTGGGATAACCCAAGAATTCTGTTTTGAGATCTAAAGCATGCAAGAGCAGAATTTCATCAATCATATAATCTTGACCTTGTATGTAGGTCTTAATACCAGATAGAAAGCCAGTTGAATCATGCACAAAAGCCATATGAGAATATAATTCAGCAATTAGACTAGGATATATCTCTCTACTTGTAAAAGAGACAAGACAGTCCCATCCTACATTGGTTATCTTCTCTAGCAGACCTGGAAAACTATTGAAAGAGGTTGCTACACCAGGAATCAAGTTGTGTTTAATATGTTCATACTTTGTTTTTGCAGTGGGTGTGACTAACAAAGTGTATAGGTCATGGTGTGGGTCAGTGAAAATCTCAGACCTTTTTCTTTTAGAAGACTGAACAGGTTTCATGTTTTTGAAAGAGAGAGAATGCACAAGCAGACAAGTAGTAGAAGAGGTTTGAAAGTAAGACTGCTCATTTAAAGCTTTCCTTTTATAGAAAAAGTTTTAATTAAAAAATTATCTTAATTAATATGGCATGTCCTATTTGTCAAAAGGTAAACAGTTCATGTGATGACTGTGTAGTGTGAACAGTAAGGGACAAACAAGTGTAGTATTGTTTTGTAAATTTAAATCTTTTGTCAGATTTTTTATTTTAAAAAAATTGGTCCAGTAGTCCAATAAGAGAGCACAGTCAAATATCAAACATATACAGGTTATTGACATAACAGGTGTGATCTAATATCAAACAAAGATACATGTTATCATGACTTATTGGCCCATATCAGACTGTAGCAAATCAACATAGATAAGTTATCACAGATAGCACAGATATGCCCACATCAAACTGTTACAAATTTAAGACAGAGATACAACCAGTCAATGTTACATAACACTAACATGTTGTCATTGTCAGATTCCAATATATAAAGATATAGTGTGTCAACACATTGATTCAACAAGTCAGTGTTATATAAAACTGATATAGCATATGATCTCTATTATACATGTCAGCATATAACAGTAATAACATATAATTACTCAATATGGTAATTATTTTCATCACCTAATGTCTAATTTTCAAAGTTGCAGATTTCAGACATGACAATTCAACTTTCATTCAATATTTAAACTCATATAGACAAGTCTCATATAAACCAGTATCTTTCAAATAGCCACCCATGCAGAAATATAAATATGAAACTTATAGTTATCCAATTTCTCATAGACAAATAAATAGAAACTAGACATGGAGATTTTCATGCCTATATTCACATAGTCAGATATATATATATATATATATATATATATATATATATATCCAGTGGCCCTCAATAGCCACACAGTTCAATATTCATTATAGTCTCAGTTAAAATAAAGAGGGTGGAGTGATTACCTTCGCACAGCTATTCACAAAGCTAATCAGCTTTCAAGTTTTTCCAGAATAATTGTATCAGTAGGAGAACCACTTTTCACCCATATACCAGACATTTCAGAACCATACAACTCAGGTATATATATACAAATATAGTACACAGCAGTTATTACACATTTATATTCATATGAAAAACATTTGTGAAATTTTATGGTTTAAAAAATTTCAAGAAAGAAATAAACAGAAATAATTTTTTTTTAAAAAAAATAGGGTTAAAAAAATGTAAACATAAATTTTGACAGAAAATTTTTTGAGAGAAATAAAATTAGGGTTTAAACACATAGAAAAGATTTAGTATTTTAAACACATGTATAGTTAAAAAAAAATCTACTAGTAATAAACCCCTCCTTTTTTAAATTTCTGTAACATATATATATATATATATATATATATATGAATTTTTATGGTTTTTACAAAAATAAAAATAAACAGGAGGAGAATACATTTATATTAAGGGTTTCGAAATAAAAGATATATATATATATATATATATATATAAAAGTTTTAAAATTATACAGATGAAGAAAAATTTGTTTACAAAACTTTTAACAGAAATTAGGGTTTTAAGAACACACAAAACGTTTGAAACACATTATATAAAAATTGTTAAGAAATTTTTCGAAAAATATATTTTGTATGGATCTAGGTTTTTTTTTAAAAAAAAAATTCAGAGAAGACGAACAGAAGAAGAAGAGGAAGACAGAAGAGAACAACAAAAAAGAACACAAAAAAAATATTTAGATCTAGGGTTTTGAAAATTTTTATATATAAAAAAAAATAATGAAAACTAGAAAGTTCCTTATAATTAAAAAATATACAAAAATTTAAACATTCAAAACATATATACATAAAAAAAAATTGAACCGACTCCATAAACGATCAACCTAATAGAAAGATTAAGAAGACTCAGAAGAAGAAAACGAAAACTCACATATATTTGTTGATTTAGGCCGAGAAGGTTCGGGTTTGTGAAAACTAGGGTTTGAAGGTAGAGAGAGACGAGAGCGTCTGGTTTTTAGAGAGAGAGAAGGGAGAGAGTAGCCGGCGGAAGAGAGAGAGAGAGGGAGAGTGAAAAAATGAAATAAAGTAGAAATTTTTGTTTTTATATTTAGGTTAATTAACTTGATCGTGCGGCTGAGAACATACCTTGGATTTGATCAACGGTCACAAAGAGACGCGCTAATGAACCGGATCGACTGACCCGTTTGACCCTGATCGGACGGCTATGATTGGTTTGTGCTTTTATTTCTTGATCGAGCGGCTGAGAGGCTTAATCCGTGTGCTTAGGAAGGCTAGCTTCTGATTGGTTGGAATAAAGGGGCGCGGATTGAACCGTTGGATGAGATTGTTTGATGAGCGGCTCAGATCAAATCAGTTATATATTTATATAATAAATGTTATAAATTATAATAATTAATAAAAATAATATACTAAAATATTTATATTAAAATTATTGATAATTTTTATTTTTATAAAAATATATATTTTAATTAAAAGAGAGAATGAATTTTAATGTGTAAAATGCATACTTAAATATATTAACATATATAAATAAATACATTATATACTTTTATATGTATAATTATGAGTTTATATATATAAAATAGAGGAAAATTTTGAATTAATAATATTAAAAATATATACTTAACTTTATAATATAAGTGTATTAACATATAAGAGAAATAAATATGTATAATTATGAGTATATATACATATATTAATAGAAAGTTTTAAATTAGTAATTTTGTTTATATAAAACTTATATTTATATATTACTAGAAACAACCAAACATAAATAATAAAAATTTAATATTTTATGAAGTAATATCTAACATTCCCAAGTCTAGACGTAATTTACAACATCTATCAGAACTGAGTGGTTTAGTAAATATGTCAGCAATATTTAATTCTGTGTCAATATGTTCTAGTTTAATAATACCATTGTTTACATGATCTCGTAAGAAATGGTGTCTAACATCGATGTGTTTTGATCTAGCATGTAAAACTGTATTCTTACTTAAGTTGATAGTGCTTGTATTATCACATAGTATTGACACACAGTTAAATTTTATATTGTAATCGGCAAGGGTCTGTTTCATCCACAATATTTGTGCACAGCATCGTGCAGCAGCTATATATTCGGCTTCAGTGGTTGAAATAGATACCGAATTTTGTTTCTTAGAAAACCAAGAGACTAGACATCCACCTAAGAACAGACACGTGCCACTTGTGCTTTTTCAATCAACATGATGACCGACATAGTCAGAGTCAGAGAAACACACAAGGTCAAATGGTTGACCTTTAGGATACCATAGACCTAAGTCTGTAGTTCCTTTAAGGTATCGAAATATTCTTTTTACTGCAACCAGGTGAGATTCTTTAGGACTTGCTTGGAATCTGGCACATTTACAGATAATGAACATAAAGTCAGGTCTACTAGCTGTAATGTAAAGGAGACTGCTAATCATTCCTCGATATTTCTTAGTGTCAACACTTTTTCCATTTTCATCAGCAGTTAGTTTATCAGTTGTTGACATAGGAGTATTAAGAGGTTTTACAGACTCTAAACCAAATTTCTTAATCATTTCTTTGCAATATTTGGATTGAGAGATGTGAATACCTTTTTCTCCTTGCTTGATTTGTAGTCCTAGGAAGAAATTCAATTCTCCCATCATGCTCATTTCGAATTCCTTGCTCATGCTTTCAGAAAACTCATTGCACATATTCATGTTAGTGGATCCAAAAATGATGTCATCAACATATATTTGTAAAATAAGAATATCATCATTTTTATATTTTGTAAAAAGAATAGTATCTACTGTGCCTCTTTTATAACCATTTTCTAATAAGAACTTACTAATTCTTTCATATCATACCCTGGGAGCTTGTTTTAGACCGTATAAAGCTTTGTGTAGTTTATACACATAATCAAGATGCTCAAAGTCTTCAAAGCCAGGGGTTGTTTAACAAAGACTTCTTCTTCAATAACACCATTTAGAAAAGCAGATTTCACATTCATTTGAAATAATTTAAAATCTTTATGGCATGCAAAAGCTAATAACATACGTATAGACTCAATTCTAGCAACAAGAGCATATGTTTCATCATATTCAATTCCTTCAAGTTGATTATACCCTTGTGCAACTAATCGTGCCTTATTACGTATAACAGTTCCATTTTCATCTAATTTGTTACGAAACACCCATCGAGTACCAATAATGGAGGTCTCTTCGGGAGTTAGAACTAATTCCCAGACTTTATTTCTTGTGAACTGTTCAAGTTCTTCTTGCATGGTCGTTATCCAATCTTCATCAATCAAAGCATCTTTTATATTTTTAGGCTCAATTTGTGACAGAAAGGATAGATGACTGACCATGTATTGGGCTTGTGATCTTGTAAGAATCCCTTTATCAATATCACCAATGACATTTTCTATTGGATGATTTCTTATAGCATGTGATTCTTTGGGCAAGTCATTTAGTTGGGGATTAGGATTTTCAAGAGGATTAATATTGACAGAAGGAGAAATATCATCAATTTTCAGTTCTTCCATATTTCTAAGAATATCTTCAATAACTTTATCATTTTCTGTCAGTTCTTTATATTTTGGAAGAGGTTTAGATTCAACAAAAGTCACGTTCATTGACTCTTCCACGACTAGAGTTCTTTTATTAAAGACTCTATATGCTTTACTGTTTAGTGAATATCCCAGGAATATTCCTTCATCGGATTTGGGATCAAATTTCACTAGATATTGTTTAGTATTTAGAATAAAGCATTTACTCCCAAAGACACGAAAGTAGTTTATTTTAGGAGTTCTTTGATAAAAGAGTTCATAGGGAGTTTTGAAAAGAATTGGTCTCAGCAAGACGCGATTCAAAATATAACAAGAAGTTGCAATTGCTTCGGCCTAAAAATATTTAGGAAGTCGATATTCATTAAGCATAGTATTAGCTATTTCTTGTAAAGTACGATTTTTTCTTTCAACAACACCGTTTGACTTAGGTGTATAAGGTGCAGAAAAGTTATGACTTATACCGTGCTCATCACAGAACATTATGAAATCAGAATTGTCAAATTCTCTTCCGTGATCAGATCGAATATAAATAATAGAGATTCTCTGTTGATTCTGAATTTTCTTACATAGTGCAGAAAAGGAGTTTATCGCTTCATTTTTGAACTTTAGAAAATCAACCCAAGTGAATCTTGAATAATCATCAACTAGGACTAAAATATAGACAGCACCACCCATACTATATTTGGGGATAGGTCCAACTAAGTCCATATGCAAGAGTTCAAGTGGTCGAGAGGTTGAAACTGTGAGTTTAGGTTTATGAGATGCATGAATTTGTTTTCCTAATTCACAGGCTTCGCAAATATGGTCTTTAAGGAATTTAAGTTTAGGAAGACCACGAACATGTTCTTTAAAAGATATATTATTAATCAATTTTATGTTAATGTGTCCTAATCTACGATGCCAAAGCCAAGGGTCATCATTTGCAGACACAAGGCACACATTATCCATGTGTGAGTATGTATCTAAATCACATGTGTACACATTTTAACTTCTAGGACAAAGTAAGATTAATTTTCTAGTTTGGTCAAAAATTGAACAGTTATGAGGACTGAATGTTATTTTAAAACCACTATAACTTAGTTGACTGATGGATAGAAGATTATACCTGAGTCTAGTGACCAATTGAACGTTAGAGATTGTTATGTGTTTACTGTACAAATTTCCAATTCCAACAACTTTACCTTTGTTGCTATCTCCGAAAGTTACCTCGTTACAGTCTGTAGCTTGTAGATTGCTCAATTTTGATTTGTCGCCTGTCATGTATCTTGAACAACCGCTATCAAGGTACCATTTATTTTTACTAGAATCAGCTGTGAGACATACCTGCAACATGTATTATATTAACAAACTGGTAGCCTTTAATGAGAAAGGTCCTTTGGGTAAGTTTTCCAATTTGTATAAGGATTGATCGTGTTTTCCTTTACAAAGTTTGGTACAGGATAATAATCACTAGTAGGCACACATGTTCTATGAGTAGCAGATTTATAATATGCATGACTAACTCTTTTAAATGAAAGATTTTGATGAGAGTTTCTAGATGGTCTTTCATGATAAAGAAATTCTCTTTTTGTGATAATAGGTGCAGTGTAACTTCCTTTCGGTACCCAAATCATTTTTCCTGAATAGTTTCCATTTTTGGCATTACATGAGTAAATTGAATGGCCATTTCTATTACAGTAAGAGCATTTATCAAAAGGAGAAGCATGATCTTTTTCTTTACTTTTAACATGATAGAGTTTCTTATGTTTTATCTTACTGGATTTTCCAGTATATCTTAATCCTTCTTTATTGAAACTACATCTTTGTTGACCGAGCATAACGTCAAGATTTTCTTTTCCTTTTGTAAATTTAATAACTGTAGAATTTAAGTCATCACGTTCTAGAGTCAACATTTTAATTTGATTCATTATAATAGATTCTTCATTTTGTTTTTTTTAATGAATTTTCCTTTTGACTTACTTCTTGTTTTTGAGAATCTTTCATAATTTCAGTGAGAGCTAAGTTTTCAGTTTTAAGATTTTCAATAGAAGTAGCAAGTGTAGAATTTTCCTTTTCAAGATTTTCATTTGTTTTTCTTAACTTTTCTAGTTCTTCTTTTACTACAAGTTTTTTTGAAGAATTATTTTCTAATTTCTCATTTTCATGTTTTAAAACTTCATTATCCATGATTAAATTAAAATTTTCTATTTCAAGATTTCTATTTGCTTTAATTAAATTTTTAAATGATGCTTTTAATTTAATAAACTCTTCTTTAATAATTTCATTATCATTATAAGCTTGATGTTTCGAATTTACCTCAGATTTTGGTGATGAGTCATTGTTCGCTATAAAACATAGATTTGTTGTTTCTTCGGTTGGCTTAGTAGGTTTCTTCATCACTTAGATCCCAGCCTTCTTCAGCTACTAGAACTTTGTTGTTGTCTAGTTTTGGGCAATCCTTCTTAAAGTGTCGTGGCTGGTTGCATTCAAAATAGTTATTTGAATTTTCATGTGTGCCAGCATTTCTGAAGTTATTGGTAGTTTTGAAATTCCCTCCTGGAACTTTTGGCTTGAAAGCTTGCTTGTTTCGGAAATTGTTGAAGTTATTATTTGTTTTCATGAAGCCTTTGCCATATCTCTTTGCTTTGCTTTGAATTACTCGTCTGAGTTGTCTTGATAATAATGCAACTTCATTATTATCTAGGCTCAAGAGTTCTTCATTTAGTTCATCATCATCGCTATCTTGATCAACAAGTAAGGCTTTGAAAGCAATTCTTTTCTTTTTGAGGTCTGTGTTTGATCCTGCTTTTTCGATCAGCATGTCTACTTCATGGGCACGAAGATTTCCAATGAGGCTATCAAAAGGATAAGCAGTTAGATCCTGCATTTCCTTGATGGCTTTAACCTTTATTTTCCATACAGATGGAAGGGCTTTGAGAATCCTTCTATTCTTCTCATTTGTTGTGTAGGCTTTTCCCAGTTGTTCTAGCTCATCAATGATTCTGGAAAAACGAGTTTCCATATCAATAATCTTTTCACCTTCTTCAAGTTTGAAGCTTTCATACTCTTAGATTAGAGCATCTTTTCTGGTTTCTTTGATATGACTGGTTCCTTCATAGGTTACAATCAATTTTTCCCAGATTTCTTTTGCATTCTTGCAGTTGCTAACTCTTTTATATTCTTTTTCTATAAGAGCACTTGTTAGCACTTGTTCAGCTTTGGAGGCGATATTCATAACCTCCTCATCCTCGGTGGTGAATTCCCCAGCATCTTTTTCAACGAGCTTTTCTTTTTCGACTTTTGTGGGAATCTTTACACCTCGTTCAATTGCTAGCCAAAGTTTGATTCCTTGTGACTTGGCGTAGATTTGGAACCTATTTTTCCAGGTGGCAAAGTTTGGGCCATCAAATAGTGGAGGTCTGGACATTGATAGTCCTCCACAACTGGTAGCATTTGTGTAGGCCATAGATGGATCTACTCTTAGATATGCCTGTAATCACTTAACAAACAAGTTAAAGAGCACCACTTTGATACCAATTGAAAGTCCAATAATAATCTAGAAGGGGGGGTTGAATAGATTATTACCGTTTAAAAATTATCTTTGGCCTTTTTGAATTTTAGTGATTTAATTTTATCAAATTAATAGACAGTTTAAAATTCAATCACCTAATGCACAGATATTTATCTGGTTCACAACATATAGCCCGGGTATGTTGCTACGTCCAGTCTCAAGCTTCTCTCCAGGACTTGAGATCCTATTACTTCCTTGTAATAAATATTCCTTCAATAGGTAGAGAAACCTGTACAAAGTTTTAAAGATAAACTTACAACTATCCTCAACTAACTTTCTTAGACAGCGAACTCCCAGCTCCTTCCTCAAGCTTAGTTGAATCTTCTTTTGAGCTTAGTACTATTTTATACTTTGGTCTTGAAACAACAATCTCTTCCTCACCTCACAAGGGCACTAGAGACTCAACTCCCAACTGACCTCTCTAAGACTCTGGTCTTGGTCAAAGAATTCTTGTCTTTCTCATAAATATAAAATAAACTAACTCACCCTTTTTGTTTTTACAAAAAGTTTGATGAATATATGCTTCTAACAATAAGCAGATATAATTGTAGTACAAATATACTTGTTAGATAAGCAGATATAGAATTTCAAGTATATGATAAAAGTTCAAAGACTTTTTTGTGATGTGCTTTTGTGAAAACAAATATAATATTTAAGCACTTGTAATTAAAACTTTCTTTTTCTTTAAAGAATATTTTTCAATGGATTAAGAAAAAGATTTTTCTTTATAAAGAGTGTGTTTCGTTGTTATTGAATAAATATAACTTTGAATTAAACAACCACACACACTTATATAATACAGCAATAATTTATGAGCAATTATATGAACAGTATATTTGATAACAGTTTATCAAGTATGACAATATGATTCACTTTAGATAATACTTTAACAAACTCGTTCTACCCACTTATATATATATTATATTATACTTGATCTACGTTGCGAATAATTTGGCCACTTGTGATTTTAAAGACCGTCCAGAGTATTTCAAGTGAAATATCCGAATTTGCTTAACGTGTTTCGGTGTCCAAGTACTGACTAAATTTTTCGATTCACAACATGATAATCAGATATAGAATATTAAAGAATATTTATATCGATTATATATATCAGTAAAGGGGCACTTGGGATTTTAAAGACCGTTCAGAGTATTTCAAAGAAATAACATCTGAATTTGCTTAACGCGTTTTGGTGTCCAAGTACTGAGTCTTTACTCAAATACTTGGACCAATGTTTCTCTTCCAAATGAAATTATAACTTTGATTTGAGTGAAGAGAGAAAAAGCTTGTTTAAATAATCTGTAGGCAAGGAGAGTAAGCTTTCTTGTTTATAGAATTTGTAAATTGAAATGAATAGGAAAGCCTCCTATTTATTGAAATTTTTAGGTTCGGGCAAAATCGTAATTTCTGAAAATTATTTTTGAAATGAAAGGTCTGGATTGCATGATGGATAAATGAAGGGTTCAGATCATTTTTGTGCTTGGCCGGATATTTGAATATGAGTGCCCAAAGTTTTCATTTAAGGCATAAGCCTTATTGAAATTTGTTCCTTGCTAGCACATTAGCCTTCATGGCACAAACTTTAATACAAGCTTTGCAATTCTTAAGGCATAAGCCTATACATGCTAGCAAACAAATATTCTCGGCATACACACATATAATTTAGGCAACAATATGCACAAATCTCCAAGCAAGTACAACAATACTTGCACAAACCTCTATGTCCAACACAAGAGTTATGGCATAAGCCTTAATATTTCATTCATATATGCCAGCAAACAAACATTGCATTTTTCGGCACATACTTCCATGCATACTCATAACACTTGCACAAACATTCCACTTCCATGCATTTGGCACACATACAAACTTGCACACACTCGGTCACATGTGCACACACACACCATGCACACACTCGGTCACATGTGCACACACATGCACTGTATATATATATATAAATATATTATAAAATACTTTAGTATATATATATATATATATATATATATATTTGGAAATAATTTTTACCCATGTTAAAATCATTTAAAAATAAGATAGGAATCTCCTTGCCATAGGAAATGTTACTATATGAACTCATTTTATTAACACTTGATATTAATTTATCAAGGTCATAAAATAAATTCAAGTAAAGTAAGAAAATAAATATTTTTGGTCAAAATATTCAAGGTAATTTAATAAATCATTTTAGCACTTAATCCTATGGAGAGGATTCTACCCTTTTGACCTTAAATCCTAATTTGTTATCATCAAAATTAAATACCCAATTTTGGAGACCTATCAGGCCCAATTTATTTATGGGTGAAAGCCCAAGTGCGTTTTAGTTAGTAATCTAAATAATAAAATTAGCAAGCCCAAAAGAATTAATCAAAGCCCAAGCTGAAGTCCACTTAAGGAGGGGTATTCTAGTCATGAGATAAGCTTATAATAAAAATAAATTGGATGGATAAAGAGGCCTTGTATGGCCGGTTAAGAGAGGAGGAGAAAGGGGGGAGGAATATCATGATTACATTCACTTTAGTTGGTATTTACTTTGCTAGGTGTCACCTAGTTAATGGAGCCAACACTTTTGGGTTTCTTCCAAGCAAACTCTTAATAAGTGAGAGAAAGGGATAAAGATTTGGAGGAGATATGGATAGATATACATCTTATCTACCCATCTTTTTACTAACTAAGTAAATTAAATATATCTACATATCTTACAAACCAACAAAAGCTATTTCTTATCTATTCCATTTCATTTCATTATCTAACAAAAGAAAGAGAGAGAGAAGAGAGAGGGCCGGGTATGCAAGGGTAGGAGAGAGAGAGAGATTTTCAAAGTTTCTTAGTTCCTTAACCAAAATTAGGAAGAATGAGTGAAAGGAAATCAAAGGTATAAATAGTTCTTATTTATATAGATTATTTTCCTTTTTATTTTGATTTGATTTTTGATTGTATGAATTCTTGATCTTGAGGTTAAAAACCTTAAGTCCATATGTTTAAAAGTGCTTCATGTATAGATTGAACCCTTTTGTGGATCAAAAGTTAGATTTAAAGTGTGAAATATGAGTTATGTTTTTCAAAAGATAGAAAATCAAATTTTTCTTAGCTTTGGTTGTGTTTGATCTTATGTTTGTTGATTATTTGGTGAATTAGATCATGGATCATGTTAGATCCATGAGTATATGAGGTTCAAGTAAGTATTATGATGAGTTATGTTGGTTTTATGTGAAAATATAGAAATTTTCTTAAAAGTCACCAAAGGTTGAAAAATAGATTTTTGAAAAAACAAAGTATGAAATGGAAACGACCATTTCTCTCATTCTACTTTGAATTTTTGAGTGTGGTCAATTTTTAGAGTTAGATATACAAGTCTTCTATCTTTTTCCAGTGGAATCACGTAAAAAGGATTTATAAATTTTCGTGAGGACTGTTTGTAGCAAAACAAGCAAAATCTAAAAAATGCCTAAAAGTAGGCTATCCAGAAATTGTAAGGGCAATTTCGTGCACTTAAATATTAAAATAAATTCCAAACTTTTGGGACATGAAAATATATGTTATAAAGTAGCTTGTGTCCTAAAATGAGCTCATTCCGACTTAAAATGAGCAAGTTATGACTATTTCAATATTTGGATTTTCCCGACAAAAAATGCTATAACCGGAGTTCTATAACTCCGATGACCACGAAATTTAAACTGGAAGTTCACATTAACATGTGTAAGATCCCGCCAAGAATTGGGAATTTTTGGAATTAAGCGTGAGGTAGTTAATTTCTTAAGAAATTAACTAGAAATGGATTTTTGAAAAATACTTAAGTAAGTTGAAAAATTCCAGAAAAATTCTTTTTGTGTATGGAATATATGTATATATGATTGGCCAAAAGATAGAAAAATAATAAGCTGATTTTGTATTTTCGTGAATAGTGTATTTCAGCTTCCTGAAATGAACATTTCAGGTTACTGAAATGAGAAACTAAAATGTCAGAAGAGATGTCAGTTTTGTTTTAGCTTGCTGAAATGGAAACTGAAATGATATATTAAGTATACTGAAGTCATAAATAGTGTATCAAATTATATTAAGAACTTATAAATGAACGAGTAAATGTTAAGTCTAAGGTAATATAGTTGTACTCTTTAATGATTGATTATGTGATTACATGCGATGAGTAAGATATGTGATGCTAATTAAGATATCGATCTTATTAATGATAGGTCTTACAAAAGAAGTTAACTTTAATTGTGTAGCGGTAGTCAACGAATCAGGCAAGTTTTCTTAACTCAATCTCGAGTTATTACTTTTCAAATATAGTGGTGGTTAATTATTGCTGATTATACCACGTCTGAGAATTATTGTTGATTATTCGCAGTTAGTGCATGTTTATTAATTCAAATTGAATTATTAATTTTGAGAATATGCTTGGGGAATAACTGTTGTTGGTTATTCACATCCGTAGAAGTTATTATTGATTGCAAATAGTATAGTTAATTTCTTTCTATTATTGAATCGTTTTGAGATATGTCGTAGCTAATTGTTTTGGCTAGACAAACATTTGCTAAAACTTGATAGGTTCGAGAAGAGAACTCAATTATTATTGACAAATCAATGCCAATTATTCCGGATAGATCGAGAAAGCGATTAGTTATTGAAATCATTGTATTTCGTTGTTGTGATTTAATTCTGGTTATAAGAATGAGAAGAACAACCTTTTTATATAAAAAGGGGCTTTGTGGTCGTATATTCGGCCGTTGCGCGCGTGTAAGTATTATGCATAATATAGGGTATAATGAAGCTGATCACTTTATATACTTGTGGAGGGGTATGATTTAATCTTTATGGTTATCTGATACACCTGGGTACTGCAAAGTAAAACCTTTGATAGTTACTCGAGAAGTTCAAGATCATGTGGGGTCGCTCAGTTTAAAAAAATCTGGATAATACTCCACTTTGTTATTGCGTAGAATTGATTGTTGTTATTCAATTGAAAAATTTTGAAAGCGTTTTACTCTTTCATTATCGAATTATTGTATTGCATAAAATGCGAGAAAGTCTTGTTATTGATTAACGCTTTATTCAACTAATTCAAAGTCCTTTGAACTTTGGTGATATTCTATCGAATTGATAGTCTTATATTCTTAATTCTTATACTTTATTGTATGATTTAACTTGCGGAGTAAATTTGTTGCTCACCCATGCTTAAATACAATATTTCAGCTAGGAACGAGGTAGCCGGAGGGGCAGAGAAAGACAAAGGCAAATGTGTATTGCTTAGTTATAATGAACATATTTATTATATTATTTTGTATAACCCTTTTTGTATATCTAAGGGTATATTTGTTATGTTAAGGTTAGAAAACCTGGGACAATGTATTATAAATATCAGTTAATGATATGTATATTTTTATTCATAGATAAATGGGTAGTTAGATGATATTTAAATATTAGATCATGAGCACCAAACTCGGGGGTCAGGTAACCCGGATTTGGGGGCGTCACAAGTTGGTATCAGAGTTATAGGTTATAAATCTTAAGTGGGGGGAAAACCCTAGGATTATAACCATAAGCGAGATAGAGAAAACTCATTTAGAGTACAAAGTGAGGGATTGCAAAAGTGCATCAATAGAAAGATGTGTGGACACATAGTGAGTATGAAATTCGTACTGGTAAAGTATTAATCAAGTTGTTTAAACTAATTGTAGGATGTCAGGAGAAGATGAAATGAGTACAGAGGTGTTGACAGCTGTTTCACCAATGCCAGTAGCCGAGGTTCCAGCGCAGAGCGAGTCAGTTGAGGAAGTTGGAAAAGATGAACCCATGGTGAATCTGGGGAGTGATCATGATGAGTATCCTGAAATGTATCTGAATGAAGATGAGGAGGCATAATCCGAAGAAGTTCAGGTAGAGACGGAGATTAAGACCAAAGTGGGAGAAAAAGAACAAGTATCTGCAGAAGTTCAAGAACTCTGGAGTAAAGTATTTTTCTTGGAGGAGTTGTGGAAGACAGAGTGAGCATTATGCGAAATGATCGAAGAACAAAACGAACTGAAGACACAAGTAGAAAGAATGAAGGCTGAAGGTGGTGGATCATCTGAGGGAGTTGTCAAGCAGAAGAAAAGAAGCAATAAGTGGAAAAGGGACAACGACAGTGATAATAACTCAGGGAACTCAAACCCAAAAAAGAAAAAGTCTGTGGCAAGTGTGGAAAGACTCACTTGGGAGAATGTATGATGTGGAAGAACGTGTGTTTCAATTGTAAACAGGAAGGACATATTTCCCTAAATTGTCCTAAGCCGAATATGAGAAAATGTTTTTCATGTGGAGGAATGGGTCATGGATTTAACAAGTTTCCCAGTAAGAAGACATGAGAAGGGAGTAGATTGTAGACAGCTTAAGTATAAGCAGTAGTACCTTTTGGTAACAAGGTGTAATATAAAGATTGTAATATCGAGAACAATGAGTGAGTATATGTAATATATCTGTTTGTATGAATGTAATCTTTATTTTTAATATGGATATTATGATGATTTTGGAGAATTATAACTTTTTGTGTAAAGTTGTGGTAATTGCAACTTTTTGTGTAAGGTTGTGTTGTTAATCCCGATATTTATATAAAAAAAAGGGATAGTGACTGATTATGACAGTAGGTGTTAAGTACTAAAAGTATTATGTGCTATTTGAATAAATATGCAATTATATGAGAAATTTATATTAAATTCTTATGTTACTAATAAGAATTTGTGTAGAGAAAAAGGATTAATGTAAGATTTTTATTTAAATCAGATAATGTCGCCTAGACGACAGAATCAAAATCAAAGAGAAGAGCAATCAGTGAATAATGAAGGAGGTCAAGCAGACCCGATGTAGAATTTTATGGATATGTTAGCCCAAGCTATGCAACATAGGGCGCCAGCAGCAAGAGCAAGAGTAAGAGAACAGCCAGCCAATAGATTGGCAAACTTTAAAGATTTTAAAGCGGTAGGACCGCCAGAATTCAAAGGAACTATGGATCCTATTGAAGCCCAAACTTGGGTAAAGGAGATAGAGAAAGCATTTATTATTGCGAGAGTGGCAGACAATTACTGGTGGGAAACCAATCAGGCTAGAGCTGGGACAGCTGTAGTGACTTGGACAAGGTTTAAAGAGTTGTTCTTTGAGAACTATTTTTTGCCGAGTATGCAAGCCAGGATGGAAGTCAAGTTTCTAAAACTAAAGCAAGAGAATATGTCGGTATCAGAATATGCTGCTAAGTTCAATGAGTTAGCGAGATTTGCACCTCATTAGGTGGACACGGAGGCAAGAAAGGCGAGAAGATTTGAGAATGGATTGAGGCCAGGGATATTCAACAAAGTAGCTGTATTGCAGATTAATACGTTTGCGGCTTTGTTGGAGAAAGCGATAATTGCTGAAAGGGGAAGCGAACCTGCATCCCGATATCATCAGGAGAAAAATAAGAAAACAAATGAAGGAGGTAGTAGTGGTGGTAATAATCCGAACAAGCATAAATGGAGTGAGAATACCCAATCGGGTAATAAGTCAGAAGAGAATAGGAAGTGAGGTGAGCCTTGTGCGACTTGTGGGAAGAATCATCCAGGAATTTGTCTAAAAAGGAAGGGAGTCTGTTATAACTGTGGTCAAGAGGGACACTTGTAGCCCAATTGTCCCAGTCCGAAGAAAATACAAGGTTGTTTTGCGTGTGGATCGACAGATCATCTGGTTCGGAATTGTCCGAAGAAGAATGTGGAGAAGGGAAGTACCAACAAGGGACCCGGTGGCGGAACCCTGACGATTAGAGGACCTGCACAGCCAGGAAGACCAATGGCCCGTACATTCAACATGACGGTGCAAGATGTAGTAGCTGCCCAGGAGGTGGTGATAGATAACGATTTAGTTGAGTAAATAAATTACGCGAGAAATATTGGGTAGATATAGCTATGAATTGTTTTCTTTTACAGATCCCAAGTCACAGGTTAGTACATAAGAAAAAAATAATATTGTGTTGATAAGAATAAATTAATGATACAACTTTTAACAAAAAGATTGTAGAGAATAAAAAAACGGTGATTCCTAGGACTGAATCCTTATAAGGAGGGGAGAATGTAAGGACCGAGAATTTCACATGAACATATGTGTAATTTTTATGAATAAATTTTTTTTTAAAATGGAAGTATTTGAATCATATAAGTGTATATGTGAGTTAAGCATAAAGTTATATAACCTAATACATATATTAGGTATGATAATTAAATAACCTAATGGGTTCTAATATGAGAGAATGATAGTATTTTAAAATATATACTAACCCTAAGAGATTTATTTTATACATCTTAAATAATTAATTTTATAACCTAAGTAAAGCAAGTCTAATTGGGTTATAAAATTAAAGATATTTGAGTAAGAAATTAACTTGCTAAGGTGTGTAATGGAAACCCTAACTAAATGATTAGGGTAAGATAAAAAAATTAAAAGTGTGGGAATAAGTTGATTTTAGAGCCCAAAGAATTAATTAGTAGCCCAATTGTTTATTTAATCATTGGACTTGTAGCTAAATTGATTTAATAACAATTTAGTTATTATCTAGCCCAATATATCATGTATGTGACAAATATTATGATGGCCCAATTTATTTATGGGTGGAAGCCCAAGTGTATTTTAGTTAGTAAGCTAAATAATACAATTAGCAAGCCCAAAAGAATTAATCAAAGCCCAAGCTTAAGCCCACTTAAGGAGGGGTATTCTAGTTATTAGATAAGCTTATAATAAAAACAAATTGGATGGATAAGGATGCCTTGTATGGCCAGTTAAGAGAGGAGGAGAAAGGGGGGAGGAATATCATGATTACCTTCACTTTAGTTGGTATTTACTTTGCTAGGTGTCACCTAGTTAATGGAGCCAACACTTTTGGGTTTCTTGCAAGCAAACTCTTAATAAGTGAGAGAAAGGGATAAAGATTTGGAGGAGATATGGATCGATATACATCTTATCTACCCACCTTTTTACTAACTAAGTAAATTAAATATATCTACATATCTTACAAACCAACAAAAGCTATTTCTTATCTATTCCATTTCATTTCATTATCTAACAAAAGAAAAAGAGAGAGAGAGAGAGAAGAGAGAGGGACGGGTATGCAAGGGTAGGAGAGAGAGGGATTTTCAAAGTTTCTTAGTTCCTTAACCAAAATTAGGAAGAAGGTGTGAAAGGAAAAATCAAAGGTATAAATAATTCTTATTTATATAGATTATTTTCCTTTTTATTTTGATTTGATTTTTGATTGTATGAATTCTTAATCTTGAGGTTAAAAACCTTAAGTCCATATGTTTAAAAGTGTTTCATGTATAGATTGAACCCTTTTGTGGATAAAAAGTTAGATTTAAAGTGTGAAATATGAGTTATGTTTTTCAAAAGATAGAAAATCAAATTTTTCTTAGCTTTCGTTGTGTTTGATCTTGTGTTTGTTGATTATTTGGTGAATTAGATCATGGATCATGTTAGATCCATGAGTATATGAGGTTCAAGTAAGTATTATGATGAGCTATGTTGGTTTTATGTGAAAATATGGAAATTTTCTTAAAAATCACCAAAGGTTGAAAAATAGATTTTTGAAAAAATAAAGTATGAAATGGAAACGACCATATCTCTCATTCTACTTTGAATTTTTGAGTGTTGTCAATTTCTGGAGTTAGATATACAAGTCTTCTAACATTTTTCAGTGGAAGCACGTAAAAAAGAGTTATAGATTTTCGTGTGGACTGTTTGTAGCAAAAGAAGTAAAATCTAAAAAATGCCTAAAAGTAGGCTGTCTGGAAATTGTAAGTGCAATTTCGTCCACTTAAATATTGAAATAAATTCCAACCTTTTGGGACATTAAAATATATGTTATAAAGTAGCTTGTGTCCAAAAATGAGCTCATTCCGACTTAAAATGAGCAAGTTATGACTATTTCAATATTTGGGTTTTTTCGACGAAAAATTCTATAACCGGAGCTCTATAACTCCGATGACCACGAAATTTAAACTGAAAGTTAACGTTAACATGTGTAAGATCTCACCAAGAGTTGGGAATTTCTGGAGTTAAACGTGAAGTAGTTAATTTCTTAAAGAATTAACTAAAAATGGATTTTTGGAAAATACTTAAGTAAGTTGAAAAATTCTAGAAAACTTCTTTTGTGTATGGAATATATGTATATATGATTGGCCAAAAGATAGAAAAATAATAAGCTAATTTTGTATTTTCGTGAATAGTGTACAGCTTCCTGAAATGAACATTTCAGGTTACTGAAATCCTGAAATGAACATTTCAGGTTACTGAAATGAGAAACTAAAATGTCAGAAGAGATGTCAGTTTTGTTTTAGCTTGCTGAAATGGAAACTGAAATGATATATTAAGTATACTGAAGTCATAAATAGTGTATCAAATTATATTAAGAACTTATAAATGAACGAGTAAATGTTAAGTGTAAGGTAGTATAGTTGTACTCTTTAATGATTGATTATGTGATTATATGCGATGAGTAAGATATGTGATGCTAATTAAGAGATTGATCTTATTAATGATATGTCTTGCAAAAGAAGTTAACATAAATTGCGTAGCAGTAGTCAACGAATCAGGTAAGTTTCCTTAACTCAATCTCGAGTTATTACTTTTCAAATATAGTGGTGGTTAATTATTGCTGATTATACCTCAATCTTTTCAATGTTTAAGAACAGTTGGTAATGTTGTACACCCCACGTATAAGGCAGCATATATTGCAAAATGCCTTTTGGAAGACGATGAAGAGTGGACTCAATGTCTTAGAGAAGCATCAATAATGAGAACAGGGTCTCAATTAAGAAGATTGTTTTCTATTATCTTGACGCAATGCTCTCTTTTAAACCTAGAGGCGTTGTGGAACCAATTTTCTATGCATATTTGTGATGATTTATCATGCAAAATAAGTGCATGGTATGGCATTGATGTTCCTACTAATGTTCAAATTTGTGATTATGGTTTATACCTTATTAATCATTTGCTTCAAGAGTCGGGGAAGATCTTATCAGATTTCCCACCAATGCCCCTGCCATCTGCTAATTGGAGAATTATTGTTGGCAATCGACTTATATGGGAACATAGGCAGTTACAGGTTAAAGTTGATCAAATAAATATCCAGTAAAACATTGATCTACTTAATGAAGGTCAGCGTATGGCTTATAATGCAATCATTTCATCTGTTTATGAAAATAGAGGAACAACCTTCTTTCTGAGTGGGGGCACAGGAACTAGAAAGACTTTTCTCTACAAAACAATAGCTAAAAAATGTCGTTCCTTATGCGATATAGTAATTACAGTAGCATCCTCTGGAATTACTTCTGAGTTGTTATATGGGGGACGTACTGTACATTCAACATTCTGCATTCCACTTAACGTATTAGAAAATTCAGTTTGTGGATTCACGAAGCAATCATCACACTTGAAATTATTTCAGAAGGCTAGACTAATTATATGGGATGAGGTTACAATGCAGCATCGTCATTGTGTTGAAGCAGTTAATCAGACATTACAAGACATTCGTGATAACTCACAACCATTTGGAGGTATTACTGTTGTTTTTGGGGGAGATTTTAGGCAGATTCTTCCTGTTATACCTAGAGGTCTTCGCGAGCATATAGAAGCAGCATCACTACGACGTTCTTTGCTTTGGAAAGATATGCATGTCTTGACTTTATAAGTTAACATGCGCTTACACGATGACCAATCTGTATTATTTGATTTCTCGACTTTTCTTAATGAGGTTTGAGTATTTGTATCTTTATTTATATTGACATCTATATATCGACGAGAATATTTTATAATTTACTAATCCTTCATTAATGTGTAGATTGGGTCTAACCCTCAAGAATCTATACAACTTCCAGATTCAATAAAAATAACTCAAAGTGTAGATAATCTGATCTCGACCATCTACCCAGAGCTAGAAGTGCTAAGTAATGTCACTCCCGAATTCTTAAAATAGTGCACAATTCTATCTGCTAGAAATGATGATGTCAATGATATCAACCTAGCTGCATTGGCGGTTTTTTCGGAAGAAATACATACATACTTTGCTGCTGACAAAATGGTTGAAGATGATGACGTGGATCAGACTATTATGTGTCGGTACCCGAATGAGTATTTGAACACACTCAATCCCCCTAGACTACCACCGTTCAAATTAGATTTAAAAGAGGGTTGTCCAATAATGCTTCTAAGGAACATTGCACCGAAAGATGGCCTTTGTAATGGTACTAGACTTACCATAGTCAAGTGTGGTGCTTTAGTACTTGAAGCAAAGATTTTAACTGGTGATAAGCATGGCGACTTGGTATTCATTCCAAGAATTTCTTTGACTCCTTTGTCTGAGTTAAGTATTAAAATAACAAGAAGATAATTCCCAATGAGGTTAGCGTATATAATGACAATGAATAAATCACAGGGCCAGTTTGTCAAATTTTTTGGGGTAGATTTACATACGCCAATATTTAGTCACGGTTAACTATATGTAGCTCTGTCAAGATGCACAAGTTCTACCCGCTTATGCATACTTCTTCGTGAATTAACTGATAAGTCCACAACAAATATTGTCTATCCTAAAGTTTTGTTATAATTTGATATGTTTGAGGTACCATTTCTTATCTCCGTGCATTATTGTTCTTCTTACGATAAAAGTTTTGATATTTATTTTTTAAAAGACATATAACTAAACGATTCATTTTAATTTTTGCAGTCTTTGGAAGATAAGGCTATTGAATTTAAACGTGTTCATTCAACAACAAGTCGAGGATGGAAAAAAGTTAACACAGTTATGTGTATTTTATAATTCTTAAATCGTATTCAAGTAATCACGTGTCAATTGTTTCTTTCTTGCGATACTACTAACATTTTGCTTTCTCTTATAAATAAAATATTTTTTTTACAAACAATATTTGTTGGCCGTGGACGTTGCCGATGGATAGTCTTTCTTTTCAAAGGTCTCTGTACCGAAAACATGGTAGAGCTTGACAGATCTACAACGAAAATGTTGTTATATGTATTTTTAAGAACATAGTTTATTAAAAGTGGTAATATTTTTTGGTAGATAATTGGAAAATAGATTGTTGTAAAAAAAATTATTGATATACGCGATGTTGTATTTATTATAAATTTGGTAGATAATTGGAAAATAGATTGTTGTAAAAAAATTTATTGATATACACGATGTTATATTTATTATAAATTTATATTAGTAAGTGTGTCATCCATTATGTGTATAGAGTTCGCAGGTGGTCGATACAAAGGAGATATTGCTGTGAAGGTACATGTATTTTGATTATTTACTTTCTCCGAGGAAGTGTATAAGTGGAAAGTATTTTCTGCCCATAACTTATACAGAAATTGAAGAAAATCTTCATTATTTTATTTACTTTACGTGCAAAGAAGGGAAAATATTTTTTTTTTGAATGACTGTGTTTGAATGCCTAATATTGAGAAAAATATTTTTTGTATTATGTGCAAAGAAGAGAATATATATATTTGTACTATAATATTGTCCAAGTTTGCCTTTCGAAATGTTCAACTTTTATGTTTGTGTTTGCATAGGGTCCAGCTAAGCCCAGAAAGCTACGTACTTCGGTCACCGACTTAGGTTGCTCCCAGCTTTGTATTGCTTCAATCTTCGCCGGGTCAACAGATACTCCACGTTTCGATACCACGTGCCCAAGGAATGCTACTTCCTCAAGCCAGAACTCGCATTTCTTTAACTTGGCATATAGCTTGTTCTCACGAAGCTTTTGAAGTACCAACTTCAAATGGTGTTCATGATCTTCACGGCTTTTAGAATAGATGAGGATGTCATCAATAAAGACAACAACGAATTGATCTAAATACTCCTTAAATACACGGTTCATCATATCCATGAAAGCAGGAGGAGCATTAGTCAATCCAAAAGACATGACTAAGAACTCATAATGCCCGTACCATGTTCTAAAAGCAGTCTTTGGAATATCCTCAGTTTTAATCTTCAACTGATGATATCCAGAACGAAGATCGATCTTTGAAAAGAATTGCGCTCCTTGCAACTGGTCGAACAGGTCATCAATACGAGGTAACGGATACCTATTCTTAATGGTGACATGGTTCAACTCCCGATAGTCAATACAAAGTCGCATACTCCCGTCTTTCTTCTTTACGAATAAAACAGGAGCACCCCAAGGAGACGTACTAGGACGAATAAAACCGATATCTAACAACTCTTGTAATTGGACCTTTAACTCCTGAAGTTCAATAGGAGCCATTCGATATGGGGTTTTAGAAATGGGCTTTGTACCGGGCTCAAGGTCAATAAAGAATTCAACTTCACGTTCTGGGGGTAGACCGGAAAGTTCTTCGGGAAATACATCAGGAAACTCATTAACAACGGAAATATCATTCAAATCTGATGTATTCTGATTTAGATCAGTGACATGAGCTAAGAAAGCTTGACATCCGTTTTTTTTATAAACGAATAGCCTTGGGATTTGAAATGATATTGACTGATTTTAGTGGTTTGGTGGTTTGAATTCGTACAACAGGTTGATTAGGAATATGAAAACTAACAACCTTACGAAAACAATCAATTTTGGCATGGTAATTGGTTAACCAGTCAATTCCTAAAATCACGTCAAATGCAAGTATTTTCAAAGATATAAGATCAACGGGTAAGGTAAGGGTACCAATCTGAATCAAGCAAGATTTGTAAACTGTGGATGTAACAAAGGTTTCTCCTAACGGAGTTTCAACAGATAAGTCAAAGTCTAATTTATCAGAAGTCAAGTTCAAACGTTGAGCACAAGCAGGTGAAATAAAGGAATGGGTAGCACCGGTATCTAACAAGGTATAAACTTCGCAAAAATTTATGATTAACTAACCCGTGATAAATTCATTCGGGTTCCTCGCGTTTTGGGCAGTCTCGATAAACGCTCTTCATGGAACCACCGACTTTGATTTGTCTGGGACAGTCTTTGGTGTCACTATCCCAACTGGTCTTGACTTTGCTATACAGCTCATTCCACCCTCAACTGCTTCGTCACACTCCTGATCCATGATCTGAATCATTACTCTTCGATCCATATCGAATTGGGGTTGACCGCTATGCACAGGGTAATTCCAAACTCGATGTTTGATTCTCCCAATTGCTGTCCAAAAAGTAAAATCCATTTCGTCTATTTTGGCCTTCTTTGATCGGACGTCTCTTTCTAAAATATCAACGCGTCGTGCGGCTTTTACCCATGCATCTTCAATTCTCACTCGTTCCGTTGCTTCTTCTTTCAGCTGATCGTTGACATTTGCATTTTCAGATTCTAGCTCTAATATCATATGTTCTGCCAGAGAGAACTTCTGTTCAAGCCTCGCATAACGAGTAGCAAAATCTTGAATTTCTATATCCCTTTCTTGAATTATTGTATCCCTTTGTTCCACGGCTGTCTGTCGTTCTTCACCCTGCTCTTCTAACTCAAGAATACGATTTTGCAGTTCTACATTTTGATCATAAAGTTCTCCTAATAAATACTCCTCCTCAGGTTCCTCTTCTTCCTCACTCTCAGCTGCTACCTCTGCGACTAGCTCGGGTGCAACTATTAATTCTTCACTCACCACATGGATATTTCTAATTTCTTCTTCTTCTGTCATCACATTATCCTGGTTGGTGATTAAAGGTGTCTCCACAGTCTCATTCACTTCGTTGTTAACATTCTCAGCTGCCATTCTCAAATACTGCCATAAAACAAGGGTTAATTAAACAAATAACATATAACATATTAACCCTATGCTCCGACTGACCAATTAAATACCACATAAGCTTAGGTAGGACACACTAGCGAAGGATTTACTCGTCTCTCCCCTCCTAGTTCTATTCCCCGATCTCCGCCAGAGATCATATCCCTAAGCTCTGATACCAACTGTGACGCCCCCAGAATAGGTCCATTCAACCCAACCCATTCTGAGTCGCCAAATACATGGTACAGAATTCAAATACAAACTTTATATCATACGGTCGTGCAAAATACGACCACACAACTGTGAGTCTCAGTACAAATATGTAGAAAATATTAAGATTCAAACTAAGTCCTCATTACAATTATGATCACACTATTTATCAGAAATAGTGAGGACTACTACTGCTCTAACTCGGACCATCACTCCATTCCCCGACTAGTACCCGCAATATTCTCATTTCCTGAAGAGAACAATGGAAGAAAAGGGTGAGCTCAACTAGCCCAATAAAGAATATTATGACTAAGATAATGAAAAATAAATTATCGTTAGTCTTCAACAGTTCAGATAAAATATTATGGACAACAAGTTTTAGATCAATATTCGCAGCGGAAATAACAAATCATTAGAAGAGTTAAGCAGAGAATGAAGTCTACTATCTTCTATGATTTAAAGTCCATCATCAATATTTTATCCCTGTAACATCAATCAATATATATCTCGAATCAAATATTCATCTTTGCACTACAGGCTAAAGATATTCATTTATATCACCAGTGATCATGTTCATCTCAACTCCTGTCCATCTTTGCACTACGGGCCAAAGATATTCATCAGGTAATCATCTTTGCACTACAGGCCAAAGATATTCATCAAATAATCATTCATCTTTGCACTACAGGCCAAAGATATTCATTTGTATCATCATTTAAGACTGAGGATGATGAAAAATAATATAAAAACGAATCCAGTGAGATAAAGGACAAAAATTAGGAATTCGTAATTTAATTTATCCAAGTTCATGAATACTCCGTAATAATCAATTGTGGAGCAAAATTCAAGAATGAAATTCAAAACTTGGATTCAATCAAAGATAAAAAAAATATTTTTTTTTTTACCGTGAATAGTAACTCGTGAATAGTAACCCGTGAATAGTAACTTGTCATAAAAAGATGAAAATTTCATAACAAGTTCAGACCAATATTTCAGTGAAATAATATTTCGTACGAGTATGAATGAATATACGAAACTGTAATTGGATTTTCACCCGTCATGCGGTAATCCGCGTAGACAGATCATTTCCACAATTTAATAGAAATGAATACGAAGGGTGATTCACCACGCATGCGGTAATCCGCGTAGACAGGTTATTCCCACAGATTATTAAGGAATTGAATGAATACAAAAGGTTTTCACCAGGCATGCGGTAATCCGCGTAGACAGGTTACTCCCACAGATCAATAAAGAATGAATACAAAGGGTTATTCACCATGCATGCGGTAATCCGCGTAGACAGGTTACTCCCACAGATCAATAAAGAATAGAGTAACAACCCTTACGAGTATTGAAAGAAAATAGCATTCTTTATGAATATAAAAGAAATAATACCCCTTACCTCAGTAGAAGATTGGATACTGGAGTAGTGTAGTAGCAGAATACTCTTCTTCTTTTTCTCTCTATAATTTTTCTCACTATAATAACTTTGTTCTTCAAGAATGGTGAGAAATGAATGAAATTAGCTTGCTATTTATAGGCTAGAAAAAGGTTGGACAATTACACTTTAGTACCTCCATCTTTGCCTAAATTTTTAATTTAGTCCCTCAAGTTTATAAATCTTGCACCTCCACCCCTGCAACTACCCACCAACTATTTATTATCCACCAATAAGTGGGTCCCACATGTTAACCACCCATTAATTGCTCATTTATCTGATTAATTCTCCGTTAGGTCAATTTAACATCCGAAAATCAACTATTATCGAAATAAATGTCGATTTCTACTAACATTAATATTTCCAACACAATGAAAATATTTTTATCAACCATTCATCAATTATTATATAAATTAATATTACAGAATCACAATAATGACAACCAGGTCGTTCCCAGGAAAGAGGGGGCCTTCCGATAAAGATTTTTTTCTTACTGGCGCGCAATTAACTAACCCCTTTCCTAGACAGAACTTTCTAGACATTGCCAATAATGCTATCTAATAATATCATTTAAATAATATGACTGACCATTATTGATTTAATAATATAAAATATTGTGCAGATGATACTGTGACAATAATTGAATCAATAATATGATATACTGTGCAACAACTACTGTAGCAATTATTAAATACTGAGTGACTTCTTACATAAGCATCAATAATCAAAGATATTGTGCAATACCGTGTGCTACTTTGCAACAATGCGTATTACTGTATTTTTATCACCGGGTATTTTAACAGTTTAACGGTAAAAGTTTTGCCGTGAAAATGTTATTTCTGTCGCTTTCTATATCCGACAATTATTCTGTTGTGGGGTCCACCAATGGCTGCGCCGTCGTACGAATATTCTCCGACAAAAGAATATTCCCCGACACAACGAATATATTATGACCACTTGCTTACTTTGTAAAATTTGCACATTCCATCCATAACTTACCACATTTATCAAATCAACACCTTACTATATCAAAATAATATATAGAGGAAATTAAATTTTTATTTATAAAAGTTGGGGTCTTACAACCTCCCCTCCTTATGAAATTTCGTCCTCGAAATTGACGTACGTACCTGGTATGTCGAAAAGGTGAGGATACCTCGCTTTCATTTCCGATTCTAACTCCCAGGTCATTTCCTCGATATCATGGTTCCTCCACAAAACTTTAACTTGAGGTATAATCTTCGAGCGTAGGACATGTTCCTTCTTATCCAAGATCTTGACAGGTACCTCCTCGTACGTTAAATCTTCGGCTATCTCGTCTGGTTCTAACTCAATAATGTGATTTAGGTCTTTCACATATTTACGTAACATGGATATGTGAAAAACGTTATGAACACGAGACATGCTTGGAGGTAAAGCGAGTCTATAGGCCACCTTTCCTACTCGGTCAAGGATCTCATATGGACCAATGAATCGTGGATTGAGCTTTCCTCTCTTCCCGAATCTCGTAACTCCTTTCCATGGAGCAACACGTAACAATACATGATCTCCGACATTAAATTCTACGTCTCTTCGATGAAGATCCGCATAACTCTTTTGTCGATCTTGTGCCGTTTGTATACGTTGTCGGATTATTTGAATCTTTTTCGTAGTCATACGTACTAACTCCGGTCCTAACAATGTTGCTTCACCCACCTCGTCCCAACATACTGGAGAACGACACTTCCGTCCATACAACGCCTCGAATGGAGCCATGCCTATACTTGCCTGATAACTGTTGTTGTAGGAGAATTCCACCAATGGTAAGTACTTGTCCCAACTCCCTTTGAAATCTAGAACACAGAGTCTCAATAGATCTTCAAGAGTTTGAATAGTCCTTTCCGATTGCCCGTCAGTTTGAGGATGATATGCAGAACTGAATCGTAGATCGGTGCCCATAGCTTTCTGCAAACTGACCCAAAATCGTGAAGTAAATCTTGGGTCACGATCCGAAATTATGGATACTGGCATGCCATGCAATCTCACAATCTCATTTATGTACATATGAGCAAGACGTTCCAGTGAATAAGTTTCTCGTATAGGCAAGAAATGAGCAGACTTAGTTAATCTATCGACAATAACCCAAATTGCATCTATGCCTTGAGAAATCTTGGGAAGACCCGTAACGAAATCCATGGTAATGTGTTCCCACTTCCATTTTGGAATCTCAAGTGATTGCAATGGACCTTTTGGCACTTGATGCTCTGCCTTGACACGTTGACATGTTAAACACCTCGAGATAAACTCCGCAATCTCTCTCTTCATATTGCTCCACCAAAATGTATGTCAAAGATCACGATACATTTTAGTACTCCCAGGATGGATCGCAAACGGTGTGTTGTGTGCCTCCATCATGATTCTATACTTCAAGTCAGAATCGTTAGGAACACAAAGTCTGGAGTTGACTCGAAGTATTCCTTCTTCATCGATTCTTGCTTCTGGAATAACACCTTCTTGCACCTTCTTCTTCATCTTCATCAACTCCGGATCTGTAGATTGAGCAGCTTTAACTTTATCAATTAAAGCTGGTTCTACGCGTAAACTTGACATCATCATGTGGGTCCCCGGAGTCTTGAACTCTATCTCCATCCTTTGTAAGTCACACAAAATGGGCCTTTGTGTTGACAGCATCGCACTCATTCCCGCATATGATCTTCTAGTTAACGCGTCTGCTACCACGTTTGCTTTTCCAGGATGATATTGGATGGTATGGTCGAAATCTTTCAACAACTCAAGCCAACGTCGTTGCCGCATGTTAAGTTCCTTCTGGGTAAAGAAATATTTGAGGCTCTTATGATCTGTATAGATCTCCACTTTCTCCCCATACAGGTAGTGTCTCCATATCTTCAACGCAAAAACGACTGCTGCCAACTCTAGATCATGAGTAGGATAATTCCTCTCATATTCTTTGAGTTGTCGTGAGGCATAGGCTATGACTTTCCCATGTTGCATGAGAACACATCCTAACCCTTTGCCCGAAGCATCGCTGTAAATGACAAATCCATCCGAACCAGATGGTATTGTCAGAACAGGTGCCGAAATGAGTCTCCTCTTGAGCTCTTGAAAGCTCTTCTCGCATTCCTCGTTCCATACGAATTTTGTATCTTTCCGAGTCAGCTGAGTTAATGGAGTAGCGATTCGAGAAAATTCTTCCACGAATCTCCGATAATAACCAGCTAAGCCCAGAAAGCTACGTACTTCGGTCACCGACTTAGGTTGCTCCCAGCTTTGTATTGCTTCAATCTTCGCCGGGTCAACAGATACTCCACGTTTCGATACCACGTGCCCAAGGAATGCTACTTCCTCAAGCCAGAACTCGCATTTCTTTAACTTGGCATATAGCTTGTTCTCACGAAGCTTTTGAAGTACCAACTTCAAATGGTGTTCATGATCTTCACGGCTTTTAGAATAGATGAGGATGTCATCAATAAAGACAACAACGAATTGATCTAAATACTCCTTAAATACACGGTTCATCATATCCATGAAAGCAGGAGGAGCATTAGTCAATCCAAAAGACATGACTAAGAACTCATAATGCCCGTACCATGTTCTAAAAGCAGTCTTTGGAATATCCTCAGTTTTAATCTTCAACTGATGATATCCAGAACGAAGATCGATCTTTGAAAAGAATTGCGCTCCTTGCAACTGGTCGAACAGGTCATCAATACGAGGTAACGGATACCTATTCTTAATGGTGACATGGTTCAACTCCCGATAGTCAATACAAAGTCGCATACTCCCGTCTTTCTTCTTTACGAATAAAACAGGAGCACCCCAAGGAGACGTACTAGGACGAATAAAACCGATATCTAACAACTCTTGTAATTGGACCTTTAACTCCTGAAGTTCAATAGGAGCCATTCGATATGGGGTTTTAGAAATGGGCTTTGTACCGGGCTCAAGGTCAATAAAGAATTCAACTTCACGTTCTGGGGGTAGACCGGAAAGTTCTTCGGGAAATACATCAGGAAACTCATTAACAACGGAAATATCATTCAAATCTGATGTATTCTGATTTAGATCAGTGACATGAGCTAAGAAAGCTTGACATCCGTTTTTTTTATAAACGAATAGCCTTGGGATTTGAAATGATATTGACTGATTTTAGTGGTTTGGTGGTTTGAATTCGTACAACAGGTTGATTAGGAATATGAAAACTAACAACCTTACGAAAACAATCAATTTTGGCATGGTAATTGGTTAACCAGTCAATTCCTAAAATCACGTCAAATGCAAGTATTTTCAAAGATATAAGATCAACGGGTAAGGTAAGGGTACCAATCTGAATCAAGCAAGATTTGTAAACTGTGGATGTAACAAAGGTTTCTCCTAACGGAGTTTCAACAGATAAGTCAAAGTCTAATTTATCAGAAGTCAAGTTCAAACGTTGAGCACAAGCAGGTGAAATAAAGGAATGGGTAGCACCGGTATCTAACAAGGTATAAACTTCGCAAAAATTTATGATTAACTAACCCGTGATAAATTCATTCGGGTTCCTCGCGTTTTGGGCAGTCTCGATAAACGCTCTTCATGGAACCACCGACTTTGATTTGTCTGGGACAGTCTTTGGTGTCACTATCCCAACTGGTCTTGACTTTGCTATACAGCTCATTCCACCCTCAACTGCTTCGTCACACTCCTGATCCATGATCTGAATCATTACTCTTCGATCCATATCGAATTGGGGTTGACCGCTATGCACAGGGTAATTCCAAACTCGATGTTTGATTCTCCCAATTGCTGTCCAAAAAGTAAAATCCATTTCGTCTATTTTGGCCTTCTTTGATCGGACGTCTCTTTCTAAAATATCAACGCGTCGTGCGGCTTTTACCCATGCATCTTCAATTCTCACTCGTTCCGTTGCTTCTTCTTTCAGCTGATCGTTGACATTTGCATTTTCAGATTCTAGCTCTAATATCATATGTTCTGCCAGAGAGAACTTCTGTTCAAGCCTCGCATAACGAGTAGCAAAATCTTGAATTTCTATATCCCTTTCTTGAATTATTGTATCCCTTTGTTCCACGGCTGTCTGTCGTTCTTCACCCTGCTCTTCTAACTCAAGAATACGATTTTGCAGTTCTACATTTTGATCATAAAGTTCTCCTAATAAATACTCCTCCTCAGGTTCCTCTTCTTCCTCACTCTCAGCTGCTACCTCTGCGACTAGCTCGGGTGCAACTATTAATTCTTCACTCACCACATGGATATTTCTAATTTCTTCTTCTTCTGTCATCACATTATCCTGGTTGGTGATTAAAGGTGTCTCCACAGTCTCATTCACTTCGTTGTTAACATTCTCAGCTGCCATTCTCAAATACTGCCATAAAACAAGGGTTAATTAAACAAATAACATATAACATATTAACCCTATGCTCCGACTGACCAATTAAATACCACATAAGCTTAGGTAGGACACACTAGCGAAGGATTTACTCGTCTCTCCCCTCCTAGTTCTATTCCCCGATCTCCGCCAGAGATCATATCCCTAAGCTCTGATACCAACTGTGACGCCCCCAGAATAGGTCCATTCAACCCAACCCATTCTGAGTCGCCAAATACATGGTACAGAATTCAAATACAAACTTTATATCATACGGTCGTGCAAAATACGACCACACAACTGTGAGTCTCAGTACAAATATGTAGAAAATATTAAGATTCAAACTAAGTCCTCATTACAATTATGATCACACTATTTATCAGAAATAGTGAGGACTACTACTGCTCTAACTCGGACCATCACTCCATTCCCCGACTAGTACCCGCAATATTCTCATTTCCTGAAGAGAACAATGGAAGAAAAGGGTGAGCTCAACTAGCCCAATAAAGAATATTATGACTAAGATAATGAAAAATAAATTATCGTTAGTCTTCAACAGTTCAGATAAAATATTATGGACAACAAGTTTTAGATCAATATTCGCAGCGGAAATAACAAATCATTAGAAGAGTTAAGCAGAGAATGAAGTCTACTATCTTCTATGATTTAAAGTCCATCATCAATATTTTATCCCTGTAACATCAATCAATATATATCTCGAATCAAATATTCATCTTTGCACTACAGGCTAAAGATATTCATTTATATCACCAGTGATCATGTTCATCTCAACTCCTGTCCATCTTTGCACTACGGGCCAAAGATATTCATCAGGTAATCATCTTTGCACTACAGGCCAAAGATATTCATCAAATAATCATTCATCTTTGCACTACAGGCCAAAGATATTCATTTGTATCATCATTTAAGACTGAGGATGATGAAAAATAATATAAAAACGAATCCAGTGAGATAAAGGACAAAAATTAGGAATTCGTAATTTAATTTATCCAAGTTCATGAATACTCCGTAATAATCAATTGTGGAGCAAAATTCAAGAATGAAATTCAAAACTTGGATTCAATCAAAGATAAAAAAATATTTTTTTTTTTACCGTGAATAGTAACTCGTGAATAGTAACCCGTGAATAGTAACTTGTCATAAAAAGATGAAAATTTCATAACAAGTTCAGACCAATATTTCAGTGAAATAATATTTCGTACGAGTATGAATGAATATACGAAACTGTAATTGGATTTTCACCCGTCATGCGGTAATCCGCGTAGACAGATCATTTCCACAATTTAATAGAAATGAATACGAAGGGTGATTCACCACGCATGCGGTAATCCGCGTAGACAGGTTATTCCCACAGATTATTAAGGAATTGAATGAATACAAAAGGTTTTCACCAGGCATGCGGTAATCCGCGTAGACAGGTTACTCCCACAGATCAATAAAGAATGAATACAAAGGGTTATTCACCATGCATGCGGTAATCCGCGTAGACAGGTTACTCCCACAGATCAATAAAGAATAGAGTAACAACCCTTACGAGTATTGAAAGAAAATAGCATTCTTTATGAATATAAAAGAAATAATACCCCTTACCTCAGTAGAAGATTGGATACTGGAGTAGTGTAGTAGCAGAATACTCTTCTTCTTTTTCTCTCTATAATTTTTCTCACTATAATAACTTTGTTCTTCAAGAATGGTGAGAAATGAATGAAATTAGCTTGCTATTTATAGGCTAGAAAAAGGTTGGACAATTACACTTTAGTACCTCCATCTTTGCCTAAATTTTTAATTTAGTCCCTCAAGTTTATAAATCTTGCACCTCCACCCCTGCAACTACCCACCAACTATTTATTATCCACCAATAAGTGGGTCCCACATGTTAACCACCCATTAATTGCTCATTTATCTGATTAATTCTCCGTTAGGTCAATTTAACATCCGAAAATCAACTATTATCGAAATAAATGTCGATTTCTACTAACATTAATATTTCCAACACAATGAAAATATTTTTATCAACCATTCATCAATTATTATATAAATTAATATTACAGAATCACAATAATGACAACCAGGTCGTTCCCAGGAAAGAGGGGGCCTTCCGATAAAGATTTTTTTCTTACTGGCGCGCAATTAACTAACCCCTTTCCTAGACAGAACTTTCTAGACATTGCCAATAATGCTATCTAATAATATCATTTAAATAATATGACTGACCATTATTGATTTAATAATATAAAATATTGTGCAGATGATACTGTGACAATAATTGAATCAATAATATGATATACTGTGCAACAACTACTGTAGCAATTATTAAATACTGAGTGACTTCTTACATAAGCATCAATAATCAAAGATATTGTGCAATACCGTGTGCTACTTTGCAACAATGCGTATTACTGTATTTTTATCACCGGGTATTTTAACAGTTTAACGGTAAAAGTTTTGCCGTGAAAATGTTATTTCTGTCGCTTTCTATATCCGACAATTATTCTGTTGTGGGGTCCACCAATGGCTGCGCCGTCGTACGAATATTCTCCGACAAAAGAATATTCCCCGACACAACGAATATATTATGACCACTTGCTTACTTTGTAAAATTTGCACATTCCATCCATAACTTACCACATTTATCAAATCAACACCTTACTATATCAAAATAATATATAGAGGAAATTAAATTTTTATTTATAAAAGTTGGGGTCTTACATTTTTTTCTTGAATTCATTCTATTTCTGCACCTTATATCGTTTCTTTTGCTTCTAGGCTTTCTTTGTATTTCTGAATTAATGAAGATTGTTTCATTCATGAGTTTTTGTGCACAATTGGTGGCAAAAGCACAAGCAGCAGGCAGGGGAAAAAGAATCCCAAGGTAACTATACATGTATGCCATTTTTCTAGGTAAGCATATGCTTCAGTGTTTGAAAGTTAGGCAACTATTTTATCTTTGTCTTGCACACTACAACAAAAGAGGTTATCAGCGACCAAAGGTATCAGCGATCGCAACATCCGGTCGCTATTGGTGACATCAGCGACCGCTTTTGGGGACCGTTTTGAAATCTGGTCGCTAGTTGATATTAGCGACCGCATGCGGTCGTTGTTCGGTCGTAGGTGTGTTTTTACCGCCTAAAAATTGGAGTGAATTGCTCGCAGGATTTTCTTCAGCGACCAGTGAGTATCCGCGACCGCAGGCGGTCGTTGATATATCCACGTCATTAAAAATTAGCGACCCCAGGCAGTCGTTGAATGCGGTCACTGATCCTTTTTAATGTACTTAGCAATAAGCCTGGACAGCAGACGCGAATTAGAAAGAAAAAGAGGGAGACAGAGAAGGCGAGAAGAGGGAGAAGGGGGAGAAGAATAGGGAGAAAAGGAAGACGCGAACAGCCGTCCATTGCTACTGCCTCACCTCCACCGCTCGCCGCTACCGCCGCCGACACTTAGGTATATATTTCCTTTTTTTGTATACTAATGATTAGTTATACAATGAATAATTAATTTTGGTAATGTATACATATATGCATTGATATGTTGCTATGAATATATATATATATATATATATATATATATATATATATACACACACACACATATATACATGTTGCTATTATAATGATTTGTTGCTATGAATATATATATATATATATATATATATATATATATACATAAATTTGATTAATTTGGTTAATGTATACTATATGTTTAAGAACCCTTAATTAGGTTTAATTTGGGTAATTATGTTTAATTTGGGTAATTATGTTTAATTTGGGTAATTAGGTTTAATTTAGGTAATTAGGTTTAATTTGAATAATGTATACTATATATTCTTTGTAACATTACTAAGTTATCATTTACTTAGTTTTCAACTAATAAATAAATAAAAATTAAATTAAAATAACATGATATAATATAACAATTAAACTAAGTAGCATTTACTTAGTTTCTCTCATACTAAATTTAGTAACATTTAATATTTGACATATAATATATATTAAATATATAATAAATTAAAATATATTATCATACATATAGCCGCCATAGAATAACTCTTCTGCATGCATGCAAATTAAAATATATAGAATTAAGTAACACTACTACTACCTTAATTGTAAGAAATAATAAATTAAAGGATGAGAATATCGATTATACATATATATATCATGGATCGTACTGACCTTGCAACAAACTAGTTTGGGTTGTTGGAACAAGATTCAAAGATGTATAAAAAGGATTAGATGCGACCGTATTGCCCATCATTGCCAAATCACCATAAAAATTTCAACTCTCTTGTAATGCAAACTTATACGTGCGGTCAAGTTCAGGATTACCACTTGAAAGTAAAACACAACGTACATAATCAAAAGCACAAATTAATTAATTAACAGCAGAGTCAATATATATATATATATATATATATATATATATATATATATATATATATATATATATATATATATATATACGTGTGTAGCTTATGTCTTGAAAAAAAGTCCTATATAAAAAAAAATTGGAAGTGAAATTAATTAAAAGCCTAACGAACGTACTAATTAACGTATAAGTTGGTAGTTTATTAGATTATTTTGCATGTAATTAACCTAAAATCGTGAAGTGGATGGAGTTTGGTGAGGAAGGAGAACTCATCTTCTTGTTTGGGCATAAGTACTTGATAATTTGACCATCCATTCAACATCGAGTACTGATCATCACTTGCCATGCTTAATTTTGTTTGGTGAAATATTGGAGTACTAGTATATATATATATGAATGAATGAACCAGGTTTAGTGCAGAACTAGCTTCTTCTTATATGGGAATGGACGAAGAAGAAGAAGATTGGCCAGGGGGGCTAATTAATGATGGAGTGAATGCAAAAGTAATTAGTGATTTGAATATCGTGCGCCGTCTCATGAACCAAACTACCCAATTACTATTTATGCATGCATGTATATATAGACAGGCCATATATGCATGTCCAATTTCTCTTGGGTCATGTCTTGGGTGCTTAGAAATGGCCATATATGCATGTTGTTGTGCATGTGGATAGTCAAACCTATTTTGATTACCTGACCTTGATGGAATGAAATGAGCTTATATAAAGTTGCTAATGCATGCTATTAGTGATTACCAATCATGGTCTTGACAAAATCTAACAAGAGAACCAAGTTAGGATCTCTTTTATAAGCCTAAAGTGTGCTTTAATAGGGTTGTGTTGTTGTTTGAACACCCTCAAACAACTTTTAACAGCTTACAGAGCCCGAGTTATCAGCCTGTCTGCCTAACTTACGTAAACGTATAACAATAGTCAAAAAAGAGTCCAAAAAGTCCAAAAACTGCCTCGAGCGTCGAAACGAGACACAAATACAAACGTAGCACCGCATAGGTATTAGGCACGCATTACAACTGACGAGACTCAATTCTGATATACGGAGCCCGAGTTATCAGCCTGTCTGCCAAACGTACGCAAACGTATAACAATAGTCGAAAAAGAGTCCAAAAACTGCCTTGGGCGTCAAAACGACACACAAACACAGACCTAGTTGTACCTGTCATTTATAGTTGTCGTAGTTAACTAGTTCATACAATTATTTGTCATTATTGTCCTTTTATGCAAGGTTTTACATACAATTACATATATACACTCACCTCTATTGTTCCTTTCATTTATAGGTGTTGTAGTTAACTAATTCATACAATTATATGTCATTATTGTCCTTTTATTCAAGGTATATGTTAATATATCATATAACTCCTACTAACTTCCGTTAATTTTGTATGTATAGATGTCTTCTGAAGCCCCGCTAAAAAAGCGTGGCTTGGGTCGGGGGCCTAATCAGGTCCCGAAGGCCCCGAGTAATCTGGATGACCGGATTCTTATACAGATCAGACCTCCTCCGGACATCACGTATATTATCTATCTATTTCATATATAATCGTTTTATAATAAGATCATTAATGTTGTAGTTATATACTAATGTTTTCTTGGTTTGTATATTAATTGTTGTATATTGTAGGGATTTTCAAGATAGCAAAATTATGAAGTGCATTTCACAATTATGCTTACAGAACTGGCCTACGCCAGTGATTATGTGGGCGAGCACACCTCTCGCCCATAAGGATGCAATTTGGGCTGAACTCCATGTATATTTTATTTAATTTTGACAAATAATATAATTAACGTGTATGTATTGTTTTGGATTATATCATCACCGTATTAATATTATTATTGTTGTTTTATTTGCAGAAGAGGTATAGATGGGACGACGCACATGCATCAATAATACAGACATTGTTCTGGCAAAAGTGCGCCGTCCGAACAAAAGATAACCTGAATAAGGAACGAATAAAAGCCCTGAATAATGCATCGGTCGACCATCCAGGGGAGGCTGGGCAGCACATGCACGTGTATAGCCCGTGGTGGTGTGCGCCTGACATATGGGCAGGGATGTGTGAGGTGTGGCGGGATAAGGCTTGGGTGAAGAGACGCAAGACTGCCGCCGCTAACAGAGCCTCAGGTGTAGCTGAAGGCGCCAAGGCAAAAGGCACGTATAGGGGCGGCAGTATATCACAGCTGCAGTATATTGCTACATGGGTACGTATTTTGCAAATGTCAATCATTATGTATACATTATATCACATGTTTACATATTAATATACAAGCATGTTTTATAGGAGACTCAATTTACAAGACATTATGAAGTCATCACATAGTTTTTAATCGTTGCTTTATAGTCCCCAAACACCTTTTGGACTTATCCTTGGGAAGTTTATAATCAAACATTCAATTTTATCACTTAGCATGCCTCTTAACACATTTCTTAGCATACTGGTCATATATTACAAGTTAAAGTAATCGCATAAGCTAACTGTCAAAAAAATCAGATCAACAACTGGCTCAATTCTGATTCCAGACTGGCGCAGCTGCGCCATGGCTAAGCCTAGGGCCGGCGCAGCTGCGCAGACCTCTGGCTAAGCCAAGGCTGATATGTGCCTTGTGGTTTCTATCCGGTCATGCAAGCTAACATTCACACCAGGTATACTAACATGTTAAAAGTCCTTTCGTGTTTTCCCAAGGCAATCTAGGTTCCACCTTCCATAATATGATTCTAGACTTACATTTTAAACAATTCAAGTCCTTACAACATCATAAAATCATGTAAGCTATCATGCTCGTTAATTTTAAATATACGAGGTGATCATATAACTTGATTTAGGCATGCTCACAAGTAGTTCTATCATACACGTATTCAAATCTAAATTTATCTTTACATATTAGGGTCTTAGTTTAGGATTTCTAAGAGCTTAAGGCCAAATGTGGCCATGCAATCACAACGTATACAATTAAACCATAGATACATGCGAGAAGGTCATACAAATTGTAATATACATGCTTGCGATTGTCCACATCATTTATTCATAACTAGCATTGTTTGTTACTTTAGAAACATGCGTAAACCCGTGCTTGGTTAACTTCTTATTGAATTTTAACAAGCGAGTACACACGTATGGTATACTAGTGATGTTATATTCATTATTAAGCATGTTAAAAATATCAAAATATGGATTCTAATACAACATGTTAAGTCCATATTCAAAGTACATGTTTCGTTAGTAAGTTCTATTAACGAAGTCTAACATGTTCATGTTACCTTAAGATACATATATACACAAGTTATCACATCCTTCATGAATCTCTAAACCATAATAACATGTATCGAAAGTCAGAATATAAATATAACATATTCAAGTCTCTCTTTATAACTTTAAGTTCCTCTTTAAACATATACGTCGTTTTGTCAAAAAGGTATACCATCTTGGTTTAAACATGCTTACGTTAGGCCTATGTACTCATACATATGTTCTACTCATGTTCACGTGCTTGCCTTATCTATACAAGTAACTACCACATAGCAGTTTTAGGAACAAAATTAGATTCTGGTTCCAGAGGCCGGCGCAGCTGCGCTGCGCCTCAGTAGTAAACCGGCGCAGCTGCGCCGTGCTTCGGCCAGCACCAGTGAGCTCCCTGCTTCGGCAGTTCCCAGCCCAAACACAAATTTACTTCACGAACTTGCTTGTGATCAGTCACATTGGCTCATTAACATATGTATAAGACTATATAACAACTAAGAACATGTCCCAATCCAATCTAGTATGAATTGAAATCAAAATCAAGAATTGGAAAGTTTGACAGTAAGCAAAATATAGAACATGAATGAAGAACATGGAAAGATAATTATACCTCTGTTAGATAATTGAACTTGCTGCTACTTCACAATGCTATTATACTGATATATGTATATGCTCTCAACTTATCAACTCAAACAAAATCTCAGCAAGAAAATTATGAAGAGAAAGGGCCATATATATATCAAAAATAAAACCCAGACAAAGCCTTTTTCTTCCAAATCAAAACAACGGACTGAAGGATTGCATGCTAGATAAGAAGAAGTTGGTAGATAGTTGGTGGAATGCATCATGAGAGCCACTCCTCATATAATTATGAGCTAGGATTGCTTGGGAGAAGAATGAGGAAGTAGACTAGCCTTTGAGGTTTTCACGTGTATGAGAGGAAGGAGGAATGGACAAGCCATATATCTCAGCATTTTATTAGTACACAACACTTAAATTATTATACACACATAACATACTTCCTACTCTTATGTTATATTATATATACCTATTGTCCATACATAGGTTATAACTTAATGTCACAATATAAATTTGCATAAAGAATACTTCAATATAGTGAAGGTGACTTGTACGCATATAATCCATGTACATTCTGTTAATACCGGATATAATTTAATCAGATACTATCACATTATTAAATTCTACAATCAATAATTGATTACAATATATTCATGATATATTATTTTACTGTATACACACTCACCTTGTCACATAGGCATTATCATGTATTCCTATATAGTTTTAACATAATCACATTATGCTTCATGTAATATATGGTTTCTATGTGTAATATATTCGTATTGCATTATATAACATAGTTTATGTATATACATGCATGGTCACACTTAAGTGTCTCTCTACACTATATAATATAGTTGTATTCCATATACTTTATATATTCAAGTATTGCACATTTGCACCTATCAATTAATATAATCTTATTATATTAATAACTCACTTATTTGTTTTATTATTCATAATGTCAAATAAATAAACTATTTATCTCGTTGATTAATTAATGATAGTATTAATTAATCCATTCCTCATTGATTATTAATTTATATGATTAAATATCATACATTGCTTATTATTATTATATTTCTTGCAATAATAATAATCACGTATTATTAATCAATCACAGTTAATATTCCATAACCATCAACTAATATTTTGCAATAGCAATTAACAATTAATATAGATTAATTGTTTACTTAATAATTCATTCGTTAATTAATATAATCATTAATAATTCTCAACAATTAATTAATATTCTACAATAACAATTAATATAGATTAATTGTTCGCTTAAATTAATATAATCATTCTTATATTACGTCACTGTGCCACACAAGGCATTTCATCGAGTTTATCGTAAACTCCATCAATTTCTCAATTATTATAATTATTCAATTTAATATAATTGAATTAATCATTCTCATAACACAAAATCATTATATTCAAATAAATTCTCATTCCCATTAATATATTTATTTAATAATATTAGGAAATTCTCGGGTATTACAATGGGTCCTGGGCAACTACCTCCTCACCCTGCTATCATTGAGGAGCGTCTTGTAGCTCAGCATCATGATATTCAAGGGCTTTTGATTGATAATCAGAGGTTGGCAACCCATGTAGCACTTAAGCAGGAATTAGAAGCTATGAACGTCAACGAGCGGACCATTAATTTTAGTCATTCAAACAAAAAAAATATTTTTCTCAATATTTTGTGTGATTAATTTTTTTTCCCTTTTCAATGATTTCGTATTATTGATTTGAGTCGAATTAAAAATAGGGACTCAATTTTCTCAATAGTGGTGGCGAAAGGAATTTATATTCATATTGGTGCTGTCAATTTAATATTTTAGGTAAATAATGAGGATGTAGAGAATTTTGATGGACAAGTAAATAATGAGCATGTAGATAATGGAGCTGTCAATTTAATATTTTAGGTAAATAATGAGCATGTAACAAATTTTGATGGACAAGTAAATAATGAGCATGTAGATACAATTTATGGCAAAATTCTTGACTTCTTTACATTTTGGGCGGGATGTCTATCTTGATTAGAAATTTTTATAATTTACAACAAATAATAACGAAATTTTCTAATTTTCATCAAATAAATACTCTTTTCACATTGTCAACTCACATTTTTTATTTAGATTCATCTTTAGATATTAAATAATTACACGAGTATTCGTAGTGCCGGAGGCACGGGTTAACCCTAGTAACATTACATTATGTAGTCACATAAATATTACATATTACATTTAGTTCTTAGAAATATTATCATGCCTCGATAATATTACTATTAAATAACAACTACCTTTAATTCACTTAATATTATTAATCTTGATAATATTTAATTCACCTCTTAGTATTATTAGTCCACTAATAACACTTTTATTCGCTTACTAATATTAATAACATCTAAATAGTATTTTAATACTTTACTAATATTATTATTCCTCTTAATAATATTTTAATCATGCATTAATATTATTACTTTAATAATAACTTACTTATTCTTTAGTATTATTAATCAATTAATAATACTTTATTCATTTACTAATATTATTAACTTTGTAATAATACTTTATTCATTTAATAAAATTATTAATTATTTAATAATATTTTATTCCTTTACTAATGTTATTACATTTTTAATAATATTTTATTTAATTTTGAATATTATTATTTATTTAATAATATTTTAATCATCTAATAATACTTTAATCTAATATTATTAATCCTTTAATAATATTTTAATCTAATATTATTAGCCATTTAATAATATTTTAATCATTTATTAATGCTTAAATCAAATATTATTAACCATTCAATAAAGTTTTAAATCTTAATATTTTTATTTACTTAAAAATATCAGATTCTTATATTACAAATATCATAGTAACATTTTAATAAGTTATTAGGCAAATAAACAATTTATTTTAATTGTTTATCCTTTATTAAACAACTTATTTAATATCCATAAAAGTTCATAAATATTATTTATCATACTAGATTACCAAAATACCTCACATAGGTTAGATTACACTATAATAGGAGTACCTAAGAACATTCTATTTTTCTCATTTATGACATCATTGAACCATTTATTTTTTTTTAACCATAACTATAACATTATTATGGAAAATAGGAAACAGGTTCTGAAAATTATTATCTTCTGGATCTGGACAGTATATGATCCAAAAATGATTCACAAATTTTCTTGGAATTTTAGAAAGTGATTTACTATATTTAAAGTACTCAAAACCTCCTAATCTTGTTACATTTTTCATAAATCGAGTTTTGCTTAGAAAATTCTGAAACTTTTAGGGTACACTCTCATAACATATATACGCATACTGTATAAATTTTAGAGTTTTCCAAGGAATACACAGTGAGGAATCCGGGTAAGAATATTTAGGAGTCCTTCATGGTAAAAGCCATTACACACAACCTACACATCAAAACGTGTCCGTTCTTTTTTCTACATGTGGATAACTTTTTAAGGTACCTCTTTGATGTTTCCCAGATTTTTAAAAGGTCCAAAACTGGCTGAAACAACCTTAGGAAAAATGGGGTCTCAGGACTTTTAAAGTTTTAAAGCTTTAAGTTCTATACCTGGACTGTTTTGGGAAAACAGCCCCCAAGGCTTCAAAAATTGTTGGATTTGT
This sequence comes from Panax stipuleanatus, assembly GCA_020205555.1. Classification (NCBI taxonomy): domain Eukaryota; kingdom Viridiplantae; phylum Streptophyta; class Magnoliopsida; order Apiales; family Araliaceae; genus Panax; species Panax stipuleanatus. The sequence goes on along the minus strand of CM035115.1, from coordinate 41,485,778 downwards.
GTTCTACCACTTGGGTTTACTAGCTAACTCATGTATCTAGCACTCCCCTTCGATGGGTCACAAATTCAAGTTGTAAAACTTGGGTTACACAAGATTTAGTGAAAGAAAAGCTAGGGTTTCACCCCTAGAAGAACATATGCTCATTTTCTTCCTCTAAACCTTTGATCTAACACTCAAGATACTTACTTTCATACATGATGATATGTAGAAATAGGGTATCTTGGGTATTAGTTCATAACCCCATCAAATCTTGCTATAACACCAAATAGAAGAAGAATGTGAAGATTTAGGTTAATTATACCTTGTTCTAGTAGCAACCTTCCTTGATCTACCAAAGTAAGATATGAACTTAGGGTGCATTAATCAAGCTAGCACACTCCTCTCTTTCTCCTCAAAAATCTGAATCCCTCTCTCTCTCTTTTCTCTCTTTGTATTTTTCTTGCTTGGGAGAAAAATAGAAGAAGAAGAATAGGAGAAATGAAATGAATAGAAAATGAAATGTGCTGATTTAAAAATGTATCTTGCAATATAGTTAGACACAACTAGGATCATAACTAATATCTCCCATATCTTTGTTGTCCCTTGGATAAAAGGCTTTGCCTTATCTCTTCCAATTAAGCATAATCATGTCATTAAGGTTTCTAAGTAGATTTTCTACCAATGGGAGATGGACACACTTATACTTGATGTAAGAGTTACTAATTAAGGAACTTGATTAGCATAATTTTGTTGCCTTAAAAGGCCTAAAAGGGCCGGTCACTCTTGCCCCATTATCCCCTCCATTTTTCTTTTATTTTAATGCACAAATTTGATTAATCAAAAGTCTAAAACACCCTTAATCAAGTGGGCTAAGTATTGGTTTGCATTTTATTTCTTTTGGGCTTCTCATTTAATTGTTTTGGGCTATGTAATAAACATAGTTTAACAATTTTAATATATATTACCCTAATTATTTATTTAGAATTTCTATTTCTAATCTTATGGAATTTAATTACTTACACGTATCTCTTTAACTTGTAACCTAATTAGGTTTAAAATTATTAATCCCTTGCAATAATAAAATTATCCACTTAAGTTAGTATAAATATTAAATATTAACTATTCATTATTACCATAACCCTTAGGTTATTTAATTATCTCACCTAATGTATAATTAGGTTATGAAGCTTTTCTTTTTAATGAAATCTATATATATATATATATATATATATATATATATATATATTCATAACTATAGTATATATATTTATTTAGCCATGCACCACTTCACATATGTTATCACATATTAAATCACTATATAGCACAAAGTTTTAAATATCAATAATGTATATACATATAAAGTGACTTGAAATTCCTGGTTATTACAGTACTTGTATTTATACTTGGCTTTATTTTATAGAACCATGCCACAGAACAGAAGGAGTGCACAGTCAGAGAATGATGATGACTCTACCCAAAGTTTAGTAGACTTATTATTAGGAGCTATACATAGTAGAACTACCAACCAAAATACATTGTTCAAAGACTTTAAGTTATTAGGACCACCTGAGTTTAAGGGTACCGAAGAGCCTATTGAAGCCCAAGTTTGGATCACCGAAATTGAATTTTTTTTTCTACTAACCAATGTTAGGGAAGACCAGAAAACAGTTTTTGCAATCTTTTCCTTGAAAGGGGAAGCAAATTATTGGTGGGAATTTACCAAAAATCGTGCGGGGGTAGAAGTTGTCTCATGGGAAAAATTCAAGGAACTATTCTTTGAAAATTATTTTCCTCAATCGTTAAAGGATCATATGGAGGTGAAATTTTTCTAATTAAAGAAGGGAGAACTTACTGTAGCCCAGTATACAGCTAAGTTTAATGAATTGGCGTGATTTGCTTCGCATCAAGTAGATACTGAAGCTAGGAAAACCCGAAGGTACGAGGAGGGTTTAAAACTCCAGATTCATAGTAAGCTGTGTGTGTTTCAGCTTAGGACTTTCCCTAAGATTCTCGAGAAGGCTATTATTGCGTAGAGTGAGAATGAAAATATCATTAAATATCATGAAGACAAAAAGAGTCAAGGTGAGGGGGGGAAATTTAAGGGATAACTCAGTTCAGGAGGGTTTAAAAATAAAAGAAAGTGGGATACCACTTTTCCAAACTACTACGGGAAAAACGCATCTAGATTTAATAACAATAACAATTTTAACACCAACATGAATAATAATAAAACAAACTCTTGTGTCAAATGTCGAAAAATTCATAAGGGTACGTGTTTAAAGAATAAGTGTTTTAATTGTGGTCAGGAGGGACACTATTCTCCTTAGTGTCCTACTCCTAATCAAAATAAATACTTCAACTGTGGAATATTGGGACATATAAGTAGAAATTATCCGAAAAGTAAGAACCAAGGAGGAGGGGGAAATCAGGTACCAAATAATAAACCACCTGTAACAGTAGCTGAAGGTCCAGGTCGTCCAACTGCAAGAACATTTAATATGTCGGTGAGGGATGCTGTTGCTTCACAGGACGTGGTGACATGTATCATTCCTATCAACACTTTAAATGCATATGTGCTATTCGACTCTGGAGCTACTTGTTCTTTTGTGTCTAAAAGCTTTTCTAAAAAGTTGAATATGGCATGTGAATATTTAGACAAATCGTTCAGCGTAGAAATTGTGAATAATGAGAAAATACATGTTGAGACTATTTATAAAAATTGTAGTGTGAACATTAAGGGACACAACTTCTTGGTGAATCTTATTCCTATAGAGTTAAGAGAATTTGATGTAATCCTAAGGATGGATTGGCTGGTTAGTTATAATGCAATGATTGATTGCCATCAGAAACGGATAAACCTTGTGACTACATCGAAGTCAAAAGAAGTATTCAACGGGAGTTGTTCACCTAAGCAGTTTCAATGTTTGACTATAACTCAGGCAAAAAGACTACTTAGGAATGGTTTTACAGGTTATTTGTCCTATATAGTAGATTCTCGAAAGGAAGGAGTTAAACTAGATCAAATACATGTAGTTAAGGAATTTCTAGATGTGTTTCCAAATGACTTATCAGGTCTTCCTTCTGATAGGGAGATTGAGTTTGTTATCGACCTTGCACCTGGTATGGCGCCAGTTTCTAAAGCACCATACAGAATGGCACCTGTAGAGCTGAAAGTGTTGTTAGTACAATTACAGGAACTCTTAGACAAGAAATACATACAACCTAGGGTTTCACTATGGGAAGCACCTATATTGTTTGTAAAGAAGAAGGATGGAACAATGAGGTTATCTGTCGATTATAGGGAGCTTAATAAATTAACTATAAAGAATAAGTATCCGTTACCTAGAATTGACGATCTATTTGACCAGTTAAAAGGAGCTGAACACTTTTCGAAGATTGACTTGCGGTCATGTTATCATCAATTAAAAGTAAGAAAGGAAGATGTGCCGAAGACAGCGTTTAGGACACGCTACGAACATTATGAGTTTCTCGTAATGTCTTTTGGATTAACAAATGCAACGGCAGCATTTATGGACCTGATGAACCGAGTGTTTAAATCATGCTTAGACAAATTTGTCGTCTTGTTTATCGATGATATTTTGATATATTCAAAAACACGGAAGGAGCATGCTGAACATTTGAGAAGCGTATTAGAGATATTACGCAAGGAATAACTTTACGCAAAGTTTTCCAAGTGTGAATTCTAGTTGAAAAGAGTTCAGTTTTTAGGTCATGTCATTGACAAAAGTGGGATTGCAATAGATCCAGCAAAAGTCAAAACAGTTATAAATTGGGAGCAACCAACAACTCCAACTTAAGTAAGAAGTTTTCTCGGTCTAGCGGGTTATTATCGACGTTTTATACATGATTTTTCAAAAATAGCAACCCCGCTAACCAATTGAACTCGAAATACGGTAAAATATGTCTGGACAGATAAATGTGAAGAAAGTTTCCAATAGTTGAAGAAACGACTGAGCATGGCTCCAGTGCTATCTTTTCCAGATGATACAGGAGGGTTTGTATAGTGATGCGTCACACAAGGGGTTAGGTTATGTGTTGATGTAACATGGAAAAGTGATTGCATACGCATAAAGATAACTCAAGGATTATGAGAAGAGGTATCCTACTTATGACCTAAAGTTAGCTGCAGTAGTATTTGCTCTGAAAATTTGGAGGCATTACTTATACGGGGAGAAGTGCAAAATATATACGGATCACAAAAGTCTCAAATATATTTTCACACAAAAGGAATTAAATATGAGACAGAGGAGATAGTTAGAACTGATAAAGAATTTTGACTGTAAAATCTTATATCATCCCGAAAAAGCCAACGTAGTTGCTGATGCGTTAAGTAGAAAGAACCAAGAGAAATTAAACATAATAACAGACAACGAGGTACTGATAAAAGATTTTGATAAACTCAAAATAGAGGTGAGAGTTCCAACTACCTCTACCCAAAAATTGTTTGTTCTAGAAGGTGTTCTGACCCTATTTGAGAGAATTAAAGAAATACATGAGAAAGATGAGATGTGTCAAAAATGTAAATCTAATATAATTCATATAAAGAATGTCAAATTCCGAGTAGATAAGAACGGGTTACTAAGATACGAAGATAGAGTTTGGGTTCCGTTGGACCAATCAATACAAGATGAAATCTTAAGTGAAGCTCATAATTCTAAATTTGCCGTTCACCCAAGTAGTACGAAAATGTATAGAGACTTAAGTCGACATTTCTGGTGGTCAAATATGAAAATGGAAATAGCCGAGTGGGTAAGTAAATGTCTCACGTGTCAAAGGGTTAAGACTAAACATCAAAAGTCGAGTGGGTTACTTCAACCCTTACCAATTCCGGAGTGGAAGTGAAAACATATAACCATGGATTTTGTGGCAAGCCTTCCTGCTACACAGAAAGGCCACAATGCCATTTGGGTAATAGTAGATAAACTCACCAAATCAGCTCATTTCCTACCTATCAAGATCACTCATACCTTAGATCAACTTGCCAAGATATACATAAATGAAATTATTTCTAGACATGGGGTTCCTGTTTCTATAGTGTCTGATAGAGATTCAAGATTTACTTCAAACTTTTGGGTAAGTCTTCAAAAACACCTAGAAACTTAGTTGAGATTAAGTACAGCATATCACCCGCAGACTGATGGGCAGAGTGAAAGGACCATTCAAACTTTAGAGGACATGTTAAGAACCTGTGTCATAGATTTCAAAGGGAGTTGGGAAGATCAATTACCTTTAGTAGAATTTGACTACAACAACAGTTATCATGCTAGCATAGGTATGCCACCCTATGAAGCTTTATATGGTAGAAAGTGTAGAACACCATTGTGTTGGGACGAGGTCGGGAAAAGACAAATGCTAGGACCCGAGATAATTCAATAAACTACATAAACAATTAAAATTATACGAGGAAGATTGCAAACATCTCAAGATCAACAACGAAAGTATGATGATCCACATTGACAGGAGCAAAACTTTAATGTTGGAAGCCATATATTCTTGAAAGTGTCCCCTTGGAAGGGCAAGATACTTTTTGGCAAGAAAGAAAAATTGAGTCCAAGATTCATTGGACCTTTTGAAATTTTGAGAAGGATAGGAAAAGTGGCTTATGAAGTAGCTCTACCTCCTGACTTAAACCATATCTATAATGTGTTTCATGTGTCCGTATTATGACCATATAAACTCGACTACAAACATTTCATAAATTACGAACCTATCCTAATCGAGAAATACCTATCTTATATAGAAGAACCTGTTCAGATCATCGACCGGAAAGAGCAAATCCTAAGAAATAAAGTGATAGCATCGATTAAGGTGATCTGGAGAAATCAGAACGTTGAAGAGGCTACATAGGAGCTCGAGAATAAAATGCGAGAGAACTATCCCCACTTGTTTACTTAACCTGTACTGAAATTTTGAGGATGAAATTCTTATTAAAGTGGGTGAATGTGAGATCCCGAAACCCTAATAAGAATCAGTTATGTAAATTCTTCAATTATCAATAAAATCTCTCAGTTCTGATAATGTATCGTGTTATTATATACGTTATTAAAGATTTCGGACAAAAATACTTTTCTCCGAAAAATGTCATGCTTGACACGAGTGCTTAAATTTTTATTCTGTATTTGGACTTTTTGGTATGTTATTTTATCAAGTTGCTTTGTCGTGCTTACATTGACGAAAAGCTTTGTTGTGCTTTGTCTTGATTAGGTGTCAAACCCTAAATTAGGAAACCCTAATGCTAAATTAGGAAACCCTATCCCTAAATTCAAATCCTAACCCTAATTAAGGAGTACAAACCTTAATTAGGTTATCCTAAACCCTAATCATGTTAACTAAACTTGAATTAGGTGTTAATAACTTCATTAAGTTATCCTAAACACAAAAATCACAACCCTAAATCATAATTAGTGAAGATTAGGGCAAAATTAGCTTACTAATCAAACTTTAAGTTGCTCACAAGCTAGTGCCACCACCTACTTTTAAAATTGTATCATATCTAACCCCCAAGCACCTTGTCATAGCAGCACAAGTTCAGAGAAAAGATATTTGTGGAGGCAAATTGGAAAAAATTACCTAAAAACCCGAACCTAGAAATTCTATAAATAGCAGCCTCATTTCAGTTTAAACCTACGAATTTCCTTCACTAATACACTTATATTATCTGCCATAAAAGCCCTTAGCAATAGCAACATCAGAATCAAAGCTTAGATAGCCAAATTTGCTCAAGAAAGGTATAAACCCTAATTTTACATTTGATCTTTGATGCTATATTAACTTTGTTGTTATGTTGATTAGTGATGTGTAATAACATGTTAGTTAGTGTTCTAGGTTATTAGATCACGTTTTCATAACATCTAGATGCATCAAATAGGTGTTTTAAGCAATCTAAAAATTTGTTAAAAACAGGCCTGCCAGCCATATGTCAAAGCCCGTAGATCTTCATGTTTTAATAGTTAGGTCTGTTAATTGTATGCTAGTTGTAGTATTACATGAGCTTAGTAATCTAGAACAAGAATCAGGCTTATTTGATTAACAGAATGAAAGATATAGGTGGTCAAAGGTGGTTGACCGATCACGAAATTTTGATTTCTAGGTTACCCAGAAATCTCAAGAACAGTCGAGATAGGTATTTTGACCGGCTTGTATATCTCTGTCTGTATGTTGTTAAGTTGTCTAAGTGCTTTGTTATTGTACCCTTACATGTATACTAGAGGTATGATACACTTTAACACATAATAGATACATAGGATGACTAGAATTAATTATCAAAACCCGTTGACCGTTCACGGTTTCGTTTTCTGGAAAACCCAGAAAATGAAGAACATTAAGAACAGCTTCTGACAGTACTTTGACCGACCTAGATCTATGCCTTAGGAGGTTACTCAGTCCAAACCATTGCTATTTCGTTCAAGTATGATATATATACTACACACTGCAAAAATTAAAACATCTATCTAATACACAGAATCGAAGCTATTAGCAGCACAAAGTCATTGACCAACGTTGACTGGTGTTCTGGGTTACCTTGAAACCCAAGAACAACTCTGACAAAGAGCCTTAATAACTTTCTGATAGGTGATAGTTAGAGTGCAAAATTGATATCTAATTGTAGTATTACATAAATACTATAACACTGAAGCACTTACAAACACAGAATCATAACAAGCTGCAAGAACAAGCTTGGTCAAAGTGGCCACTCGACCTTGACCAAAGCTGTTCTTCAGGCTGAAGAACACCTTCAGCGACGCTTTCTATCGCCATAGGCCTTTAGCGAAAGAAAGAGTAAAAATAAATTAAAATAAATTAAAATAAATAGAAATAATTAGTAAATAATTATAAATAACTATAAATTCAATTTTAAAAATCATTTTAAGTTATAGTAATTAACTTTTAATATGTTGACATAAATTTCATAATTATTTTTATAAATTAATAAAGTAATTGATTAAATCATTTATAAATAATAAGTAATTATTTAAAAATGATATAAATATTCTAAAAATCATAATAAATGATTATAAATTATTTTAAAAAAAACAAAGGTTTTAATAAATATACTAAGTAATTAGCAATTATTTAAGTATAAAGTTAATGATTTAAAAATCATTCTAATAGATAAATAAATACTTAAAAATTATTATAAGCTTTCGAAAATTATTATAATGAAAAATAAATTATCTAAAATTATAAAAAAGCTTATAAATAAAGTTTTACCAAGTTACTAACTTAATAAATATCCGGTGAGGTTTTAGGACACCGAAATCATACCGAACATAGACCGAACGTATTTAGTTTGAGTAGTTATGTATTGTTATCAATAGAAATGATATATATAAATATATTTAACATATTTTAAGTATCTTAAACACTTCGAGTAATGTTTGATAGACGTTCTTCGCACATGCAAGTATTCTATCCGTAACCTTATTACATTACGCAAGTATTCTATCCGTAACCTTATTACATTACGCAACTTTTCTATACTTAATCTTATGACGTTACTTGAATAACTTTAAATATCTTATACCGAACCAGGTTATTACCCATTTATTGAAAAAGTTACTGCTATTGCTTCAGCATAACTTAAGAAATGAATCACTTATTCATATAATATTGAATTGTTGTTTATCAAGCATAAATTGTTAGTCAAGCCAAATTTTTTTGGTAAGACATCCTATACTGAGTTGAATTTATCCTAAATTGGGTTTTCTAAATGCGTGTCTATGAATAAACAATAGAAGTAGGATGTTATGCATACTCCTAGGATACTTAATAGGCTGATCTCCTATCACAGATCCGAATTTGCAGATTTCTAAGTCTGTGTGAGTGACAGAAATGATTGAGTGAAATAAAAATTCCAAAAATGGTCGTCAACCCTCAGTGAAGTAAAAATTGTTGAACTATCGTTTATTCAAAAAATCAAATATTTTGTTATATAAACTTGCTGAGCATGTCATAGCTCATTTTTGTAAATTATTTCCTTTACAGTTTTAGATGGTAATCCCGACACTTCTGGCACACATAACGGAAAAAGACCTTGCTTAGATTAGCTTTATATTACTGTCTTTATTAAATGTAAGTTTTGTAAGACTTTTATTGTAATAAGAATTCAATATTGAGAACCATGTAACCGAACTTATTATATGCAATATATATGTCGACGTCGGGAAAAAATCCGCGGGTCGAGTCACAACCCTGATCTTTCTCTCTTTCTAAGTTATCTCTACCCTTACTCTTTTTATTTGCGAAAAAAATTTTGAAGGGTTTTTTAGGAAAAGGCCAACATGTATCATGTCGACATTTAAACGTTTTTACAGAGTTGCCAGTTGCTAGATTTGAAATGGTTGTACCAACTCAACCGAGTTTTGTTAGAAAGAGGCACAATTGCTGGACACTGTAGAAACTTGATCTTTGAAACTGAAGTTTTGAGTTCGGGGGCTTGGTTAAGTGTGGGGAAGGTGTTAGGCACCCCACAACTCCCGTGTAAATACGGTACCGTATCTTTTCAATATTTCCCTTAAAAAATTAAAATGTGTGTGTGTATGTTATTTGAAAATTGGGCCTATGTTTGATGGAAAGCATGTGTATGCATCGTTGAACCTATATACGAAGGGTTTGATTTGATTTGCAAAAAGTCTTAGATTTGATTTGCAAAAGTTTTTTATTTGATTTGCAAAAGCTTCTTTTTTTGAAAAAATTATTAAAGTGATGTTTTGAAAGAAGGTTTTCAAACCCTTACGCTAACATAGAAATTAAAGAATATTGATACTTTGGTTTTATCTTTTCAGCCTTAAGTCTCAATTTGAATGGTTATTGTCGGGCTGCGAAGCATCCTCGATCACAACATATATACAAGTGTCGGTCTCCTCATGGGCATGATAGCCATCGGAGGGATTCTGACACAACAAACCATATTTTCACTATGTTGAGACCTCAAATCTGGATAACCATTTTAAGGTCTTTTGTATGTACATTTTTAAAGAAAAACTGACAGGGTACATCTGTAAAGTGGAGTTTGTCCATCGTGGGAATCAAATTCTGATCTGTTTGATCATAAATCCCACGATTCCTAGGCTCACATAGGGAGGCCAATAAACATGCACAACTCAAATTTGTACAAAAATATATCCAAATGCTATAATGGCCAAGGATCCATCAGTAAATCTTGGCTAGCACTAATCCAAAGCATCTCGTTCCCACTAGATAGCGATCTAAGGGTCGCAAGGTTGCTTTTATAGCTGAAACTAGAAAAATGATAGATTTAAATAAATCTCAGCCATTCTAGCTTCCTAGTTCCGTCTGTACCTATTTTGAACCGTTTAAAAACTAGAATTGGCGAGATTTAAATAAATCTAGTTCAGCCGCAGATAAGTCAGCGCTGATTCATACAAAATGACTATTTGAAACAACAATTTAATAAAAGCGAGTAAAACAATATATATACAATTATATATATGAAAGTTGTAAAGGGCGATGGGTTTTCACACCGGTGCCCGGGCTGCAATTGAAATATATATATATATATATATATATATATATATATTTATAAAAGCTGTATAAAAGCCACGAAATGATCCAGGCTGAATAAAATTGAAATATATATATAAAACAGTAAAAAGGGCGATGGGTTTTCACGTCTGTACCCGGACTGAAATATAAATATTTACAGAAACGTAATCAACCAGGACTGGGAAGATAACCCAGTGTGGTGAATGTTGTAAAAATAGTAAAAAGGCTACAGTATGATCCAGGCCGAACTGGAATGTAAATGTACAGAAAAATAGTCAACCAAGACTGGAAAGATAACTTAGTGTGGTGAAGGCTGCTTATATATTCATATTTATATATAAAAGCAGTAAAAAGGCCATAGAATGATCTAAGCCGAACTGAAATATATATATATATATATATATATAAACAGAAAAGTAGTCAACCAAGACTGGGAAGATAACCCAGTGTGATGAAGGCTGCTTATATATGCATATTTATATATAAAAGTAGTAAACTACCGCGGATTTGACATTCAGGCTTGACAAAATTTAAAAGTTAGTATATATACAGTTAAATATATACAAAAAAAGCCAAACCCAAACTGGGAAGAAAACCCAGTCCGACGAAGTTGCTAATAACGATGATGCAAGTATATAAAAGCTGCCGGAAGTGACGGATCATCAATCCGAGATGTAGAAATGCCAAAAAATGTGTTTATGTACAAAAATATACCAAAAGTTGACGAAAACGGCCACGGAACTGAGTTTCGGGCATATTTAGAAAAAGAAACTTAACGTGCAAGTGTATAAAAGTGCGAAGTAGTAGTATTGAATTGCTTATCGTAAAAATACTCACAATGGACTTGTAGACACTCTAAATTTCATTTCTCTATTACTAACATTGTAGGAGGGCAAAATGGTACCAGCAAATCAACTCCGATCTCCAATCGGACAGTCAGTTCAACAACGATCTCAATATCGGTCCATCAAATCAACTTCAATATCCAATCGGGCCGTCAGTTCATCCCTGATCTCAATATCGGGCCATCAAATTAACTCCGATCTCCAATCGGACCGTCAGTTCAATTTCTATGTCAATATCGGGCCATCAAATCAACTTTGATCTCCAATCGAACCGTCAATTCAACCCCAATCTCAATATCGGAACATCAAATCAACTTTGATCTCCAATCGAACCGTCAGTTCAACACCGATCTCAATATTGGGCCATCAAATCAACTCCAATCTCCAATCGGACCGTCAGATCAACCCGATCTCAATATCGGGCCATCAAATTAACTCCGATCTCCAATTGGACTGTCAGATCAACTCCGATCTCAATATCGGGCCATCAAATCAACTTCGATGTCCAATCGAACCGTTAGATCAACCCCGATCTCAATATCAGGCTATCAAATCAACTCCGATCTCTAATTAGACCATCAAATCAACCCCGATCTCAATATCGGGTCATCAGAGTAGCCCCAGTCTCAACACGGGAAGTACCAGTCAGCCCTGGTCTCTACTCGAGAAGTCAAGTCAACTTCGGGAACAAACCTGAAGCTCCACAACATCTCAGAGGAAATCCTGGAACGACCAACTCAGTCCGAGAGACTACACTGAGGACAAACAGACTCGACTGGATTTTAAGTCTTGGAAATAACTCCCGAAAGTCAACCGAAGGCCATGCCAACACCAAGGGCAACCCTGGGAGGGGCAAAACTGTCATTTTACCAACCCTAAGCTGATTCGATAAAACTCAACCCGAATTGATGCCCCCAAGGTTAGAACGAACCATAACGACGATCTTGAGTGCAAAGAGCGCAAAACAGCTCAACGGATAAACTGCGAGGAATCAAAGACCTGGTTATGAACCCATCTTCCTGGACCCGAAAAATATTTTATCCTATGCCATTATGACACTATCGGCGAGGGCTTTTCGAAAAGGTATAGCACGCCTCAAACGAACACTTCGATCAAAAGTTAGAAAGTTTTGACTTCGACCTCGCGTTCCTCGGAGTGCACGTACTTCGAGACGACTCAACCAGACACGTGGGCCCCACCAGGGGAGCCACACCTCTGCCTACAGTAGTAGCATATAGATCTGAGGCTCCCTGGCCTATAAATAAATGTGCCCCCCACTTTTTTAAGAATTTTAAAACGTAGCGAACCTCTGCCCGTTTGATTTTCTGACTTTTTCACCTCTTTTAAACCCAAATCTTTTCATTCTAACAAGTATATATACCCACATACTACCACATATCAAAAAATAGCCGATAGATTTTGACGTTTAGAGCCTACGATTTGACAAAAATCCCGTGTAGCAGTCCATTGTAAGTATTTTTACGATCAGAAAGTTATTCCTACTTCTTTGCACTGTTTTGCACTTGCATATCAAATTTTGTTTTCTAAATATGCCCGGGACTTATTTCCGTGGCCGTTTTCATTAAAATATGGTACATTTTTGTACATAAACTTAATTTTTGGCATTTCTACAACGCGGATTGACGATCCGTCAACACAAACAACTTCAGTGCACTAGCATCTTCGTTTTAAGCAACTTCGTCGGACTGGGTTATCTTCATAGTCTGGGTTTGGTTTTTTTTTTGTGTGTTTATTCAACTGTATATATACTAACTTTTCAATTCTGTCAAGCCTGGATGTCAAATCCAAGGTAGTTTACAGCTTTTATATATATTTATGCATATATAAGCAGCCTTCACCACCACTGGGTTCTCTTCCTAATCTTGGTTGACTACATTTTTGTCAATATATATATATATATATATATATATATATTTCAGTCCGGCCTGGATTATTCTACGGCCTTTATACTGTTCTTTGCACCCTTCACTATTACTGGATTATCTTCCCAGTCCCTGGT